>OY992891.1:9507829-9658452 GCA_963921405.1 Cepaea hortensis | reverse complement strand
TGTAAGCGGGACATGATTGATACAGGCATTGATAATGCACATTGGGAGCAAGTCGCCGATGAACGTGTTGCATGGAGGGCAAACATCAGAAATGGAATAAAGACAAAGGAGGAAATTATTGCAGATAAGTCACAAACCGAGCGTGTGTGACGTAAGATGGTGCATGATGGAGGAAATGACCACGTGTTCACATGCACCCACTGTGAACGGACATTTACAGCGCGAATTTGCCTTATCAGTCACATTCGCTACCGCCATAGGTAAAATTTATTATGCCTTTTTTAAAGCACAAACTATCGTCTGTCACGACGGCAAGGTGCCAATGAGAAACTAATTCACAAAATCCTATTTCAAAATGTACCAATCTACCTTTGGCCATTGTTTAAATATAACTCAAGACATAGCGAACTACTAAATATACTTCATGTCCCTAAACCTAGGATAGACTTATATAAAACAAGCTTAGCATATTCTGCCGCTCGGTTGTGGAACAATCTTCCACAATAAATCAAAGGCACCATCTAATCATTATACATACAGTCGCAACCTGTTTGAACACTACCTCAGGACAGACTACATGCCCCCTTAAAAAAAGAGCAACAAAGACAATAATAATGGTAAATTATCTCGAACGACAATTAGCCACACAAAAAAAAAAAAAAAACATTCGCATATGTATGGCACGTTACACCCGCCTTGGGTATTCATGATGCCCATGTTAAACATTGCCTCAACGGGTCATGTATTATTGATTATTTTTCATGTGTTTTAATGCTTATTGTTCTTTTGTTGTCAAAGAATTGAGTCATAAGATATGGTGCATGAAAGAATGTATGAGAGGAAATAGAGATGAAGGGCAGAATCAGACGGGCCTGCGTGCCCAATTCTTAACCCTTTGAAAATAAAGATTTTCGTTCGTTCGTTCGTTCGATTGCTGATTGGTCTATGACACTGACTTTCACTCACAGAGGCTGATTGGTCGATGCAAGTATGGATAGAGCTCCATATGCCCAATACGCCTTACGATGTATCAATCAATCAGGTGCCGTCTCCACAATGAAAGTTGGCTCAACCACTCTTTGTCTCTTGCCTTTATTGTACATTCCACCAGACTGCTGTCTGTCCATCTCTTGATGCTATATTCCCACATGTATCGTTTCCTACCTCTTGCCTTCAACCTTACCTTATAAGACTGTTTTGTCTTTTAACATGGTCGAAATATTTCGCTTGAAGTATATCATCATTACCACCCAGTCCCTTGCCCACTGGGGAATCATTCCTCTCCTCAAACTGAGATCTCTGGCGGAATGGATCAGTAGCGTGTTGACTCCCTTCCGTGCCATGATACAAGACTGTCAATATTTTCCTCACACTGTCTTCCTCTATCTCTCTTTCCACAACTCTTTCCGGTTGTCATAACATGTTTTAGTTTTTTGTCTTCTCATAACACGGCCAACAATTATGACTGTTTCTTTCTTTGTGACTTTCAATCAATCATGTGCCATGCCCGAAAGCGTGAGCAGTTATGACTCGCCATTTCACTCGATCACCAGAGTCGTGGATCAGCTCAGTGTTCCTGTCTCGACCATGCCATGTGGCCAAGCCATCCAGGTATTTACTTCTCGGTCTTCCCTTTGGTCTGTTCCCTTCGATCTTGCCAGTTGTCACCAAGATCTCTAATTCATTTCTTTTCATAACATGTCCAAAAATTTTTGACTGTCTACGTCTAATTTTTCTAATCAATTTACGATTTTCATTTGTCTCCTGTAGTACGTAGTCATTGGTTTTTCTGTCTGTCCATGGTATTCTTTGCATTCTCCTCAGAAACCACATTTCTGCAGCCATCAGGTGTTTTTCCGCTTGGCTGCTCATTGTCCAAGTTTCACACCCATACAAAAGAACAGGCTCTATGTAGCACCTCAACACTCTTTTTCTCGCATCAGTTGACATCTTTTGATTGGCCAGTATATTTTTCATCTTGTTAAAGGCTACTTTTTCCATAGCGATTCTTGTTCTAATCTCTTCAAGGCATCCCCATCTGATGTTATGACTGTTCCAAGATAATTGTACTGAATCACTTGTTGAAGAGCATTCCCATTTACTTGTATATTACATTGTGGTATTTCGTTCTTCCTAGTGACGACAATAACCTGAGTCTTTTTACAATTTAATTCAAACTCCAGTTGCTCACTGAGTACAACAACCGCATCTACTAATTGTTGTAGATCCTGCTCATTGTCTTCAATCAATACAGTATCATCTGCATATCTAATGTTATTGATGTTTCGTCCTCCAATGCTGATTCCATTTATATCTTCTACATTCCTGAAAATATTTTCACTGTATAGGGAAAAAAGATCTGGAGACATTACACATCTCAGCCTAACACCTCTCTAAATAGGTTGATATTGTCCCACTTCATTATCAGTCCTATGACAGCTTGTTGTTTCCAATATATGGTTTTTATAAGTCTAATGTCTTTCCCATCAATTTGTAGATCTGCAAGCGTATCTACCATGTTGACATGTTTTACACTAACGAAAGCCTTTGTGTAGTCAATAAAGCAAAGATGTATATCCTTGTTTACTTCTATCGCACGTTCAATAACTGATCGCAGCATATACACAGCATTTCCTGTACCCTTTCTTTCTACAAACCCACATTGTTCTTCCTTGTGACTTTGCTTCTCCCAAATTTCCAAGCTGCCACTCAGCAAAATTAGGAAATATAAAAGTTGTTATAATTCCCATATATATATATATATATACTAGCTGACCCGGCCCGGCTTCGCCCAGTCCTTGGTGGGGAGCATCTCATTTAATTCATATAAGTAGTCATATAAGTTCTCGTTCCCGTTACCGACTGTCTGTCTGTCTGTCTGTCTGTCTGTCTGTCTGTCTATCTGTCTGTCTGTCTGTCTGTCTGTCTGTCTGTCTGTCTAATCATTTATTGGTTGCAGTTAGAACAACCTTAGATAAACGAAGACCAACTTACAAAAAGCATTAGAAAGAGCACTTGAAAGATCTTTACATCTTCCCCCAACAATTAACTTGAGTAAATGGAGCGGCGGCAGCAGCATCAGCAGAAGAAGGAAAAGGAGGAGTAGACAACTGCAGCGAAAAGGTTGGTCTGTCTATCTATCTGACCCGGCGTGGCTTCGCCCAGCTCCTGGCGGGTAGCGTCTCATTAAATTCATACAACAAAAAAAAGTAACTTAAAAAAATGCCCTTCCACACACCATCCATTATTTTTAATGAAAACGCTTTCTAATCACCTGCATGACTACAGTAACTTCTTAAGCAAAAAAAGATGAGTTACAATGTTATGCATTGTGCATTATTTTTATGAAAACTTTGAAAATGCCTTATAGATTGTATCATTATTTATTATAACTCATATGCCGGTACATAACTATGGACAAAGAGTTTATAAATCTTTGAAAACGATGCCACAATATGACTATAAGTTATACAGAAAAGTTATGCCCCTTGAAATAACTTTTACAGAGTTAGGTCCCCTGAGATATATGAAATTTTAATGAAAAATGAAAAATGAAAGAATACTGGGTAAGCAGGCGATTTCACACTAAAAAAATATCACAGTTGGCAGCTATTGGATGAAAGGAAGGCGTATAGAAAATTTCATCTCAATTGGATGGGCCGTTCGCGAGCGTATAAAGGACATACATAGATACATAGATACATAGATACATAAATACGGACGAAGATCGCATTTTATATATAAGATATATATATATATATATATATATATATATATATATATATATATATATATATATATATATATATATATATATATATATATATATACATACATACATACTAAACTAACTTCATGCATCTCAAGGAGGTCAGCGTGGCCGAATGGATAAGAAGAGCGATAACTTTTAAACTTCGTGATATTATCCTTCATCGTTTATCATCATGTTGGATATTTCCTGCACATATCCCGTATATCATAATGTTGGACATTTCCTTCACATATCTCGTATATCATCATGTTGGACATTTCCTGCACAGATCTCGTGTATCATCATGTTGGACATATTTTCAGCACATATCTCGTGTATCATCATGTTGGGCATTTCCTGCACATATCTCGTATATTATCATGTTGGACATTTCCTGCACATATCTCTTATATCATCATGTTGGACATTTCCTGCACATATCTCTTATATCATCATGTTGGACATATTTCCTGCACATATCTCTTATATCATCATGTTGGACATTTCCTGCACATATCTCTTATATCATCATATTGCACATATTTCCAGCGCATATCTCTTATATCATCATGTTGGACATTTCGTGCAAATATCTCTTATATCATCATGTTGGAAATATCCTGCACATATCTCTTATATCATCATGTTGGACATATTTCCTGCACATATCTCGTGTATCATCATGTTGGACAATTCCTGCACATATCTCGTATATTATCATGTTGGACATTTCCTGCACATATCTCTTATATCAACATGTTGGACATATCCTGCACATATCTCTTATATCATCATGTTGGACATTTCCTGCACATATCTCTTATATCATCATGTTGGACATATTTCTTGTACATATCTCGTGTATCATCATGTTGGACATATTTCCTGCACATATCTCTTATATTATCATGTTGAACATTTCCTGCACAGATCTCTAATATCATCATGTTAAACATATTTCCTGCACATATCTCGTGTATCATCATGTTGGACATTTTCTGCACATATCTCATGTATCATCATGTTGGACATTTCCTGAACAGATCTCTTATATCATCATGTTGGACATTTCCTGCACATATCTGTTATATCATCATGTTGGACATTTCCTGCACATATCTCTTATATCATCATGTTGGACATATTTCCTGCACATATCTCTTATATCATCATGTTGGACATATTTCCTGCACATATCTCTTATATCATCATGTTGGACATATTTCCTGCACATATCTCTTATATCATCATGTTGGACATATTTCCTGCACATATCTCTTATATCATCATGTTGGACATATTTCCTGCACATATCTCTTATATCATCATGTTGGACATATTTCCTGCACATATCTCTTATATCATCATGTTGGACATTTCCTGCACAGATCTCTTATGTAATCATGTTGGACATATCCTGCACATATCTCGTATATTATCATGTTGTATATTTCCTGCACATATCTCGTATATCATCATGTTCGACATTTCCTGCACAGATCTCGTGTATCATCATGTTGGACATTTCCTGCACATATCTCGTATATTATCATGTTGGACATTTCCTGCACATATCTCGTATATTATCATATTGTATATTTCCTGCACATATCTCGTATATCATCATATTGGACATTTCCTGCACACATCTCGTGTATCATCATGTTGGACATTTCCTGCACATATCTCGTATATTATCATGTTGAACATTTCCTGCACAGTTCTCGTGTATCATCATGTTGGACATATTTCCTGAACAGATCTCTTATATCGTCATGTTGGACATTTCCTGCACATATCTCTTATATCATCATGTTGGACATATTTCCTGCACATATCTCTTATATCATCATGTTGGACATTTCCTGAACAGATCTCGTGTATCATCATGTTGGACATATTTCCTGCACAGATCTCCTTTATCATCATGTTGGACATATTTCCTGCACATATCTCATATATCATCATGTTGGACATATTTCCTGCACAGATCTCGTGTTTCATCATGTTGGACATTTCCTGCACATATCTCTTTTATCATCATGTTGGGCATTTCCTACACAGATCTCGTGTATCATCATGTTGGACATTTCCTGCACATATCTCTGATATCACCATGTTGGACATCTCCTGCACATATCTCTTATATCATCATGTTGGACATATTTCCTGCACAAAAGTCTTATATCATCATATTGGACATTTCCTGCACATATCTCTTATATCATCATGTTGGACATATTTCCTGCACAGATCTCGTGTATCATCATGTTGGACATTTCCTGCACATATCTCTTATATCATCATGTTGGCCATTTCCTGCTCAGATCTCGTGTATCATCATGTTGGACATTTCCTGCACATATCTCTTATATCATCATGTTGGACATTTCCTGCACAGATCTCTTATATCATCATGTTGGACATATTTCCTGCACATATCTCTTATATCATCATGTTGGACATATTTCCTGCACATATCTCTTATATCATCATGTTGGACATATTTCCTGCACATATCTCTTATATTATCACGTTGGACATTTCCTGCACATATCTCTTATGTAATCATGTTGGACATTTCCTGCACATATCTCGTATATTATCATGTTGGACATTTCCTGCACATATCTCGCATATTATCATGTTCGACATTTCCTGCACATGTCTCTTATATCATTTCCTGCACATTCATTCAGTAGCATGTCCTTTGCAGAACCTCGCTCCCATAACAACCTTCCGGAAAGCTTCTCGATCACAAGCAAGATGTCCCGCGTCTGATACACCCATCTGGAGATCATCCGCCACATCCTGCACCCATCTTCTCTTTGGCCTTCCTCTTCCTCTCTTCCCAGGCATGTACCCTTCCATTATTGTTCTCTCCAAACTTTCGTGACGTTTCAAGTGACCAAAATACTTCAATTTTCTTTGTTTTATCGTCTTTAATAGTCATCCCTCCTCAATATTCAACTCTTGAAGTATAGATGCATTTGTTCTTTTCTTTACCCAAGATATTCTTAGAACTCGTCTATAACATTTATATTCAAAGGCGTTTATGCGCTGTTCAGCTTGTTTAGTAAGTGTCCATGTCTCACAGGCGTATGTTGCAATGGGAAAGATGCATGCTCTTAAAAATCGAATTTTTGTAGTTCTGTCTGTCCCACTCCATAATGTATTCATCTGTTTTAGTCTTTGAAGAGCAATGGATAGTCGCCGTTTAATTTCTTTCATTGTGTCACCGTTATTGGTAATCAATGACCCAAGATATTCAAAATTTTCCACCACCTCCAATTTTCCCCCATTAATGTATATATCTTTCTCCATAGTAGTTTTATTTGTATGCATTACCTTTGTTTTTGCTATGTTAAGATATAAGTTGTGATTTTCACTATTCAATTGGGTTGAGGCTGTTAGGTTTTCTATGCCATTCTGTGTTGTGGATAGTAATACTGTATCATCAGCATATCGAATATCCGGTATATCATGACCGCCGATATTTAGGGCATCATATAGCTCCCTGTTTATATCATCTCTTACATTTCTCATTATATTTTCGGCGTACAGGTTAAACAGATAGGGTGACAGCACGCAGCCCTGACGGACTCCTTGCTTGATGTCAAACCAATTTGATGCCTCGCCATCTATTCTAACTGCTGCTTGTTGGTCTAGATATAGCATTTTTATGAGATGTACTACATATGATGGGAAGCCCATATTCCTCATGATTTCCCAAAGTTTATGATGCTGTACACAGTCAAATCATTGCCAATCATCATTGGCACCTTGCCGTCTTGACAGACGATAGTTTGTGCTTTAAAAAGGCATAATAACTTTTAACTATGGCGGTAGCGAGTGTGACTGATAAGGCCAATTTGCGCTGTAAATGTCCGTTCACAGTGGGTGCATGTGAACACGTGGTCATTTCCACCATCATGCACCATCTTACGTCTCAAACGCTTGGTGTGTGACTTTTCTGCAATAATTTCCTCCTTTGACTTTATTCCATTTCTGATATTTGCCCTCCATGCAACACGTTCAGCGGCGACTTGCTCCCAATGTGCATTATCAATGCCTGTATCAATCATGTCCCGCTTACACACATCTTTGTATCGTAGTAGAGGCCGACCCTGAGATCTCTTACCCATCTGTAATTCACCAAAAAAGATATCCTTTGGTATTCTACCATCATCCATCCGCCTAAGATGTCCTATCCATCTAAGTCTACGAAGACTGAGCATGGAATAAACTGTCACACAACCTGATCTTTCCAATACTTCGGTATTTGTGATTTTGTCTTGCCACTTAATACCAAGAATTCTTCGCAGACACCGCATATGAAAGCTGTTTAAATTGTTCTCTTGGTGTGAGTAAGTTGTCCAGGTTTCACTGCCATAGAGAAGAGTACTAAGGACACAGGCTTGATAGACAAGGACTTTTGTTTTGGCAGTAAGCTTCCTGTTCTCCCAGACTCTTTTTCTTAACCTGTTCATTGTTGTTGCTGCTTTACCAATCCGGATGTTGATTTCCTGATCTAGGGATAATTTGCTATTTACCACCGATCCTAGATATGTAAAATGGTCTACTATCTCTAGTTCGGCGTCGTCAATAAAGATTGATGGTACCCCATGTGCACCTTGTGACACAATCTGTGTCTTCTTTTTGCTAATTGTTAAACCAAATTCAGAACAAGCATTGGAGAATGCAGATAGTAGACATTGCAATTCTTCCTCAGAGTGGGTCGTAACTGCAGCATCATCTGCAAAAAGCAACTCTCTGATCAGTACCCTCCTAATTTTGGTCTTAGCCTTCAATCTCTGAGCATTGTAGAGGCCGCCATCTGAGCGTGAGTGAATGTATATACCACCATCCTGATCACGAAATGCATATTTCAGTAGAAGTGAAAAGTATATTCCAAAGAGGGTGGGAGCTAGTACACAACCTTGCTTAACTCCACTCTTGATTTCAAATTCTTCAGAAGTTGCACCATCAAACTTGATTATACCCTTCATGCCTGTGTGGAACGATTCCACAATGGACAGAAGAGTTGGTGGGCAGCCAATCTTCCTTAGTGCCTTGAACAGACCCTCACGACTGACCAAATCAAATGCCTTTGTGAGGTCGATGAAGGCAATAAACAGTGGTTGATTCTGTTCACGGCATTTTTCTTGCATTTGTCGCAATGAGAATATCATATCAGTGGTAGACCGGTTCTGTCGAAAGCCACATTGTGATTCGGGGTAGACTTGATCTCCTAGGACTTGAAGTCTGCGCAGAACAATTCTGGCAAATACTTTTCCAACAATACACAGAAGTGAGATACCCCTATAGTTGTTGCAGTCGCTCCGATCGCCCTTGTTCTTGTACAGTGTTATGATGCTTGAATCTTTGAAATCCTGTGGGACTTGTCCTTCACGCCAGCATAGCTCTATTAGCTGGTGGATCTGTATAGTGAGTGTGTCTTGCCCACTCCTGATAACCTCTATTGGAATCCCATCCTTACCTGGAGCCTTGCCAGATGCAAGTTCATTTATAGCACACTTAACTTCTGTTATGGTGGGAAGTGTGTCCAGGTGGTCAAGAGTTGGTAGAGCCTCTATGGCGTTGAGGGCATTATCCGCTAGTTTGGTCTCACTTGAGTAAAGCTCCAAATAGTGCTCTACCCATCTGTTCATCTGCTGTTTCTTATCAGTGATGACTTCTCCAGTCAAGGTTTTCAATGGTGCACTTCTTTTGATCACTGGACCACAGGCTTTCTTTATTCCTTCATACATGCTTCTTATGTCTCCCTTATCACTTGCGATTTGAATGGACTCACATAACTTGATCCAATAATCATTTGCACACTGCCTGGCAGCCTTTTGCACATCCTTCCTAGCTTGCCTTAGCTCACTCAGAGTGTTACGCGTTGGTCTTTCCTTGTTTCTTAAGAGAGCTTTCTTCTTCTTATCGATCAAGGGCTGCAGAGTCTCGCTGTTGGCCGCAAACCAGTCCTGCCTCTTATGATCCACAGTGCCGTAAACCTTTACGGCAGTTTTACAAAGAGTTTCCTTAAGTTTATTCCATTTATCATTTACTGTACCAAATGCCTTTGAATAATCCACAAAACATGAGAATAGGTTTACATTAAATTCTCTGCACTTCTCTATTATTAAACGCATGTTGAATATGTGATCTCTTGTTCCTCTTCCTTGTCTACATCCAGCTTGAACCACGTTAATCTCTTCTTCCATTTTCTTACTAAGTCTTCGCATTATGACTTTCAGTAGAATTTTACTTGCATGACTGATCAGGGCAACATTTCTATAGTTTGTGCATAATTTCAGGTTGCCCATTTTTGGTATTGCAATGAAGATAGTTCTCTTCCAATCTTTTGGCCATATACCATATTTCCAAATCTTTGTACATAATGCATGATATATGTGTATGCTTTCTTCTCCTCCCGCTTTAATTAGTTCAGTTGGTATCTCATCACATCCAGGTGATATACCATTCTTCAGGTTCTTTATAGCCCACGCAATTTCATCTAATGAGGGTTCAGGTTCTGTCTCTACTGTCATTGGCTCATGTATCTCATTCATATCCTCACTGTCACTCATATCATACATTCCACTGCAGTACTCCTGCCATCTTTCTAGAATTTGTCTAGATTCTGTTAAGGTATTTCCCATCTTGTCACAGATAACATTCAGTTGAGGTTGAACATTTCTTGTCAATAACTTCATTTCTTTGAACATTTCATAATCTCTTCCAGCCTTATGATATTGCTCTATTCTGGTACAGCAATCTTGTATATATTGATTTTTGTCCTTTCTTGTGTTCTTTCTTATTTTATCATGTTGTACATATTTGCTGCACATATCTCTTATATCATCATGTTGGACATTTCCTGCACATATCTCTTATATCATCATGTTGGACATTTCCTGCACAGATCTCGTGTATCATCATGTTGGACATATTTCCTGCACATATCTCTTATATCATCATGTTGGACATTTCCTGCACATATCTCTTATATCATCATGTTGGACATTTCCTGCACATATCTCTTATATCATCATGTTGGGCATTTCCTGCACAGATCTCGTGTATCATCATGTTGGACATATTTCCTGCACAGATCTCGTGTATCATCATGTTTTACATTTCCCGCACAGATCTCGTGAATCATCATATTTTACATTTCCTGCAAAGATCTCGTGTATCATCATGTTTTACATTTCCTGAACAGATCTCGTGTATCATCATGTTTTACATTTCCTGCACAGATCTCGTGTATCATCATGATTTACATTTCCTGCACATCTCATGTATCATTATGTTGGACATTTCCTGCACATATCTCGTGTATCATCATGTTGAACATTTCCTGCATTTATCTCGTGTATCATCATGTTGGACATTTCCTGCACAGATCTCGTGTATCATCATGTTGGACATATTTCCTGCACAAAAGTCTTATATCATATTGGACATTTCATAAACATATCTCTTATATCATCATTTTAGACATATTTCCTGCACATATCTCTTATATCATCATGTTGGACATTTCATGTACAGATCTCGTGTATCATCATGTTGGACATTTCCTGCACATATCTCGTGTATCATCATGTTGGACATATTTCCTGCACAGATCTCGTGTATCATCATGTTAGGCATTTCCTGCACATATCTCTTATATCATCATGTTGGACATTTCCTGCACATATCTCTTATATCATCATATTGGACATTTCCTGCACATATCTCTTATATCATCCTGTTGGACATATTTGCTGCAGATATTTCTTATATCATCATGTTGGATATTTCCTGCACATATCTCTTATATCATCATGTTGGACATTTCCTGCACAGATCTCGTACATTATCATGTTGTATATTTCCTGCACATATCTCGTATATCATCATGTTGGACATTTCCTGCACAGATCTCGTGTATCAACATGTTGGACATTTCCTGCACATATCTCGTATATTATCATGTTGGACATTTCCTGCACATATCTCGTATATTATCATGTTGTATATTTCCTGCACATATCTCGTATATCATCATGTTGGACATTTCCTACACAGATCTCGTGTATCATCATGTTGGACATGTCCTGCACATATCTCGTATATTATCATGTTGGACATTTCCTGCACATATCTCGTATATTATCATGTTGGACATTTCCTGCACAGATCTCGTGTATCATCATGTTGGACATATTTCCTGAACAGATCTCTTATATCATCATGTTAGACATATTTCCTGCACATATCTCTTATATCATCATGTTGGACATTTCCTGAACAGATCTCATGTATCATCATGTTGGACATATTTCCTGCACAGATCTCGTATATCATCATGTTGGACATATTTCCTGCACATATCTCATATATCATCATGTTGGACATATTTCCTGCACAGATCTCGTGTATCATCATGTTGGACATTTCCTGCACATATCTCTTATATCATCATGTTGGCCATTTCCTGCACAGATCTCGTGTATCATCATGTTGGACATTTCCTGCACATATCTCTTATATCATCATGTTGGACATTTCCTGCACATATCTCTTATATCATCACGTTGGACATATTTGCTGCACATATCTCTTATATCATTATGTTGGACATTTCCTGCACATATCTCTTATATCATCATGTTGGACATTTCCTGCACATATATCTTATATCATAATGTTGGACATATTTCCTGCACATATCTCTTATATCATCACGTTGGACATTTCCTGCACATATCTCTTGTGTCATCATGTTGGACATGTCCTGCACATATCTCGTATATTATCATGTTGGACATTTCCTGCACATATCTCGTATATTATCATGTTGGACATTTCCTGCACATATCTCTTATATCATTTCCTGCACATTCATTCAGTAGCATGTCCTTTGCAGAACCTCGCTCCCATAACAACCTTCCGGAAAGCTTCTCGATCACAAGCAAGATGTCCCGCGTCTGATACACCCATCTGGAGATCATCCGCCACATCCTGCACCCATCTTCTCTTTGGCCTTCCTCTTCCTCTCTTCCCAGGCATGTACCCTTCCATTATTGTTCTCTCCAAACTTTCGTGACGTTTCAAGTGACCAAAATACTTCAATTTTCTTTGTTTTATCGTCTTTAATAGCCATCCCTCCTCAATATTCAACTCTTTAAGTATAGATGCATTTGTTCTTTTCTTTACCCAAGATACTCTTAGAACTCGTCTATAACATTTATATTCAAAGGCGTTTATGCGCTGTTCAGCTTGTTTAGTAAGTGTCCATGTCTCACAGGCGTATGTTGCAATGGGAAAGATGCATGCTCTTAAAAATCTAATGTTTGTAGTTCTGTCTGTCCCACTCCATAATGTATTCATCTGTTTTAGTCTTTGAAGAGCAATGGATAGTCGCCGTTTAATTTCTTTCATTGTGTCACCGTTATTGGTAATCAATGACCCAAGATATTCAAAATTTTCCACCACCTCCAATTTTCCCCCATTAATGTATATTTCTGTCTCCATAGTAGTTTTATGTGTATGCATTACCTTTGTTTTTGCTATGTTAAGATATAAGTTGTGATTTTCACTATTCAATTGGGTTGAGGCTGTTAGGTTTTCTATGCCATTCTGTGTTGTGGATAGTAATACTGTTTCATCAGCATATCGAATCTCTGGTATGTCATGACCACCGATATTTAGGGCATCATATAGCTCCCTGTTTATACCATCTCTTACATTTCTCATTATATTTTCGGCGTACAGGTTAAACAGATAGGGTGACAGCACGCAGCCCTGACGGACTCCTTGCTTGATGTCAAACCAATCTGATGCCTCGCCATCTATTCTAACAGCTGCTTGTTGGTCTAGATATAGCATTTTTATGAGATGTACTACATGTGATGGGAAGCCCATATTCCTCATGATTTCCCAAAGTTTATGATGCTGTACACAGTCAAATGCCTTTGAATAATCCACAAAACATGAGAATAGGTTTACATTAAATTCTCTGCACTTCTCTATTATTAAACGCATGTTGAATATGTGATCTTTTGTTCCTCTTCCTTGTCTAAATCCAGCTTGAACCACGTTAATCCCTTCTTCCATTTTCTTACTAAGTCTTCGCATTATGACTTTCAGTAGAATTTTATTTGCATGACTGATCAAGGCAACAGTTCTATAGTTGGTGCATAATTTCAGGTTGCCCTTTTTTGGTATTGGAATGAAGATATTTCTCTTCCAATCTTTTGGCCATATACCATATTTCCAAATCTTTGTACATAATGCATGATATATGTGTATGCTTTCTTCTCCTCCCGCTTTAATTAGTTCAGCTGATATCTCATCACATCCAGGTGATTTACCATTCTTCAGGTTCTTTATAGCCCACGCAATTTCATCTAATGAGGGTTCAGGTTCTGTCTCTACTGTCATTGGCTCATGTATCTCATTCATATCCTCACTGTCACTCATATCATACATTCCACTGCAGTACTCCTGCCATCATTCTAGAATTTGTCTAGATTCTGTTAAGGTATTTCCCATCTTGTCACAGATAACATTCAGTTGAGGTTGAACATTTCTTGTCAATAACTTCATTTCTTTGAACATTTCATAATCTCTTCCAGCCTTATGATATTGCTCTATTCTGGTACAGCAATCTTGTATATATTGATTTTTGTCCTTTCTTGTGTTCTTTCTTATTTTATCATGTTGTACATATTTGCTGCACATATCTCTTATATCATCATGTTGGACATTTCCTGCACATATCTCTTATATCATCATGTTGGACATTTCCTGCACAGATCTCGTGTATCATCATGTTGGACATATTTCCTGCACATATCTCTTATATCATCATGTTGGACATTTCCTGCACATATCTCTTATATCATCATGTTGGACATTTCCTGCACATATCTCTTATATCATCATGTTGGGCATTTCCTGCACAGATCTCGTGTATCATCATGTTGGACATATTTCCTGCACAGATCTCGTGTATTATCATGTTTTACATTTCCTGCACAGATCTCGTGTATCATCATATTTTACATTTCCTGCAAAGATCTCGTGTATCATCATGTTTTACATTTCCTGAACAGATCTCGTGTATCATCATGTAGTACATTTCCTGCACAGATCTCGTGTATCATCATGTTTTACATTTCCTGCACAGACCTCGTGTATCATCATGATTTACATTTCCTGCACATCTCATGTATCATTATGTTGGACATTTCCTGCACATATCTCGTGTATCATCATGTTGAACATTTCCTGCATTTATCTCGTGTATCATCATGTTGGACATATTTCCTGCACAAAAGTCTTATATCATATTGGACATTTCATGGACATATCTCTTATATCATCACGTTGGACATATTTCCTGCACATATCTCTTATATCATCATGTTGGACATTTCCTGTACAGATCTCGTGTATCATCATGTTGGATATATTTCCTGCACAGATCTCTTATATCATCATGTTGGGCATATTTCCTGCACAGATCTCGTGCATCATCATGTTGGACATTTCCTGCACATATCTCTTATATCATCATGTTGGGCATTTCCTGCACAGATCTCGTGTATCATCATGTTGGACATTTCCTGCACATATCTCTTATATCATCATGTTGGGCATTTCCTGCACAGATCTCGTGTATCATCATGTTGGACATTTCCTGCACATATCTCTTATATCCTCATGTTGGACATTTCCTGCACATATCTCTTATATCATCATGTTGGACATTTCCTGCACATATCTCGTGTATCATTATGTTGGACATATTTCCTGCAAAGATCTCGTGTATCATCATGTTAGGCATTTCCTGCACAGATCTCTTATATCATCATGTTGGACATTTCCTGCACATATCTCTTATATCATCATGTTGGGCATTTCCTGCACAGATCTCGTGTATCATCATGTTGGACATATTTCCTGCACAGATCTCGTGTATTATCATGTTTTACATTTCCTGCACAGATCTCGTGTATCATCATATTTTACATTTCCTGCAAAGATCTCGTGTATCATCATGTTTTACATTTCCTGAACAGATCTCGTGTATCATCATGTAGTACATTTCCTGCACAGATCTCGTGTATCATCATGTTTTACATTTCCTGCACAGATCTCGTGTATCATCATGATTTACATTTCCTGCACATCTCATGTATCATTATGTTGGACATTTCCTGCACATATCTCGTGTATCATCATGTTGAACATTTCCTGCATTTATCTCGTGTATCATCATGTTGGACATATTTCCTGCACAAAAGTCTTATATCATATTGGACATTTCATGGACATATCTCTTATATCATCACGTTGGACATATTTCCTGCACATATCTCTTATATCATCATGTTGGACATTTCCTGTACAGATCTCGTGTATCATCATGTTGGATATATTTCCTGCACAGATCTCTTATATCATCATGTTAAACATATTTCCTGCACAGATCTCGTGCATCATCATGTTGGACATTTCCTGCACATATCTCTTATATCATCATGTTGGGCATTTCCTGCACAGATCTCGTGTATCATCATGTTGGACATTTCCTGCACATATCTCTTATATCATCATGTTGGGCATTTCCTGCACAGATCTCGTGTATCATCATGTTGGACATTTCCTGCACATATCTCTTATATCCTCATGTTGGACATTTCCTGCACATATCTCTTATATCATCATGTTGGACATTTCCTGCACATATCTCGTGTATCATCATGTTGGACATATTTCCTGCAAAGATCTCGTGTATCATCATGTTAGGCATTTCCTGCACAGATCTCTTATATCATCATGTTGGACATTTCCTGCACATATCTCTTATATCATCATGTTGGACATTTCCTGCACATATCTCTCATATCATCACGTTGGACATATTTGCTGCACATATTTCTTATATCATCATGTTGGACATTTCCTGCACATATCTCATATATCATCATGTTGGACATTTCCTGCACAGATCTCGTACATTATCATGTTGGACATTTCCTATACAGATCTCGTGTATCATCATGTTGGACATGTCCTGCACATATCTCGTATATTATCATGTTGGACATTTCCTGCACATATCTCGTATATTATCATGTTAGACATTTCCTGCACAGATCTCGTGAATCATCATGTTGGACATATTTCCTGAACAGATATCTTATATCGTCATCTTGGACATTTCCTGCACATATCTCTTATATCATCATGTTAGACATATTTCCTGCACATATCTCTTATATCATCATGTTGGACATTTCCTGAACAGATCTCATGTATCATCATGTTGGACATATTTCCTGTACAGATCTCTTATATCATCATGTTGGGCATATTTCCTGCACAGATCTCGTGTATCATCATGTTGGACATATTTCCTGCACAGATCTCGTGTATCATCATGTTGGACATATTTCCTGCACATATCTCTTATATCATCATGTTGGCCATTTCCTGAACAGATCTCGTGTATCATCATGTTGGACATTTCCTGCACATATCTCTTATATCATCATGTTGGACATTTCCTGCACATATCTCTTATATCATCACGTTGGACATATTTGCTGCACATATCTCTTATATCATTATAATGCCCATGTTAAACACTGCTTCAGTGAGTCATTTGTTATTGATTATTTTTCATGCGTTTTAATGTTCTTTTGTTGTCAAAGGTTGCTTCATAAGTGATTTTGAATGAAAGAATGTATGAGAGGAAATAGAGAAGAAGGGCAGAATGTCAGACGGGCCTGCGTGCCCAATTCTTAACCCTTTGAAAATAAAGACTTATTATTATTATTATTATTATTATTATTATGTTGGACATTTCCTGCACATATCTCTTATATCATCATGTTGGACATTTCCTGCACAGATCTCTTATATCATCATGTTGGACATATTTCCTGCACATATCTCATATATCATCATGTTGGACATATTTCCTGCACAGATCTCGTGTATCATCATGTTGGACATTTCCTGCACATATCTCTTATATCATCATGTTGGCCATTTCCTGCACAGATCTCGTGTATCATCATGTTGGACATTTCCTGCACATATCTCTTATATCATCATGTTGGACATTTCCTGCACATATCTCTTATATCATCACGTTGGACATATTTGCTGCACATATCTCTTATATCATTATGTTGGACATTTCCTGCACATATCTCTTATATCATCATGTTGGACATTTCCTGCACAGATCTCTTATATCATCATGTTGGACATATTTCCTGCACATATCTCTTATATCATCATGTTGGATATATTTCTTGCACATATCTCTTATATCATCATGTTGGACATATTTCCTGCACATATCTCTTATATCATCACGTTGGACATTTCCTGCACATATCTCTTATGTCATCATGTTGGACATTTCCTGCACATATCTCGTATATTATCATGTTGGACATTTCCTGCACATATCTCGTATATTATCATGTTGTATATTTCCTGCACATATCTCGTATATCATCATGTTGGACATTTCCTGCACAGATCTCGTGTATCATCATGTTAGACATTTCCTGCACATATCTCGTGTATCATCATAATGGACATTTCCTGCACAGATCTCGTGTATCAT
The DNA here is from genome assembly GCA_963921405.1 of Cepaea hortensis. Lineage (NCBI taxonomy): Eukaryota > Metazoa > Mollusca > Gastropoda > Stylommatophora > Helicidae > Cepaea > Cepaea hortensis. Next base: position 9,640,048 of record OY992891.1, on the reverse strand, counting down.
CATGTTGGACATTTCCTGCACAGATCTCGTGTATCATCATAATGGACATTTCCTGCACAGATCTCGTGTATCATCATGTTGGACATTTCCTGCACAGATCTCGTGTATCATCATGTTGGACATTTCCTGCACAGACTTTGATCACGCCTTCTTCTGCCTGTCATCTCCAACTGGGAGGTCAACATTGCCGAATGGGTAAGGGCGTTTGTACCCAAGCATGCGGTGTGCTGGTGCTGGGGTAGGTGGTTAAATCCTAACACCAGTCAGTTGGACTAGAATGTTGACTTTTCGTCCTTGACTTGGGGACGTAAATTACAAGTACCTCTGAAGTCGGAATGGGTTCGCCTGATGGTGAGGGACACTGGTAATAGAAAAAGCGTAAAATTCAGTCCAGAATTATTAGAAGTAGTGTGTATGAACTACGCTTGAGTTCAAAGCGAGCGAGTGACAAAAGAAAACTTCTGCAACTCCAACCAGTTCAGGCCGAACTCTCTGTAGAATTGTTGATGTCTGGTTGGATGCTGCAGCTACAAGTGTCCACGGCATGAGACAGGTGTGGTTGGATGTTGCAGCTACAAGTGTCCACGGCATGAGACAGGTGTGTTTGGATGTTGCAGCTACAAGTGTCCACGGCATGAGACAGGTGTGGTTGGATGTTACAGCTACAAGTGTCCACGGCATGAGACAGGTGTGGTTGGATGTTGCAGCTACAAGTGTCCACGGCATGAGACAGGTGTGGTTGGATGTTGCAGCTACAAGTGTCCACGGCATGAGACAGGTGTGGTTGGATGTTGCAGCTACAAGTGTCCACGACATAAGACAGGTGTGGTTGGATGCTGCAGCTACAAGTGTCCACGGCATGAGACAGGTGTGGTTGGATGTTGCAGCTACAAGTGTCCACGGCATGAGACAGGTGTGGTTGGATGTTGCAGCTACAAGTGTCCACGGCATGAGACAGGTGTGGATGGATGTTGCAGCTACAAGTGTCCACGGCATGAGACAGGTGTGGTTGGATGTTACAGCTACAAGTGTCCACGGCATGAGACAGGTGTGGTTGGATGTTACAGCTACAAGTGTCCACGACATGAGACAGGTGTGGTTGGATGTTACAGCTACAAGTATTCACGGCATGAGACAGGTGTGGTTGGATGTTACAGCTACAAGTATTCACGGCATGAGACAGGTGTGTTTGGATGTTACAGCTACAAGTGTCCACGACATGAGACAGGTGTGGTTGGATGTTACAGCTACAAGTATTCACGGCATGAGACAGGTGTGGTTGGATGTTACAGCTACAAGTGTCCACGGCATGAGACAGGTGTGGTTGGATGTTACAGCTACAAGTGTCCACGACATGAGACAGGTGTGGTTGGATGTTACAGCTACAAGTGTCCACGGCATGAGACAGGTGTGGTTGGATGTTACAGCTACAAGTGTCCACGACATGAGACAGGTGTGGTTGGATGTTACAGCTACAAGTATTCACGGCATGAGACAGGTGTGTTTGGATGTTACAGCTACAAGTGTCCACGGCATGAGACAGGTGTGGTTGGATGTTACAGCTACAAGTATTCACGGCATGAGACAGGTGTGGTTGGATGTTACAGCTACAAGTGTCCACGACATGAGACAGGTGTGGTTGGATGTTACAGCTACAAGTATTCACGGCATGAGACAGGTGTGGTATGATACTTTAGATATGGGTGATAGATATCCCCAAATCATCCTTGTCGACAACTAATTGAAAATCTGAAATGGCTCGTAAGATTTCCTAATACTGGAACAGACTCAGATGGTAAGTTTCCACTAGGTATTAAGTAAGGTTTTTTGTTAGAATGCCAAGAGAGCACAGGAAAGTCACCGCATTCAGAGATGACAAAGCTCTCCCCGGATAGACTGAACGCGAGTAGTATCCCTGCCACACACAGCTTTCTTGTCTGATCTGTTGTAAATGATGTAGTATTATCACTTATTACCCATCACAGTTACACACAAGCCTACAAGAAAAGCGAACAACTCTGTGTTATAAGATCATAATATTATAATGAAAAAATGGCACACGTGTATGCTCGATGGACATCTAAGATATACATAACTAATATTCACAAAAAAAAAAAAAAAAAAAAAAAAAAAATTGGTTAAAACTATCCATGACATGTGATTAACTATAATTTTCTGATCCAACACATGTAATTAACTATAATGGTCTGATCCATCGCATAAAATTAACTATAATGTTCGAATTCTGACACTCTGGATCAATATGGACTGTACTGGCATCAAAGAATACGTTGACCTTCTTCTCCACTGTGGTTACCGATATAGTCCTCTGATTATTCCCTCTAGCTGGGATAGATATAGAAGCTCTTTAGAAATCATGGTTGACTGCTCTAATCTATTTGCATTTGGCTGTTACTGATATTATCACTATCATACTCAGCTTGCGTCTACAAGGCTGGGGAGGCTCTGAGTTCGGAGTGGTCAATGCGGTTTAATGGTCTTTTACTCCCCCTGTAGCAGAAAGGTAAATTCCGTCCTCCTTCATTGAGGACTTCGTCCCTCAGGATGCTGATGTTCCTCGCCCAACGGAACAACCCATATGTAGGAAATTCGATCACCATCCCCGATGTATCCAGGGATTCAGAACATGATCTATAATACTTCCATGGAATCACACCACATCTTGTCTGTTCAAAATTTCCTGTCGACTGCCCCGAAACTTAGAAATCTATATGCTAATTGCACCAGCCTATCACATTTTCGCCCACTTTACAACATTACAACAACTTCTTTTGGGGATTTTCTGGCGCCATAGATTGCATCAGATCACGCAGGTGGCCTGTACTGTAAAGTTCCGAAAGTTGAGACGGGTTTGTCTTTGCGCGTTTCAGAATGGTATAGTGGCTGACACTTAATAATGTCACAGGAGGTCAGGCCAAGCACTCTGTAGACTTGTTCATGTGTAGCTGGATTATGCAGCTACAGGTCTCCACGGGATGAGACAGGTCAACTCTCTGATGTCACCTCCTTTGTTCTGCATGCCAGGTTATAGTGGTATTATACCGTACTTCCATAAACAGCGCTGGCAACACGTGGGCACCAAGAGGTGTGGGGGAGACACAATACTGATCATGTAGCAAGAACGTGTTTATACTCATTGACTACCACAGTAAATAACACCTGTCGGCTTTGAAGCAATGAGTAGACCAAGAAAAAGGAGGGCTGGTAGTGACAACTGAAATTGTGGAACATGGAATTATTACTTGATATCATCGGTTATACATTTGGAACGCGGGAGAAGTTTTCTTGAATTATAATGGCTGGTGGTCACATGATATATCGCAACATGCTCCCACTTATAAACAGAAATTCATTGATACGAACACATGAAGGAAAACACAATCAATCCCAGCATGCATTCATTGATACAGACACATGAATGAAAACACAATCAATCCCAGCATGCATTCATTAATACCAACACATGAATGAACGAACACATAATAAATCACAGCATGCATTCATTGATACAGACACGTGAATGAAAACACAATCAATCCCAGCATGCTTACACCTACTAACAGAGAATACAAACACATGAATAAAAGAAAAACAAAAAACAATCAAATATGAGCAGGAGTAAACAGTGGCAGTTCGCAGGCGTGCTTGAGTGAATCACTACTGCATGTCTAGCTTTCAGACCTCGTTACCTAATCAGTGATTTGATGTTGCAGCTGTGGAAGAGATATTTAGACAGGTGAATTAGTGTCCCTCCTGGCTTGATACTAACCAACATTATAAGAGTGCCTCAGTGTTAGAGATGTTTCGTTTATGCTGTTTTGTAATGAACTACCTGAGTTTTGTATTAAAAAAGCAACCACAGTCTTTGGGCTGGTTCAGAAAGGCAGAGAGAGAGAGAGAGAGAGAGAGAGAGAGAGAGAGAGAGAGAGAGAGAGAGAGAAGGAGAGAGAGAGAGACAGAGAAAGAGATTGGGCAAGAGAGAAAGGGAGGGGCAGAGGGAGGGATAGAGAGAGAAATAGACACACAGTGAGCAAAAAGGGGGAGGGATAGACGGTGAGAGAGAGAGAGAGAGAGAGAGAGAGAGAGAGAGAGAGAGAGAGAGAGAAAGAGGGAGAGACTGATTAAGAAAGAAAGGGAGTGAGTGACGGAAAGAGAGGTAGAGACACACACACACAGAAATAGATACAAACTTAGCGAGAAGAGGGAGAGATAGACAGAGAAAGAGACTGAGCAAGAAAGATAGGGAGTGAGATAGGGAGAGAGAGGGAGGGAGACTAGAAAGGAATGAGAACAGGAATGAAAACGCACAAGATAATGAAAAAAAAAAATAAGGAGACATAATGCAATGGGAAGTATTGAGGAGACAGTAATAAAAGAATCAGGGTGGAGAAATGTTAGAGTGAACAGAACAAAGAGGAAGAAGAGAAAATAATAGAATGGGGAAGTACAGAACATGTAAACTAAAATATAGCAAAAGAAAAACATAAATGAGATAAAGGCATAAGTCAAACAGATAGAGGGAGAGGGAATGAGATGGAGGGAGAGAGACGCCGATGGACAGAGAGAGAGAGAGAGAGAGAGAAGAGAGTGAGATGTAGCGAGAGAGACAGAGACAGAGGGAGAGTGAGATAGAGGGAGAGAGACACAGACAGAGAGAGAGAGAGAGTGAGATGGAGGAAGAGAGACACAGACGGAGAGAGAGTGAGATTTAGGGAGAAAGACACAGACAGACCCAGAGAGAGTGAGATGGATGGAGAGAGACAGTTAGACATAGAGAGTGAGATGGAGGGATAGAGACACAGAAAGACAGAGAGTGAGAGAAAGAGAGAGAGAGTGTGAGATGGAGCGAGAGAAACACAGACAGACAGAGAGAGAGAGTGAGATGCGGGAGAGACACAGAAAGAGAGAGAGAGCGAGATGGAGGGACAGAGACAAAGAGAGAGAGAGAGAGGGTGAGTTAAAGTGAGAGACACCGGCTGAGAGAAGGGGTGGAGGAGAGGGGGGGAGAGAGAGAGTGTGTGTGAGAGAGAGAGAAGGAGAGAGAGAGAAGGAGAGAGAGAGAGAGAAGGAGAGAGAGAAGGAGAGAGAGAGAAGGAGAGAAAGAGAGAGAGAGAGAAGGAGAGAGAGAGGGAGAGAAGGAGAGAGAGAGAGAAGGAGAGAGAGAGAAAGAGAGAGTCAGAGAGAGAGAGAGCATGCAGTAAGGAGAGAGATGTTAAAAAGTAGTCACTGGCAGTTGCGCTATGCGATGTGTTTGGCCCTCACATATTCTAGATCACACTCATATTGAGGTGTAGGGACCTGTTCTCTTTCTCATCCCCCGTATTGACAGACAAGTCCAGAAGAATTACCAGGTACTAATTTCATAAGGCTGCGTGGATCCCATTGGAAACAACATTAATGTCATTGCTGGGGACTCGAACCTGTACCACTGTTAGGTCAGTAAGTGACTTAGTTCAGTTTAGATTATCATCACTGCACTCCAGACACATACAAAATTGGTCCCTCTCCCCCTGAATCAGGCGGGCCTCATGCACCTCCCTAGATCTATATTTCTACTGACCGACCAGCAAGTCAGTGAGTATACAGTCACCGGCTGCAGCAGGATATAACAATATGAATTAGAAACAAATAGGTATATTTAGCTCCTGCGAGAAGAAACGTACTAAACATCAACACGTTGAACATACCTTACAAGGAGACCCATCGTATCCCGAAATACAGGTGAAAATCCAAAATCAGAAGCACTCAATAAATATATAAAATGAATAATAAAATAAAATGCACACAAATGCGTACAATACGACACACAGGACGGCCGACGTTTCGATTCTCAGAATCTTTGTCAAGGACAGGACAACACGGATAGATAGAACAACGAAATATAACAAACAAAAAATAAAAAAGCACAACTGCTACGTTCCCATGCGGGAGCAGAAAAGGGGCAAATCCACCTTACACGGCTCCCATAAACACGACTCCCATAAACACGACTCCCATATACATGTCTCCCATAGTGTCTCGTGGGTAATAAACGATACACAGAACACCTAGAGACTATTACGTGAATCAAAAACTAGAGTACAGTATACTATGATCTCCATAACTGCAAAATTGTGGAAACATGGAACTTAGAAAGATATGTGATCACACAAGCCACATACAATGGTTACGCGATTTGACTAGCACTTTGACGTCTTGATAGAAGATCGTTTGTAAAATGGAGGTATACCTTTCCACAGCACAACGCCTGGGGTGAATTTAGAGACCATGTGTTACCCATGTAGCATGATCTCTCTCCCGGCCTGTTAAGTTTACTCCAGAGGAAATTTAACACCAATACTTCTGGAACAAGATAAGCTGCAGAAGCTGCGAGATCAGCAAATCGAAGCTTCGATCCTAGACCAGTTGCCAACCACGTCTTAGAGCCTGGTCTGTCCTGCCGTGATATTTAGTCTTTAGATTGCATGTCCTCGCACTTGTACCCTCCTAGTTGCGCTCATCCTGGCACAATGTGGGATGTCGGGTTTGGTGAGCGCCGCCCAACATTCGGGGCTAAGAAAAAGCAGGTAGTACCGTCTACTGTCGTATCTGACTGAGACCTGACTTAGGGGTCAGCAATATGACTCAAAGTATGTAAAGTAGGTCTTAAATACGTCTTCCTCTGTCTCTCTTGCCCAGCACTTCCCCACATAAAACCAGTGTCTCTATTACTGTCGTGTCCTCCTTTAAAGTGTCGTCCCTGGAGTGAGGAGAGTCAACACCCACATTATAATATTTTTTTCCTTATCAATATCTTGGAGAATCCACCAGCTTCCGTCCAACACACTCCATCAGTCTATGGACACCTTTCCCTATCACTCTCTCACTGTCGTACTATGCCCCCCTCTCATACTTCCCCAACGCAACATATTCAACAACTCTTGCTTCTAAATATTAATAAAGATTAATTTATTAAAAGAAAAATGTGTAATGTACGTAAGGCGTGTATGCGAAGAAAATGTGTGATGTGTTCTATAATGTGTGTATGATCGGACTTTCAGATAATAGCATAGTTTCTTCATTGCAAGGGCACACCACAGCACATTAAATCATAACCAGTGCACCTCACCCAGTGTCGAAACCCTCTTGCCGGATACTGACTGTCATCGGTAGCCACCTGGTAATCCATCTTCATGATCATCCGAAATAGATACTGTTTGTAAGTACAGATTGATTACGGACTGGTTGCAAACTAACTTTGTAAGTTCCTATCGGTCCTAAAGAATGCACAAATCCTTTGTAGTGTATTTAGGTTTTACTGTTAATGTTTCTACACTTGATCCTAACTAGTGTTCATATAGGTTCAAGTATATGTCATATGTAATATTACACTGGAATCTAGCACACGATGTGACTTATCCGTTAATGTTCTCGTTCCTTAAACAATGTTTGTCTGATGTGTGATATATCAACAATCATCACCCATCCTATGTGAACCATACCACGCCGGAGTCGTTATATTGGCTGGCTCTTCTGGCCCATGCCATGGTGAACCCTTCTGAGTATGAGTCCAGCGTAAACATATACCATCTTTCTTCTCGGACGTTATTCCTTTTTCGTAAGAATCATTTTAGAGTCCAACTGGTGGTCGTCCAATTGGAGTGCACTTCTTCAAAACCAGTGTTGAGTTTCCTAGTAACTGGTGGGGAACCTGTGGGAAAACCAACACATCATGTGAGAGCACTAGTCACTGATCCTACCGGCAAGGTGTAATCTTATTACCCTGCTCTGTTATTTACAGCTAACTACTCTGTCAGAGAGCCTTATAGCTTCTCACCTACGTCCGAATCAGGCTATGATAAGGAAAGACCAATAAACAGAGGGCAATCTCAGTATTCTATTCACCCTAGCAGAGCCAATATCACTTCACTACTCTAGTTTTCACCATGCTACCGCCTAAATTAATTAGGACTAATTACATAGTATACTACCTTAGGCAACACTGCAGTCTAACAAATCACATCTACAAATTGCCATGACAGGCACGTGAACCATTAAATCCACTAATAAGCACACGGTAGACATTATTCCAATAGAACTGCAGTGCCGAAGCCCGCCCGCTAAAATCCAAGGTTTGAGCTCAACTGTCCTCTCCAATCATAGTTTTCTGGCAAACCCCTAAAATTGGTCACGTGACATGGTTGACGTCCTGCAGGTGTCATTTGGGCATATCATCCATTATCAAGAATCTATTTTCCCTGGCTCCATCAATGTCAGAGTTGTCATCAGTTGTTTAGAGTCCCAAAACAAGCAAGCGAGTTCCTGTATACTCCCAACAACAGTTGCCGATAACCAGCCGTCAATCTTCTGTCGACTGGTGACAATCACCGCTGCCATTTCTGTTTGATGTCGGGAAATTCTAATTGACAGACGGACTGTTTCCTGTCCCTAGCTGCCAATTCCGGTTGTCTCTGACTTTTGACACTGTCAAAGCGATGTATGCATTCATCTCACTTCCGAATGTTCCTATTTTTGCTGACCAGATGTACAAGTACAGCTGTTATTTATGCCCGACCTGTTTGTGAACACGTGCAGCCACAACTATGAATGTTTTCTCTGTATTAGTTGAAACAATTGTCGCTTAGCAGATAGTCCGTTTAATCAGAAATCCTCTTATAGTAATCAGCTGGTCAAACGCGGTGTTTTATTTTGTGACAATTACAGCTCTTCTGTCGATAGGTCCCATGCATTTGGTTTGTCTTGTCCTCATGGTTGCCGTGAATAGTCTAGTACAGGTTGCTGCTGTCAATGTCTCTGGTTTTTTCCCAACATCTTGCTAAAATGCATCATATCCACTGCTTACAGCCTCCCTACAGTTTCATTACTCCTTGCCCAGCAATCGCATCCATACAGAGTTCCAGGCCACACATCTTTTCGTTATGCAGATTTATTGCAACTACTGTATGGGATTAAAAGATAGTTTTTAGAAAGGCATATCATGTAGAAAACAGGTAAATGTAGCTCCGTCGCAGATAATGCCAATTGCATGTGTAGTGTTAGATCTTCACATTTTCTAAGCAACAATATATGGCTTAGATGTTTGGTGCAGGAGAGCTTGGCGTATGATACCACATCTAGTCTGAGAATGGAGGTGAGGGTAATCACGGCGGCGTTCACCTGGTTGGAGGACAAACAGCACACGCATGTCGTGATTGTAACGGAGTCACAAAGTATGAGAAAGGTAAAGAGAGACATGCATCGGGCAGAGTTGCAGACTTCATTTTGCACGATTTATTGCCTGGCATATTTCACTGCATCTCATCAGGTGCATACTACAGAATTATATATCACATGAAGTAAATGCATGAATCATATTGTGGCTACAACATTCACCAGGGCTTGTTTCCTTAGCGACTCAATGAACATGATCAAGAGGATAGAGGAGGGGTCGATCCGAAGAGAATGGTTGCTGCCTCTGAAGCGGTCTCGGCTGGCAAAGATTAGTTTCATCTTCGTGCCAGGGCATGCGGGAGTACAAGGAAATGAGCGGGCTGACAAGCTCGCAGGTGAGGCTACTGTGGAGGGCGGACGCGCCATGGACCAGGCTGACATTCTGAATGCTCTACGTGATGTGAGACTTTTGCGAGAACCAAGTGATGACTGTGAATCTACAACAATGGCCAGACTGCTAGAGCATCAAATTAAAAGAGGTGTGGCCAAACAAGAACACTACGCAGGAAGCCAAAGAAGATTGATAAACCAACACAGAACTGGCGTCGTTAGCCGCTACACGCTGCGGGATTTGCTGAGGAGGGGATCCGAGCACTTATGGACTGAATGGTTCGATGTGCAGCGAGGATGATCTGTCGACTAACTAACTAACTGTTGGAATGTGGAGGAATGTTATCCCCATGGTATTGTCGCTACAATATCTAACACACATAGAATCTGATACTGTTGGAATGTGGAGGAATGTTATCTCCATGGTATTGTGGCTATAATATCTAACACACATAGTATCTGATACTGTTGGAATGTGGAGGAATGTTATCCCCATGGTAATCTCAGAGTCACTGTGAAATCTTATGTTTTCTATCTCTCTCATTTCTCTGCATGACTCCGGTTTTAGAGGCCTAATTGTTATAGTCTCGATTATATTATACGTATAGTCGTTGAGTTTTCATCGAATACAGTATACACAATCCATTTTCTTTGTTGACTTTACACACATAATATAGCAGCTGTAGAGACATGGCAGAGTTTGGACTTTTATAGCTCGTCCACCGTACAAGGTTTCCTGAAAAATAATTCTCTGTTACCCTTTTCCACACAAACTGGTATATGTGCGGTTAATCAAGTGGTTACTTGCTTGTCGCTCCGTTGTACCGAAGTTGCTTGACTTTGACACTGAAAAATAGTAAAATTAATGTTAGTCCTCGCTGCACATTGAACGGTTCAGCCCATAAGTGCTCGGATCCCCTCGTAAGTGTCTCCTTCAACAGTGTAGCCTTCCGCGACATCTGACAATAAATAAACAAAAATAGTAAAACAAGGGATTGAACTATTAAGGATTAACGTTGATTTAAAAAAAACAAAACATAAGTGAACATTTATTAATGAAATTGTAGAATTAATGAAATTATAGGAATGTATATTTATGAAAGTAAAGAATCAAATCAATTATGTGAACATCTATTAATGAAATTGTTGAACTAATGCAATGATGCAAACATATATTAATTAAATTATAGAAATTATGAAATAATCATGAAATTATAGACCTATTGCAATTATGTAAACATATATTCATGAAATTGTGTAATGATTGCAATGATATGAACATCCACTAATGCAATTGTAGAATGAATGCAATGATATGAAATGACGCTGGCTGGACTATGATGGTGGCATGAAGGAACACCAAGCACCGAGACCTGTGGAGGGACATGAACGCCTGCGCCAGTTGACAGGGCACGTGATTATGATAATGCCACGCACATCTATTGAAGAGAAAACGTACAGTTAATGGAACTGTATGAACATTCATTAAAGAAACTGAAGAATTAATGCAATTATTTGAACATTCATTAAGGAAAGTGTAGAATTAATGCAACTATATGAACACTCATTAATGAAACTGTAGAATTAATGCAATTATATGAACACTCATTAATGAAATTAGAATTAATACAATTATGTGAACACTCATTAAAGAAACTGTAGAATTAATGCAATAATGTGAACACTCATTAATGAAACTGCATAATTAGTGCAATTATGTGAACACTCATTAGCAAAATTGTAGAATGAATGAAATTATATGAACACTCATTAGTGAAACTGTAGAATTAATGCAACTGTATGAACACTCATTAATGAAATTGTAGAATTAATTCAATTATGCGAACACTCATTAATGAAACTGTAGAACTAATGCAATTATTTGAACATTCATTAATGAAAGTGTAGAATTAATGCAATTATGTGAACACTCATTAATGAAACTAGAATTCATGCAATTATGTGAACATCTGTTAATTAATTATATAACGAAAATAATGAATTAAAATCATGCAGTCTTGGTTATACATATCTTCAGTGTGAGGGAGAGAGAAATAAAAGAGAGAGAGAGAGAGAAAGAAAGAGAGAGAGAGAACGAGAGAGAGAGAGAGAGAGAGAGAGAGAGAGAGAGAGAGATGGCAGAGACTCGGACAGCTAGCCAGACAGATAGATGGACAAGCAGATTTGTCATTTGATCGATCGATAGACAGATGGATAGATAGAGCATGATAGATAAACATAGAGAAAATGTTTAAAAGCTGAAACAAATGCTAGATAGCATTCAATAAAGTCCAAGAACAGTGCGGAACTACACGTGGAGGAAGTGAGCATCGAGGACCGCAGCAAGGGGATCAGAGATAGTGAGATGGTAACAGATTGCCCTTGCAGCAACACGCTTTGAAAGTTGTGAACAGACGGTTATTCACAGAGCACCGCTATACAAGATCCCACTACTAATGGTACCAGTAGCTGTCTGATTGTGTGTCCGTCCGGTCTTTCCTTGGAGTACAGATTGTTGGACAGATTCTCAGCTCCCTCCCTCCCTCCCTCCCTCCCTGATGCATCTGTCTCTATAGATTGTTGGACAGATTCTCAGCTCCCTCCCTCCCTGATGCATCAGTCTCTACAGACTGACAATTGATCAGCTCTTCCACATTATACATATGACCCCAAAGGCCGTACCAACATCTGCCTGATCATGCACAAATACCCCACCCAACGGGGCAGATCTCATCGGGTGAAAACTATAAAATAAAGTTTGCATATCCTTTACAGGACATCGCTGTCAACATCAGCATCTTTCAGCTGATTGTTGATTTCTTGGCAAGATTACGCTCAGTAGTTTGCCATTGCTTTCTGAGCGACCGGCTCACATACCCCGTAATTTACCGACCCGGTTAGAACCGTTTCCGATTCTCGCCGTCGTCACGTTACTCACGAGAGTATACAGGATTACGGAGAAAGTCGCTAACACCTAGGCCAGGGAGACCGGTGGTGCAAACTATAGCCAAATATAATCACATTTATACAATTTTAATGTAATTGCCAGTTCATTTATATAGCAGAATGGAACGACAGTTATAGAATAACAGAACACATCCCTAAATGGATAAGGAAATAACAGATATAAAATTATGGAAATCCGGCTAAACCTTACCGGAAGGAACCTACATCTTCTATAGCACTCCTATTATTGGGAATTGGGCATGTGGCAGACAAAGACACCTTCAGTGTGCTGTCCACCACACATAACCGAATGATACTGACTTTTCAGGGGAGTTTGCTATACACGCGGGTAAACCGCAGTTATGTAAACAATCTCTGTAAAACTACAGTGGTGACAGTGAAACATATGACAGTGAAACATGTGACAGTGAAACATATGACAGTGAAACATGTGACAGTGAAACATATGACAGTGTGGTGTTTGTGTATTTTAGCCAAAAGGGATTCATGACACTGCTTTATTAGACGTTGATTTAATTCTATAATATGCACCTGTTGGGATACAGTGAAATATTTCAGGCAATAAATTGTGCAATATATTGTTTGTGCCTTAATTATGAAATAAATGTGTAATTCAAATATCTAAAGATAGCAATATTGCACATTTGATGCATGGCATTCCAGTAATTACTATATTTGTTTAATAAATTTACTGACAATATCTAGCTTAAGTGAATCAATGTTACAATCTCTAATCTATGTGAGTGAACACTGACACTATTTAGTTCAAGTAAATCAATGTTACAATCTCTAGTCTATGTGAACGAACACTGACAATCTTGAATTCAAGTGAATCAATGTTACAGTCTTAATATATGTGAGTGAACACTGGCAATAATTAATTCAAGTAAATCAATAATACAATCTCTAAACTATATAAGTGAACACTGACAATATCTAGCTCAAGTGAATCAAAGTTACAATCTATAATCTATGTCAGTGAACACTGACAATATTGAGTTCAAGTGAATCAATGTTATAATCTATAATCTATGTGCGTGAACACATACACTAACTAACTGAAGAGAATCTTGTGTTACAGGTAACGTATAAGCAATTCCACAAGGTACTGCCATGTAATTTTATGAAAGAGTAAACTGACAACAGACGGAGAGGTTAAGCTCAAGGAAGCTATTGATCTCATACTACAAGAGTGCTACAGACAACAACAACAACAACATCAGCAGCAGCAGCAGCATAAGATACCAACAACAACAACAAAAACATACACCAAACATTCACTTACGTCCTGGGCTGGTTTTAATAACCTCGAATGTCTCTGGAGACTCGCCCTCATTGTTGATGGCTGTAATGCGGGCTTCGTAGTAAGTGTCCGGCGCCAAGCCTGACAGTCTGTAGCTTGTAGCCTTCACATCTGGGACTTTCACAATGGTGTGGTATCTGTCAACATATCTCGTGACCTGCCATTTTGGCATTTCAGTTCCAGACAATACCTAAAGTGAGGCATTGTATAAAATTGTGCTTAAAATAATACTTTGAGAGTATCAAAACAGGATTTATGTAAATGGTAGGTAATAATATTAAAACTCACATGGAAAAGTCAATTTCTTCTTTGCCTCTCATTGAAGGAGAGTGAATCAGCGATATATGAGTCTGACTTCGGTGAGCATTTGTGCAAGATCCACTCACTCCTAACTGATTCCATCCAAAATAGAGATCTTTATCTACCAAGTATATGTTTATTTTCACTAACAATGTTGCCAGGACATCTGCATTATGGCCTACTCTTTGAGATTTCCAAATACCGAGGGATGTTTAACATGCACAACTGGCACATGGGAACCACCATTGTTTGTCCTCATCAGAGAAGGATAGATACCAGATCTCACTACCCAAGCCATCAGAGGGACATGTGGTATCACTCAAAACCATTGGCTCTTATAATAATGCCCAGCCCTATCTAGAGATGGTGGAGGGGGAGAGAGGAGAGAGAATTAGATTTGATTATGTGGTTGTTTCGGGATTTGAAATTTAAATATTGAGCACAACCCACTACTGGCAACGCCGATCGCATTCTGGTATGAACCTAAGGCCTATCCACGTCAATATGGAAGCACTATACTCGAGTTTCGCCCTCGTTTGAGCTCGTCAGTAGTGCATATCCCTGACCGGATCCGGAAACAGTCCCGGATCACGCGTGTGAAGCGGGTGTGTAACCACGCGGCACACACTGGACACACCAAATTATCACAACAGAACATCACAACGCTACCCATTGTAGGCTATGCTCAAGATTGCCCAATCGCCGCGACCGACGTCCGTCAATCGATGGGACCCGAACGATCAGGACTTCTCACTGGCAAGGAACACCAGGCCTCCTAAATCCAGTGAGCAATAATAACTTGATTATGTGGTTGTTTCGGGATTTGAAATTTAAATATTGAGCACAACCTACTACTGGCAACGCCGATCGCATTCTGGTATGAACCTAAGGCCTATCCACGTCAATATGGAAGCACTATACTCGAGTTTCGCCCTCGTTTGAGCTCGTCAGTAGTGCATATCCCTGACCGGATCCGGAAACAGTCCCGGATCACGCGTGTGAAGCGGGTGTGTAACCACGCGGCAATCTTGAGCATAGCCTACAATGGGTAGCGTTGTGATGTTCTGTTGTGATAATTTGGTGTGTCCAGTGTGTGCCGCGTGGTTACACACCCGCTTCACACGCGTGATCCGGGACTGTTTCCGGATCCGGTCAGGGATATGCACTACTGACGAGCTCAAACGAGGGCGAAACTCGAGTATAGTGCTTCCATATTGACGTGGATAGGCCTTAGGTTCATACCAGAATGCGATCGGCGTTGCCAGTAGTGGGTTGTGCTCAATATTTAAATTTCAAATCCCGAAACTACCACATAATCAAGTTATTATTGCTCACTGGATTTAGGAGGCCTGGTGTTCCTTGCCAGTGAGAAGTCCTGATCGTTCGGGTCCCATCGATTGACGGACGTCGGTCGCGGCGATTGGGCAATCTTGAGCATAGCCTACAATGGGTAGCGTTGTGATGTTCTGTTGTGATAATTTGGTGTGTCCAGTGTGTGCCGCGTGGTTACACACCCGCTTCACACGCGTGATCCGGGACTGTTTCCGGATCCGGTCAGGGATATGCACTACTGACGAGCTCAAACGAGGGCGAAACTCGAGTATAGTGCTTCCATATTGACGTGGATAGGCCTTAGGTTCATACCAGAATGCGATCGGCGTTGCCAGTAGTGGGTTGTGCTTAATATTTAAATTAGATTTGAACCAAGTACTCCTGAGACACCACAATATTTCAGCAATGCTTCTCCCAGGATATTTCATTTGAGATAGCTGACCTATAAACAGGCACTCAGACGCTGTTTATGCGTCACCTCGACACCGCAGGGTACAAGAGGAACGAGATGAGATGAGATGAGATGAGATGAGATGAGATTAGATGAGATGAGATGAGATGAGATGAGATGAGATGAGATGAGAACTCTAGTGTAAATATGGTCCTATAGCAGATGTATCTCAAACACGAACTCTACTTCCAGATCTGGCCGGTACATCTCAAACATGAACTCTACTTCCAGATCTGGCCGGTACATCTCAAACATGAACTCTACTTCCAGATCTGGCCGGTACATCTCAAACATGAACTCTACTTCCAGATCTGACCGGTACATCTCAAACATGAACTCTACTTCCAGATCTGGCCGGTACATCTCAAACATGAACTCTACTTCCAGATCTGGCCGGTACATCTCAAACATAAACTCTACTTCCTGATATGGCCGGTACATCTCAATCATGAACTCTACTTCCAGATATGGCCGGTACATCTCAATCATGAACTCTACTTCTAGATATGGCTGGTACATCTCAAACATGAACTCTACTTCCAGATATGGCCGGTACATCTCAAACATGAACTCTACTTCCAGATTTGGCCGGTACATCTCAAACAACACTTGACCTATCTCGAAGAGCACTGTAGCTCAAGGGGGAGAAATGTGTCTCTAACAACACTAACCCATATAGGTAATCTGAAATGTCTAAGTCAGACCCAAAAAATAACAGAATCATAGATTTTTTTTTTGAATGTGGTAGCTAGGAACTCGCGCAAGGTTTTGTTATAACACACAAAAAATAAATTACTAATGAAGTCAGCAATGACAGAAATCTACAAGTGTTTTCTAAGACTCACGAAAAGGGAAAACAATTAAAATTATAGGGACTGAATAATGATAACAGCAGAGGAAAAGTGGAGGGTTAAGGAAGACACAGAAAATAAAGGGAATGAATGAAAGATATAAGATAACTGTAGATTAAGACTCTTTCCGGACATTGAAGTGAAAGTAATTGTAATTAATATTATGCGGATTTGTGAAAAGAAACAGATGAGGAGGAGATGGAGGAGGACACCTAAGGGGAAATAGAGAAACATTAGAAAGACAGATATGGGAAGAAGAAGGAAGGCGATGAACGGGAAAAGAGGATAGGGGAAGAGCAGCAAAGAAGAAGAGGAGAAGGCGAAGAAGAAGAAGAAGAAGAAAAAGAAGAAGAAGAAGAAGAAGAAGAAGAAGAAGAAGAAGAAGAAGAAGAAGAAGAAGAAGAAGAAGAAGAAGAAGAAGAAGAAGAAGAAGAAGAAGAAGAAGACTTTATTTTCAAATGGTAACAAATTGGGCACACTGGTCCGTCTTTCATTCGGCCCTTCCAGTCACTCATCTTTCGTTCATCAGTGCATAGTGTATTCACATAGGGGAAAAAACATTGTCAAATTAATGTTGTAAACATAAACAATGCGTGTTACAATGTTATGAGACAAATCCCCCATCCACCCACCAACACA
This sequence comes from Cepaea hortensis, assembly GCA_963921405.1. Lineage (NCBI taxonomy): Eukaryota > Metazoa > Mollusca > Gastropoda > Stylommatophora > Helicidae > Cepaea > Cepaea hortensis. Next base: position 9,622,644 of record OY992891.1, on the reverse strand, counting down.
TCCCCTATCCATCCGCGTGTCCCCCACACACACATCCACCATCCAACCACACACATACCCACAGGCACATGCATACCCCCATCCATCCACCCATCCCCCAACCCACACACACAACCCACACACCATCTCCCCACCCACACACACATCTCCCACCCATCACACATCCCCAACACACAGCCCCCACCCACCCACACACAAACCCAGGCACACATTTATGCATCCACCCATCCATCACTCACCCATACATCCCCCACCTTCACACATTATCCCCACCCACACGCACAAGTAAGAAGAAGAAGAAGAAGAAGAAGAAGAAGAAGAAGAAGAAGAAGAAGAAGAAGAAGAAGAAGAAGAAGAAGAAGAAGAAGAAGAAGAAGAAGAAGAAGAAGAAGAAGAAGAAGAAGAAGAAGAAGAAGAAGAAGAAGAAGAAGAAGAAGAAGAAGAAGAAGAAGAAGAAGAAGAAGAAGAAGAAGAAGAAGAAGAAGAAGAAGAAGAAGAAGAAGAAGAAGAAGAAGAAGAAGAAGAAGAAGAAGAAGAAGAAGAAGAAGAAGAAGAAGAAGAAGAAGAAGAAGAAGAAGAAGAAGAAGAAGAAGAAGAAGAAGAAGAAGAAGAAGAAGAAGAAGAAGAAGAAGAAGAAGAAGAAGAAGAAGAAGAAGAAGAAGAAGAAGAAGAAGAAGAAGAAGAAGAAGAAGAAGAAGAAGAAGAAGAAGAAGAAGAAGAAGAAGAAGAAGAAGAAGAAGAAGAAGAAGAAGAAGGAGAAGAAGAAGAAGAAGAAGAAGAAGAAGAAGAAGAAGAAGAAGAAGAAGAAGAAGAAGAAGAAGAAGAAGAAGAAGAAGAAGAAGAAGAAGAAGAAGAAGAAGAAGAAGAAGAAGAAGAAGAAGAAGAAGAAGAAGAAGAAGAAGAAGAAGAAGAAGAAGAAGAAGAAGTAGAAGTAGAAGTAGAAGAAGAAGAAGATACTCACTCTCCTGTATTTGATAACAATGTCTGTAATTGGAGAACCACCATCATCTACATCAGCCCATTTGAATGTATATGATGTGGGTTCGGATCCTTCTTGAGGTGACAGTAATTCTAGCTTTACCGGCCGACTGACTTCTTTAGTCTGGAAGGACACTGGAATTTCCTGGCCAAGTCCGATTGCGTTTCTGGCTCGGACTCTGACCACGTACTGAGTGTTTGGTTTCAAGTCTTTCAGCTCTACAATAGTTGTTCCAAGTGTGCTGTCTGAAACACAGATAATGTATCTGATCATACATATAACAACCTCTTTTTTACCCTAGAACTGTCTGTAACACAAATATTGTATCTGATCATACATATAACAACCTCATGTTTATGCTAGAACTGTCTGTAACACAAATATTGTATCTGATCATACATATAACAACCTCTTTTTTACCCTAGAACTGTCTGTAACACAAATATTGTATCTGATCATATATACAACAACCTTATGTTTACGCTAGAACTGTCTGTAACACAGATATTGTATCTGATCATACATATAACAACCTCTTTTTTACGCTAGAACTGTCTGTAACACAGATATTGTATCTGATCATATATATAACAACCTCATGTTTACGCTAGAACTTACTTAACTCTATTACAAAAACCCGCAGATATTCTCCACTATTGCAAAATTCACAGATATAATTCTCTACTATTGCAAGACTAACAGGTATTCTCTACTATTAAAAAACTAACAGACATCACAGCATTCGTGGCCTTCCCATAAGCGTTCCGTCCCCATTCTCAGCAGCCAGCGAAGAGTTCCAACACTAATAGTACCAGTAGCAATCTGATTATATGTCCGTCTCGCCTTTCCTCTGAGCGTCGATCGTCGGCCAGATCCCCTCGTCACAAACCTAAGAGATATTCTCTACTGTTACAAATACTCAGATGCCCTTCTTTAGTATTACAAATACTCACGGATATCATTCTCTACTATTCAATCAATCAATAATGTGCCATGCCGGAAAGCGTGGGCGGTCATGACTCGCCATTTCACTCGATCACCAGTGTCGTGGATCAGCTCAGTGTTCCTGTCTCGTCCATGCCATGTGGCCAAGCCATCCAGGTATTTTCCTCTCGGTCTTCCTCTTGGTCTGTTCCCCTCGATCTTGCCAGTTGTCACTAAGTTCTCCAATCAATTTCTTCTCATAACATGTCCAAAAAAGTTTGACTGTCTACGTCTAATTTCTCTAATCAGTTTACGATGTTCATTTGTCTCCTGTAGTACTTGGTCATTGGTTTTTCTGTCTGTCCATGGTATTCTTTGTATTTTCCTCAGAAACCACATTTCCGCAGCCATCAGATGCTTTTCAGCTTGACTGCTCATTGTCCAAGTTTCACATTCATACAAAAGAACAGGCTCTATGTATCCCTTCAACACACTTTTTCTCGTTTCAATTGACATCTTTTTATTGGTCAGAATGTTTTTCATCTTGCTAAAGGCTACTTTCGCCATGGCGATTCTTGTTCTAATCTCTTCAAGGCATCTCCCATCAGATGTTATAACTGTACTACTATTACCAAAAAACAAAAAAAATTCTTAGTCATAAATCTAAAACTAAACAGAGATCCTTCTCTACTATTACAACAACTCACAGATATCATCCTCCCATGTGAGAATAACTCACCAATATCCTTCTCTACTATTACAACAACTCACAGATATCATCCTCCCATGTGAGAATAACTCACCAATATCCTTCTCTACTATTACAACAACTCACATATATCATCCTCCCATGTGAGAATAACTCACCAATATCCTTCTCTATGGCATTAGCTACATCTGTGTCCACATGGTAACTGTAATGATAGCCTGTTATTGGTCGTCCACCATTTTTTTGGGGGATTTTAATTTCAAACGTGACCTTTGTGGACAGCGTACTGGCAACTCGAACAACAGGTTTTCCTGGAGGCACTGTCAGAAACATTAGGTCAATCTGTGTAAGCTGCTTTTATATAAAATGACAACTTTGGTATATGGGGGGGGGGAATTATGTTTAAAATAATTAATATTTATATTCTTAGTTGTTGAATGAAAAAGCAAACAGTAGTAACCATTTTCGGTGGCATCTTGCACTATCAGTACTTAAGGCACTCCTGTTTGGGATATTGCCAGTACTACATACACTTCTTTCTGAGCTTGGCAGCTAGAGAAAGGTCACCATACAAAGGATACCATCTCACTATGGAGTGCCCGAAACAAAAGAGCTGATCGATTAGCTAAGGAAGGAGCAATAGAAGAACAACTGGATGTGGCCGTTACATACCACCAAAACAAAAGAATGATTAATTCAGTTAGAAAGCCACTAAAATATGTTCAAGACAACTACCACCTTATGGACAGACCAAAACAAATCATTATTCCCTGCCTCAGAACAGGACACGATAGATTGCGCAACCACATGTATTCAAAATTCAACATGGGCTAATCAGCCGTATACAAGTGAATTGGTGCCGCAGACGGCAGATGGCATACTCCAAGACTGCCCAAAATATCACATATCTAGACATACATAACTGGTCTTCCTGGCCAAGGAGCTAACGACATTGTTCGTAATCCGGTATATCCACGTGGGGTAAACAGCAGCTGCGAGAATTGGCAGCGCTTCGCGCCGCGCTGGTAACTTACCGGGGTATGTGAGCCAGTGGTTCAGAAGCAATGGCAAACTACTGAACGTAAAACTTGCCCAGTACATCAACAGCAGCTGAAAAATGCTGGTGTTGACTGCAACGTCCTGTAAGGAATATGCAACATAAAAAAAATAAGGCAGATCTCCTGGCCTAGAGAAACAACATTGGGAGGAAAACTCTATGGACCAACAACTTGAACAAGTGAACTAAAGAAGACAGTTAAATTCATACAAGAGACAACATTGCAGTTACAGACAAATGTCAAGCGAACGGAAGAAGAGGACGAAAGAGAAGTGACATCTTGAAGGTCAGGAATGAACTCTTTTAACTGTACTTGGTTTATGTACAACTTGTATAAAGCAATCTGTCTTCGTCTTGCAGGCTCCAGACTGACCTGTGTCTCATCTCATCTCATCCCCCTGTACCTTGTATTGTGGAGTTAAAACATAACCAGCGGGAAGTCTGTTTATGGGCTCCTTATATGGAAATTCTCACTGTGAACGGACACTTACAGCGCGAATTGGCCTTATCAGTCACATTCGCTACCGCCATAGTTAAAAGTTATTATGCCTTTTTAAAGCACAAACTATCGTCTGTCAAGACGGCAAGGTGCCAATGACATGACATGACATATCGAGATTCCCATGGACTGTATTATTCCCTCTGTCCTTTGTTTGCGTGGTCAGTCTATTCTTCTGGTCCCATTTAGTCTGTACATCATTGCTTGTATACCTTGTAGACCCCTGTCACTGAGGATGACTGAAATCTGACTCTCATATCGTGTCTCATAAGATATGTTCAGCAAAATCTAAGAACTTCCATTTCAATAAGGCAAATGACAAACTGAATATAAATACTACAGACGTCTGCTTCACCACTGGGTTGAAGAGGAATAAATAAACACGACTTAAGGTATCTTTACATCTCAGGGTAGACAGACTAAACAAGAATGTAAGGTACCTTTATATCTGTGACATAATGTCTAGATCATTTCCGTCAGTTTGCGGCAGAAACTCATGTACGGAGATGATACCATTTCGCATCATGCGATATGAAATCATGCCTATTCTCTGATCTAATGGTTTATTGGTCAATAGGGGAGTGTAAGCGTTTCGAAAGGCATTGTGGGGTACCCCAACCTTTGTAGCCGCGCATTCAGTATCAAGTTTTCATAGGAACAAGACCTGTTCTCTATGGATTAATATTTACAGTGCCCCTCTCAATGAATGTGGTAAGATATGCCGCTGTGATTAGATATAAGTGTATGTAGATAAGAATGGTCAAGGTAAAACATGTTGTCCATGGGTTGTATGTGTTTGTAACGTCCCAGCACTAAGAAAGACTATCTTCCATTTTGAAGGCAGCCGCCCATCTCTATTCCAAACCCTGCCACCATTCGCAAATGTTTGGTTCATATCTACTGAATTATTCAATCCAGTCTCTAATCCTAAAGCCATTAAGAATTGCATTTCGTGCACTAAGTCTTTATGCTGTAAGAAGAAACTTGTCTAGGCATTTTCATGCATTATCCAATATGCAAAATGTTAGCTCCTTATTCTGCTAAGAGTCCTAGTTAGAAAGACAACCATTGCTTTCTATGTGCCGACAACAGCTTTGCTTCTGATGTGCAGTAATTCCTGAAACACACACAGAGTGAGAGAATGAGAGAATGTTTATATCTCCTCATCTTTCCTTACTTGTACGTGATGTTGGAAGAGATCAATGTTGTACGACTGGTAGATCTTGCACTCAGAACCAGCTTGAAATATCACGCTGTGGTTACATTTCGTTCAGTGTTTGCCCTATTGACTGAGCACAGTCTTTTTGCATTCGTGACGAAACTGGTGTCAAGTTTATCTGACCAGAATAGCGACTCAAACCTTTGTCCCCAGCTTAGGCTGATAGCAATATAAGGAAGGACACTATATGCGTTCAGGCAAAAGAAGAAGAAGACGGATTTTGGTGTGAGAGAGAAGACGTTGTGCTATGCCATTCCCATGTCTATGTATACTTTATCGTCCATGAATGAGAGTAAGTGTGAATTCCCTTTCTGTGAACTCTTCACCTGAAATATTCATGTGTCTCATTTCATGAACATAACTATTACTATTTCAAATGTGAGATAGTCATTTATTTGCTTTGTAACTCATTGTAACCAGTATGGGGATAAAATCGTTCAGACTATAATACCCTAGTTTAGAAGGATAAATGGGGAAATTATGATTAAGAAGGGATAAAGGCACTTGAGAATCGAACATAAACAGTAAGCAGGCAACTAACAATCTTGTACTACCCTGATTTGGGAAAATGAGCAATAACAGTGTTGATGATGCCATCACATCTGTCATCATGTTACCATCACTATCTATCTCCCTGTCAGACTTCTAAAGCCTTGTCTTCCTCTGATGTCTATATCTTTTGTAAGATCACTGGCACATTCAGACCATAGTCTCAGCAAGGACAAGAAGAAATAACAATACAGATAAATGTTATACCTATCAGCAGTCAGAATTGATCCAGTACAGAGGAGAGGCACGGGACAATAAATCTCACCTGTAGGTACCGCCTTATTCTTCCTATTTCTCAAACCTTCTATCTTTAGTCTCCTTTTCATTCTTGTCAACTGTACTATGAAATTCAGTTTTGACAATATATATAAATAGGTGACTCAACATTTATTTAATAGAGAGGAGATGGTGTTGGTGGATGATTCCTGTAGGAAATAAGCTCACGATTAGTCTGAGATGGTGTTGGTGGATGATTCCTGTAGGAAATAAGCGCACGATTAGTCTGAGATGGTGTTGGTGGATGATTCCTGTACGAAATAAGCGCACGATTAGTCTGAGATGGTGTTGGTGGATGATTCCTGTACGAAATAAGCGCACGATTAGTCTGAGATGGTGTTGGTGGATGATTCCTGTACGAAATAAGCGCACGATTAGTCTGAGATGGTGTTGGTGGATGATTCCTGTACGAAATAAGCGCACGATTAGTCTGAGATGGTGTTGGTGGATGATTCCTGTACGAAATAAGCGCACGATTAGTCTGAGATGGTGTTGGTGGATGATTCCTGTACGAAATAAGCGCACGATTAGTCTGAGATGGTGTTGGTGGATGATTCCTGTACGAAATAAGCGCACGATTAGTCTGAGATGGTGTTGGTGGATGATTCCTGTACGAAATAAGCGCACGATTAGTCTGAGATGAATATGGGAAAACTCCACTTTAGTCACAGCGATGGTGCAGTTGTCACAATGTTTGGTTATCCTGGAGTCAAATCTGAAGTACTCATTACTGGAAACCTATTCGAGTGAGGATCTGCCAATTCCATTTCACCAGAAATCACTAGTTGCAAATCAAGTACTGGGAACTCAGAATCAAACGTTTCATTCCATTATTTCATATCTACTGTGAATTGCATGAACAGTTTCCTCATCAGGGATATAGACTGCATACATATTGTATTGGACCTCAGTCAATTTTATTTCAGGACCCTGTTTCGCAATGGTATACCATTATAGAAAGACATTTAACATACAATCAGACAATTACTAGGGGATTTAGGAAGATTTGTGGGGAAACTTGTTCAGGAACTCTTATAGGGAACACGTGATATCTATAATACAGTCAATCTGATCTTGATGTTTTTTTCATGACATCCATGCATGCTTGATACGTTGATTGTGTACTTATAATGGGAGTCTTCTTGTAAAATTTCTCTAATCTACAGGGTTTTGGTTGAATTATAATCATAAAACGTAACCGTCCTCTTATTCACTGACTCGTGATGTTGCCAGTTCATTATATGTTTAATTAAATTATTAATTAACATACATTGAAGAATTTGGAATAGCATGTGGCTGGGTAAACACTAGTAGGCAGTGAATTACTGACCGTATTGTAAGCTCCCAGGTTCCAAATTGTTCATTGAGAAGAACACTTATATTTTAAATTAAATCTTGTAACCGATTCACCTATTAGGGAAAATGGATACAAGTGGGAGTTCATGAGTCGCCAAATCGTTCTCCTTGGGAAAAGACAAAACTATTGTGGATTCTTTAACATATCCGGGAGTCCCCTAGACATCATGAGTTCTTTTTTGTCACAGTATATTCCAGTGACCTATCCACACTGTTAGAAATCAGTCCCATCTCTCTAGCGTAATTTCTCACGGGGGATGTACTAGTGGGTACTGAACTTTTCCACCCAACATGCCACAACATCCCAGGGTAGAAGAAGACAGATTAAACAAGACTGTAAGGAACCTTTACATCCTGGGGTAGAAGAAGACAGACAAAACAAAACTGTATGGTATTCTATATCCCAGGGTAGAAAAGACAATCTAAACAAGCCTGTAAGGTACTTTATATCCCAGGATAGAAGAAGACAGACTAAACAAAACGACTGTATGATACCTCTCATTCTAGAGAAGGGTATATTTTGGTAGAAGGGATATAAACTGGAGAACCTTTTGGGGCCACTAAGGCAATTCATAAATAAATACACACATATTATCTGGCTCTCATAGAAGTAGAAGAAACAAGGAGAGACTAGCGGACACACAAGACAACATAAAAATAGAAAGCTATAGTTTCTGACCGGGATTCAAACCAGTTACCTTCAAATGATGACAACACCTCGCTGCAGGAACAAGTGTACTTCAACGCATGACCAACTGGACACCCCGATTATTTATGAACACATGGTAGAAGAGGAGCGATTAAACAAGAAGGTAAAATACCTCTACAGGTAAACGTAAACAAGACTAAGGTACCTCCACATGTCAGGCTAGAAGAAAATTACGAACACAAAAATAAAGGCACCACCTCAAGCAAGGACAGGAATGGCTAAACAAGTGTGTAGTCAGATTCCAAGAATAACAAAGAAAGTTGACCTAACGTGCACTCTGAAATCCCAAAGTGGAAAATGTTGAACTACAACTACAACTACGTCTCTGCATGGACCCATGCCTGTACCAGTGACCTTACTTATGGCAGCAGCAGAATCTACATCCATCATTCAGCGGACACATGACTTCGTTCACCACGTCTGTTGGTTCCCTTGCCACTAGTTAAGTAACTGAGTAATTTATTGAGTATGATTCACAAAGGTGAAACAGGTTTCTCACATGGGCATTGAAATTGAATCCCTGCTGACGTGGGAAATTCTTGAAGTTATTTTTTATCTCCATGTCAGGACATGCTGGTTCGGCCTTGATCAACCTGCTTCTGCAGCATCGGTTATAATTGGGGTCAGTGTTTTTGTAAGTTTTGATATTCGTTCATTTCTTTGTTCTTTTTTGAGTTAGTCTTAAACATGGCTGCTTATATTTTCTTCTTTCTGCTCTTCGGGTTCGGTTGGGTCTTATGGGGCCCACGCTGACTGGCATTTCCATTGTTGCGTTGAATTGATTATGAAGAGGACTGGTCCATGGGAGTACCTGCCAGATTCAGTGGCCTGCCAGTTTTTCGTTTTGTTTTTGGTCTAAAAGGACAGGTCTTGAACTCCGTTAGTCCTCAGAAGGACTGATATAATCTGAACCAAAATAGAGTGTACAGATAGTCAACCAAACTTCTTTCTGGCAGAGGATCCTTTACCTAAAATCTACAGTCACTAATAGGACATCTCGAAAGATGCACACAATACAGTCTGTCTCTGTCTCTGTCTCTCTCTGTCTCTCTGTCTCTCTGTCTCTCTCTCTCTCTCTCTCTCTCTATCTCTCTCTCTCTCTTTCTCTCTCCCGATGTTAAAAATTGCTTTAGTGAGTCAAGTATTATTGATTATTTTCCTTGCGTTTTAATGCATATTGTTCTTTTGTTGTCTGAAATTAGCTTTATAAGTGATGTTGAATGAAATAACGTATGAGAGGAAAGAGAGAAGAAGGGCAGAATGTCAGACAGGTCTGCGTGCCCAATTCTTAACCCTTTGAAAATAAAGAATTTTCGTTCGTTCGTTCGTTCGTTCTTTCTCTCAGGAAATAATAGTTGAAACCCAGAGAATCTAATCACACCATGACATAACAGTCAGTGAACCAAATGACAGTCTTGCCAAATCTGGCATCAGACATTCTCAAAAGGAACGCACTAACTTGTATCAAAGAGGTAAATAAACAGTAAACGACACTGACAAGACAAAATGTCTGATGTCTGAGACCAAACCAACTACCAAAACAACACAGAATGTGTGCTTCTTGCTGCCACACACTGAAACCACATCAACCAACAAAACAACACAGATTGTTGTTTGGTAGACACATCAAAGGATCATTAAAAACTTTCATGAGGTGTTGGATGTATTTAAAAAGCCACCGAAACAGTTGTATCCGCGTCAACACACGTGGAAGAATTGAGGGAGAAACTAAAATCTGGATGGTTTTTGGCTAATGAGAATTTGAAGAAAACAATAAATTTAAAAAAAGAAAAGAAGACATGCCTCTTACTGTAATAAGAAGGCTAAAGATCGATAATTAGAGATTGGTGATAAAGTATGGTTGTTATTACCCATCGGAAATACCAAACTATAATTCGGGTGACAATGACCATTTATGGTCGAAAATAAATTGTCACGGACTCACTACTAAATTAAGAAACATGAGAAGTTAAAGATTCTTCATATCGATCTTCCACGGAAGTATGAAGAACGATCCAATGATAACCCCATGCACCTGAAGGTGATGGCCACAGCAACATAAATTAAGTCAACTGTCAGGCCAGGACGAGCGTCTTTAGACGAGTCGAGCTATGACTCTGAATTGTCAGAGATCAGTTCACCAAAAGGCATTTTGTGAGTTGTTCTCTAAAATAAGAGGCACTCGATAAAGGAGCTCAGCAAATGCTACAGGTCGGAATTATTTCTCTTTCTAACTCTCCATGCAATGCTGAGGTAGTGTGCCTCAGGAAACTGAGTGCAGGATACCGCCTGTGCATTGACCTTCGTTCGCTGAACAGTTATCAGATAAAACAGCAGGGTTGCGACTCTAATAGGCATTTTGGATCATTACGGGACATTATGAATTTCAGGTCATGCAATTAGGTCTTAATAACGCACCCAGTGCATTCGCGCGGGGGATGCGTAAACCACCAAAACCTCTGCAAGGATCCATCAGTGAGTCATTTCATGGATGTTGAATGGATCGCTTCTGAGACTCTTGGGGAATATGTAACCTCATTGTTTAGGCTATTCGATAATAAGGAGGAAATTATTAGATGTCATTTGGTTTATTGAAACTTAAGAATTATTGCAATTATATGAACACTCATTAATGAAACTAGAATTAATGCAACTGTATGAACACTCATTAATAAAACTGTGGAATTAATTCAATTATGTGAACACTTATTAATGAAACTGTAGAATTAATGCAATTATATGAATATCCATTAATGAAACTGTAGGATTAATGTAATTATGTGAACACTCATTAATGCAACTAGAATTCTTGCAATTATGTGAACATCTGTTAATTAATAATGTAACGAAAATAATGAATTAAAAGCATGCAACCATGGATACACAGATCTTTAGAGTGAGGGAAAGAGAAAAAGAAAGAGAGAGATGGCAGACACTCATACAGTTAGCCAGACAGACAGATAGATAGACAAGCAGATTGATCAACTGATCGATCGATAGACAGATGGATAGATAGAGCACGATAGATAGACATAGAGAGAATGATTAAAAGCTGAAAACAAATGCTAGATAGCATTCAATAAAGAACAGGAACAGTGCGGAACTACACGTGGAGGAAGTGAGCATCGAGGACCGCAGCAAGGGGATCAGAGATAGTGAGATGGTAACAGATTGCCCTTGCAGCAAAACGCTGTGAAAGTTGTGAACTGGAGGTCATTCACAGAGCACAGCTATATAAGATCCCACTACTAATGGTACCAGTAGCTGTCTGATTGTGTGTCCGTCCGGCCTTTCCTTGGAGTACAGAATGCTGGACATATTCTCAGCTCCCTCCCTGATGCATCAGTCTCTACAGACTGACAATTGGTCAGCTCTTCCACATTATACATATTACCCAAGAGGCCGTGACCACATCTGCCTTATCACCCAACGGTGCAGATCTCATCTGGTGCAAACTATAGCCACATATAATCACATTTATCAAATGTTATTGTAATTGCCAGTTCATTTACATAGCTGAATGGAACGACAGATAGGATCTAGAATAGTAGAACACATCCCTAAAAGGATAAAGAAATAACAGATACAAACTTCTGAAAACCCGGGTAAACCTTACCGGAAGGAACCTACATCTTCTATAGCACTTCTATTATTGGAATTTGGGCATGTGGTAGACAAAACAACAACAAACAACAACAACAACAGCAGCAGCAACAACAGACACCAAACATTCACTTACGTCCTTGGCTGGTTTTTATAATCTGGAATGTCTCTGGCGACTCGCCCTCAATGTTGATGGCTGTAATCCGTGTGTCGTAGTAAGTGTCCCGCTTCAAGCCTGACAGTCTGTAGCGTTTAGCCTTCACATCTGGGACTTTCACAATGGTGAAGGATTTGTCAACATCTCCCGTGACCTGCCATTGTGACGGATCAGTTCCAGACACCAAGACCTAAAGTGAGGCACGGTAGAAAATTGTGCTTAAAATAATACTTTGAGAGTATCAAAACAATATTTCTGTAAATGGTATTTAAGAATATCAAAACTCACACGGAAAATTCCATTTCTGTTTTGCCTCTCTGTGAAGGAGAGGGCATCAGAGATCTGTGAGACAACCTTCGGTGTGTATGTGTGCAAGATCCACTCTCTCCAAACAGATTCCATCAAAAGTAGAGATCTTTGTCTACCAAGGATAGGTTTGTCTTCACTGACAATGTTGCCAGGACAGCTGCCTTATGACCTACTCTTTGAATCTTCCAACTACTGTGGGCTATTTAACATGCACAACTTCCCCATGGGAACCTCCTTTTATTGTCCTCATCTGAGAAGAATAGATACCAGATTTCACTACCCAAGCCATCAGAGGGACTTGTGATATCACTCAAAGCCATTAGTTCTTATAATAATGCCCAGCCCTATCTAGCTCGAGTGGAGGGGGAGAGAGGAAAGAGAATGATATGACGGTCTCTCTGGCTGAGGGGATACAACACTTTCTCCGTAATCCCGTTTGTCACGCAGAGTCTCGTAGCGGGAGCGAGCTGGGAGCGGTTCATCCCCCGCTGGTGACTTGAGGGACACTGAGCCGGCCGCTCAGAAAGCAATGGCAAACTACTGAGCGTAATCTTGCCAAGAAATCAACAGACAGCTGAAAGATGCTGCTGTTGACAGCTATGTCCTGTAAAGGATATGCGAATAAAAAAAAAAAATCCTGAGACACCACAACATTTTAGCAATGCCTCCCCCAGGAAATTTCATTTGAGATAGTTAACCTATAAACAGGCATTCACACGAGGGAGTCTCTGTGGCGAAGTGGTCAAGCCGTTTGACTCGTGCTCCGAAGGTTGTGGGTTCGATTCCGGGCCGCGTCCTTCGGTTCACGAGTTAAATTTTTCGGAGACTCCTGTGGGTCGTCGCTAGAGCTAAGGAGTTCGTGCTTTGTGCGACGCTTTCCGCGCTGCGGAAAGAGACCGAGCCATATGGGATAAAACCCGGTGCAATGAAGTCGACCCAGTCGACTTTAAGCGACTCACACGCTGTTTATGCGTCACTTCGACACCGCAGGGTACAAGAGGAACAAGATGAGATGAGATGAGATGAGATGAGATGAGAACTCTAGTGTAAATATGGTCCTATAGCAGACTTATCTCAAACACGAACTCTACTTCCAGATCTGGCCGGTACATCTCAAACATAAACTCTAATTCCAGATCTCACTTGTACATCTCAAACAGAAACTCTACTTGCAGATCTGGCCGGTACATCTCAAATAGAACACTACTTCCAGATCTGGCCGGTACATCTCAAATACGAACATTACTTCCAGATATGGCCGGTACATCTCGCACACAAACTCTACTCACAGATATGGCCGGTACATCTCAAACACCACTTGGTCTATCTAGATGAGCACAGTTAGACTATGGGGAAAAATGTACCTCAAACAACACTAACTCAGTTATGTAATCTGAAATGTCTAAGTCAGACCCCCCCCCCCCCCCTCCCCCCCCCCCCAAAAAAAAAAAAAAAAAAAAACAAACAAACAAACAAACAGAATCATAGATTTTCTATTGAATGTGGTAGCTAGGAACTCGAGCAAGGTTTTGTTACATCAAACAGAAAATAAATTACTAATGAAGTCAGCAATGGCAGAAATCTACAAGTGTACTCTAAGACTCACGAAACGGGAAAACAATTAAAATTATAGACTGAATAATGATGACAGCAGAGGAAAAGTGGAGTGTACAGACAATAAAGGGAATGAATGAAAGATATAAGATGACTGTGGATTAAGACTCTTTCCGGACAATGAGGTGAAAGTAATTGTAATTAATATTATGTGGATTTGTGAAAAGAAACAGATGAGGGGGGTATGGAGGAGGACACCTAAGGAGAAAAAAAGGAAAATAAGAAAGACAGATCTGGGAAGAGGAATGAAGGCGGTGAAAGGGAAAAGAGGATAGGGGCGAACAGCAAACAAGAAGATGAATAAGAATAAAACGAAGGATGAAGAGGAGATACTCACTCTCCTGTATTTAATAACAATGTCTGTAATTGGAGAACCACCATCATCAATATCAGCCCATATGAATGTATATGATGTGGGTTCGGGTCCTTCTTGAGGTGACAGTAATTCCAGCTTCACTGGTCGACTGACTTCTTTAGTCTGGAAGGAAACTGGAATTTCCTGCCCAAGTCCGTCTGTGTTTCTGGCGCGTATTCTGACCACGTACTGAGTGTTTGGTTTCAAGTCTTTCAGCTCTACAATAGTTGTTCCAAGTGTGCTGTCTGCAACACATATATTGTAGCTTATCATTCATATAACAACCTAATGTTTACGCAAGAACTGTCTACAACACAAATATTGTATTTGATCATACAAACAACAACTTAATGTTTTCACTAGAGCTGTCTGTAACACAGATACCAACAACAAACTCATGTTTATACTAGAACTGACTGTCATACAGATATTGTATCTGATCATACATATAACAATAGTTGTTCCAAGTGTGCTGTCTGCAACACATATGTTCTATCTGATCATACATATAACAATAGTTGTTCCAAGTGTGCTGTCTGCAACACATATGTTCTATCTGATCATACATATAACAATAGTTGTTCCAAGTGTGCTGTCTGCAACACATATGTTCTATCTGATCATACATAAAACAACCTCATGTTTATGCTAGAACTGTCTGTAACATGGATATTGTATCTGATCATGCAAACAACACCTTAATGTTTACGCTATAACTATCTGCAACACAAATTTTGAATCTGATCATACATACAACAACATAATGTTTACGCTAGAACTGTCTGAAACACATATATTGTATCTTATCAATATACCAACAACAATCTCATGGTTACACTAGAAATGTCTGTAACACAGATATTGTATCTGATCATACCAACAACAACCTCATGTTTACAAGAGAACTGACTGTAACTCTACTATTACAAAAACTCGCAGATATTCTCTACTATTATTAGGAGCGTTCATTTGAAATAAGTTCGTGCCGCACCGCGCGTAATTGCGTACGTTGAATATGATCATGTCATAGTCATGTGATAAGTACTGACCAATGAATAAAAGAGCACGTGCTTATAGTCCCATGATTCATAGGTTCTGTTTCTGACCGCTGAGAAAATGGCCGGGTTGATCCAAAATCCGCCCAAAGAAGCTCAAAGAGTGGTGATTCAGTTTCTTTCTTTTGAAGGATGTCGACCAGTGGACATTCATCGAAGAATGCAGGCAGCGTAAGGTAACAAATGTGTGTCGAAGACAACAGTGACAGACTTGGCACGAATGTTTTGGAAAGGACGTCAGTTCACGACACATCTTTGACGGCCAGGTCAAGCGCATATTGTTGCAACAGAAAAGAACACCATCGCCAAAATTGATGCAGCAGTACAGATGAACAGTTGTCGAAGCAGACGTTCGCTAGCGAAAGAATTTGATGTGTCAATTCGGACAATTCAAAGGGTCGTTCGTAAGAAATTTCAATATCGTATATCAAGGGGGAACGATTTCACACAGATGCAGACGTAATGAACGCGGTAAACACTTGGTTCAGTGATCAACCACAATCCATTTTTGCGGATGGCCTTCGCCGCCTACCTAAGCAATGGGATGTTTGCCTGAATGCCTACGGTCTTCTTACCAACCCATGGTGCATAGTTCATTCAAAATGAATGCTTTGTTTAATTCCACCACACCTGTTAATGGTTCTTTCATGCTTTTGTAATAAAGCGATTGGAGCGCTTTTGAAATGAACGACCCTTTTACAAAAACTCACAGATATCCTTCTCTGCTAATACAAGATTAACATATATCCTTCTCTAATATTACAAAATCTCACAGATGTCATTCTCTAGTATTACAAAATCTCACAGATGTCATTCTCTAGTATTACAAAATCTCACAGATGTCATTCTCTAGTATTACAAAATCTCACAGATATCATTCTCTAGTATTACAAAATCTCACAGATATCCTTCTCTGCTATTAGAAAATCTCACAGATGTCATTCTCTGCTATTACAAAATCTCACATATATCATTCACTACTATTACAAAACTAACAGATATTCTAAACTATTACAAATACTCAGATGCCCTTCTTTAGTATTAATTACAAATACTCACGGATATCCTTCTCTACTATTTTAAAAACTTACAGTCATCATTTTCTATTACAAATACCTAGATATCTTTCTGTAGTATTATAAAATGTCATATATATATTATCTACAAATACAACAACTTAGACATCATTCTAAAACTAAACATATATCCTTTTCTACTATTTAAAAACTCACAGATAACATACTCCCATTTTAGAATAACTCACCAAAATCCTTCCGTATTGTTACAAAAACTCGCAGATATCCTTCTCTACTATTTCAAAAACTCACATATATCATTCTGTAATCATTCTCTACAATTACTAAAACTAATAGATGCCCTTCTTAAGTATTACAAGTCATAGATATTATTCTCTACTATTACAAAAACTTAGTCATCATTCTAAAACTAAACAGAGATCCTTCTCTACTAGTACAACATCTCACAGATATTATACTCCCATTGTAGAATGACTCACCAATATCCTTCTATACTATTACAAAAACCGACATCACATATATCTTTCTCTACTATTACAAAAACTCACAGATATCATACTCCCACTGTAGAATAACTCACCAATATCCTTCTCCACGGCATTAGCCACATCTGTGTCCACATGGTAACTGTAATGATAGCCTGTCACTGGCTGTCCACCATTGTCTTTCGGGATTTCAATTTCAAATGCGACCTTTGTGGACAGCGTATTGACAACTCGAACAACAGGTCTTCCAGGAGGCACTGTCAGAAATATTAGGTCAATCTGTGTAAGCTGCTTTTATATAAAATGACAACTTTGGTATATGGGGGAGGACATTTTGTTTAAAATAATTAATTTTTATATCCTTAGTTGTGAATGAAAAAACAAACAGCAGTAACCATTTTCGGTGGCATCTTGCAAAATCAGTGCTTGAGGCACTCCTGTCTGGGAACATGCCAGTACTACATACACTACTTTCTGAGCTTGGTAGCTAGCGAAAGGTCACCATGTAAAGGATACCATCTCACTATGCAGCATCCTAAAACAAGAGAGCTGATCGATTAACTAAGGAAGGAGCAATAGAAGAACAACTGGATGTGGCCGTTACATTCCACCAAAAGAAAAGAATGATTAGATCAGTTAGAAAGCCACTAAAATATGTTCAAGACGACTACCACTTTATAGTCAGACCAAAACAAATCATTATTCCCTGCCTCAGAACAGAACACGATAGATTACGCAACCACATGTATTCAAAATTCAACATGGGCGAATCAGCCGTATACACATGTGGATTGGTGCCGCAGACAGCAGATAATATTCTCAAAGACTGCCCAAAATATGACGTATCTAGGCAGACCTAACTGGTCTCCCTGGCCAAGGCATTAACGACATTGTTCGTAATCCCGTGTATCCACATGGGGACAACAGCAGCTGTGAGAATCGGCAGCGGTTCGCGCCGCGCTGGTAACTTAAGGGGTATGTGGGCCATTCAGAAAGCTATGGCAAACTACTGAACGTAAAACTTGCCTAGTACATCACCAGCAGCTGAAAAATGCTCGTGTTGACTGCAACATTCTGTAAGGGATATCATTCATTCAGTAGAATGTCCTTTCTTTTCAGAACGTCGCTCCCATAACAGCCTTCCGGAAAACTCGATTGTAAGCAAGATTTCCCGCGTCTGATACACCCATCTGGAGATCATCCGCCACATCCTGCACCCATCTTGTCTTTGGTCTTCCTCTTCCTCTCTTCCCAGGCATATACCCCTCCATTATTGTTCTCTCTAAACTTTCGTGACGTTTCAAGTGACCAAAATATTTCAGTTTTCTTTGTTTTATCGTCTTTAATAGCCAACCTTCTTCAATATTCAGCTCTTGAAGTATGGATGCATTTGCTCTTTTCTTTACCCAAGATATTCCTAGAAACCGTCTATAACATTTATATGCAAAGGCATTTATGCGCTGTTCAGCTTGTTTAGTAAGTGTCCAGGTCTCACAGGCGTATGTTGCAAATGGGAAAGATGCATGCTCTTAAAAATCTAATTTTTGTAGTTCTGTCTGTCCCACTCCATAATTTATTCAGTTGTTTCAGTCTTTTAAGACCAATTGATAGTCGTCGTTTAATTTCTTTCGTTGTGTCACTGTTGTTGGTAATCAATGACCCAAGGTATTCAAAATTTGCCACCACCTCCAATTTTCCCACATTAACATATATTTCATTCTCCATAGTAGTTTTATCTGTATGCATTATCTTTGTTTTTGCTATGTTAAGATATAAGTTGTGATTTTCACTATTCAATTGTGTTGAGGCTATTAGGTTTTCTATACCATTCTGTGTTGTTGATAGCAATACTGTATCATCAGCATATCTAATCTCTGGTGTGACATGACCACCGATATTTAGGGCATCATATGGCTCCCTGTTTATGTCATCTCTTACATTTCTCATTGTATTTTCGGCATACAGGTTAAATAAATAGGGTGACAGCATACATCCCTGACGGACTCCTTGCTTGATGTCAAACCAGTCTGATGTCTCGCCATCTATTCTAACCGCTGCTTGTTAGTCTAGATAGAGCGTTTTTACGAGTTGTACTACATGTGATGGAAAGCCAATTTTCCTCATGAATTCCCAAAGTTTCTGATGTTGTACACAGTCAAATGCCTTTGAATAATCCACAGAACATGAGAATAGGTTTACATTAAATTCTCTGCACTTCTTAATTATTAAACGCATGTTGAGTATGCTATCACTTGTTCCTCAGACATATTATATCTAACTGTAAAATAACAAAGAAGGCAGTAAAATCTGACCTATTACATTTAACAGTATAACAATAAAGAATGCAGTAAAATCTGACCTATTACATCTAACTGTACAACAATACAAAAGGCAATAAAATCTGACCTTTTACATCTAACGGTACAACAATATAGAAGGCAGTAAAATCCGACCTATTACATTTAACGGTACAACAATACAGAAGGCAGTAAAATCTGACCTATTACATCTAACGGTACAACAATACAGAAGGCAGTAAAATCTGACCTATTACATCTAACGGTACAACAATACAGAAGGTAGTAAAATCTGACATATTGTATCTAATTGTACAATAATACAGAAGGCAGTAAAATCTGACCTATTACATCTAACAGTACAAAAATACAGAAAGCAGTAAAATCTGACATATTGTATCTAATTGTACAACAATACAGAAGGCAGTAAAATCTGACCTATTACATCTAACGGTACAACAATACAGACGGCAGTACAATTCGACCTATTACATCTAACGGTACAACAATACAGAAGGCAGTAAAATCCGACCTATTACATCTAACGGTACAACAATACAGACGGCAGTACAATCTGACCTATTACATCTAACGGTACAACAATACAGAAGGCAGTAAAATCCGACCTATTACATCTAACGGTACAACAATACAGACGGCAGTACAATCTGACCTATTACATCTAACGGTACAACAATACAGAAGGCAGTAAAATCCGACCTATTACATCTAACGATACAACAATACAGACGGCAGTACAATCCGACCTATTACATCTAACGGTACAACAATACAGAAGGCAGTTAAATCTGACCTATTACATCTAACGATACAATACAGAAGGCAGTAAAATCTGACCTATTACATCTAACGGTACAACAATACAGAAGGCAGTAACATCTGACATATTACATCCTACGGCACAACTATACAGAAGGCAGTAAAATCTGTCAAGTTACATCTAACTTTACAGCAATAAAGAAGGCAGTAAAATCTGTCAAGTTACATCTAACTTTACAGCAATAAAGAAGGCAGTAAATCTGACATATTACATCTAACTGTACAACAATTTAGGAGGGAGTAAAATCTGACATATAACATATAACTGTACAACACAAAGACAGTATCATCTTACATATTACATCTAACTGTACAACAACACAGAGGGCAGTAAAATCTGGCATATTATATCTAAATGTACAATTTCACAGAAAGCAGTAAAATCTGGCATATTACATCTATCTCTACAATGATATAGAAGCAGTAAAATCTGGCATATTACTTCTAACTTCAAACTTGATAGACTTTGTTGCATTGCCAACAACATTGATGGCTATACAGATGTAGGTGCCTGCATCCTGTGGCTTGACGGAAGTAAAGTCCATAGTCTTTCCTGCTCTCTTGATGTCTGCGTCCTCTAGTTCGGTTCCACCTTCATCAATGATTGCAGGTCCACTGTCCTGCAACCCAAGAGTGCAACATGTCAAAATACATTTGAAACAAACAGAAGAGTTTAAATAAATCACCACCATGTGCTGTGACAGTATGCTAACGACACCATCTTGACAGCAACAAGTCGGAAGGAACTACAGAAATTGATAGAGTGGTTGTACTGGATACGGGCACCTTAAATACTTGACAGACGATAGCTTGTGACATTGTGCTTCAATATAGGCACAATAACTACAACCCATGGCCGGGACCAGGGATAGAGTTATACCTTCTGTAGCGCAAAGCCTGTGATTAATTGTAGAAACCAAGTGTTCCACATGCAGGAAGATCCCTTTCTCTGCCGCCTGCCTAATTTACTGTTGCGGAAAGGCAAGGTCAATACATCTGGACCAAGACAAGATACAAAAGCTGTCGGGTTAGTAAAGCAATGCTTTAATGTAGAGTGGTTGTGGACGGTGAAAATATGGTTCGTATCTTGAATACTAGGAAGACCGAAGTCATGGTCATATCAAAGAAACAGACTGTGCCTATATGGACACTTAAAGTGAATGTTGTGACTAAATGTACAGTTAAAGTAAATGTTGTGAATTAATGTACATCTAAAGTGAATGTTGTGCCTTAATGTACAATTAAAGTAAATGATGTGAATTAATGTACATCTAAAGTGAATGTTGTGCCTAAATGTACAATTACAGTAAATGCTGTACCTAAATGCAATTAAAGTGAATGTTGTGCCTACATGTGTAATTAAAGTGAATATTGTGCCTACATGTATAATTAAAGTGAATTGTGTTCTTAAGTGTAAAATTAAAGTAATGGTCCTAATATGTAGTAGGTGCAGAAATTCCAACATCTAGGCAAAGAAAAAGAAGCAATAAAAGAAAACAGAGCAACAATGACAAACAAGAGTACGACAAGATAACAAAATTAGAGAGAAATTTGTGAAGGCAAAAGAAAGTTGTTTTCCAAGCAGTACGAGAAAATTGAAATCAATTCTTTTAAAAATACAAAAAAATACTCACAGACAAATCACTTAGTTCATGTGAAGAAAAATAGGAGTAAGTACAGGGTGTTTCAAATCAAAAACAGGAAAGATATTATTGGAACAAGGTGCTATAATGAAGAGGTGGAATGAGTATATAAGATAAGTATATGATGAAGAAAGGAAATAATTAACAGAATAAAGTAACTTAGATGGGCCACCTATTCTAACAAAAGAAGTCGCTGATGTTGTAAAACATACGAAGAAAGGAAAAACAGCTGAGCCAGATGGAATCACAATTTAACAATTAGAAGTACTGGGAGAATTTGAAGTAGATATATTAATGTGACGGTGTGGAAAAATATCTTTCCCCAAACCACCAATTTTAACGAAGGACATCGACCAGGGTATTATTTTTTTAGTGAAAGTTCAAAGACCTGGACTTTAGGGGAACCTGGACTTTGGTAAACTGTAGTTTAGCAAATGGTGGCTGGAATTCTCAGTCAAACGAGGTCGAAATCAACCTATGCTTGCTCTGGCTGTCAGGAAACAAAGCTAGACTCCAGAAGTGGTAGATTTAAGGCGGCGAGAAACGCGATTGAACTAAGAAATTTACTTCAAGGAGCAATAAACCCAGATTAGGACCTAGCGGACCATGTAAGTTATAGATACAAAGTAGGCATGCAGTTTAGCCAGGCTACGCGCAGAACTGATTGGAAGACTCCTCGCGAAACAAGGGAAGTTAAGGCATCCACGTGACTTCTAGACGCAGAGCGGCACTAATGTTGTGGGGATATTTACGACGGAATCCAGTCAGTGGGAAGAGTTGAACAAGCGACGAGAGTAAGCAGCAGGACTCGGGGAGCAGCGGACTGCTGAGCCCTTTGGGCTGCCCAAGGGAATTAGTTGCAGGACTTCGGAGATGGTGGCGGTTCCAAGCCCCATGCTGTAGAGTGCCTTAGGAGACAAGAAGTGTTCAAAGACGAACAGGTGCACATACCGGAATTCGTCTTTGGCACATGGAGAAAGAGGATGACTAAAGAATCTGCGGATGATAATCGACCAAGACAGGTACGCAAAAGGAGAGAGGCAAACACAGATTCGTGGGGTCACAAAGTGATGGAGAAAGCTACTTGAGTTGAAGGACTGCTGGTGAAGTCGTACAGGACAGATGCAGCTAGCCAAGAGGACACACGTTTGTTGGGATCACACAGAAGACTGATAGTCAAATAAGATTGGGAAATGTCAGGTGGGACCCACGATGAGCGATATAGAGTGAACGATCAACTGTGAAACCCAGAAGAGCAATCAACTGATGATGAATCAACTATTGACAAACAAGCTGCACTATGTTGGCGTAAGATCAGGTGGATCCGTTATTAGATGTTGTGTAGTTCAGAAAGCAATGGCAAACTACTGCATGTTAACTTACCAAGAAATCACAAACAACCGGCAAGCAAGGCGGTGGGTTCGAATCTACACAAAAACCGAAAATAAAAGACAAACGGGTTTACGGCTTAATTTACCAATAGACGACGCATTAGGGGAGTTCGAGTTACTGGTGGGATACAGGATATTGATCAAATGCAATGCTTATGATGTGTTTATTGTGGTTGATTTATATTGCCAAGAATGTTGGCCTATGTTAATAGCGAGGGGAATTTCTATTGTCAAGGGGGTTGGTCCATATTGTTACGTGTTACTGAGAACGACATGACGCTAATGATAAGGAGACACGGGGCTAATACATGTCACTGAGGACACATGAGGAAGAGGGCGACGGTGATACTAATGAAGGGGAGACAGGATGGTGATGATGATAAGACGTAATATTGGTATGGAGCGAGAAGCAATAGGTACTGGGGCCTCCGTAGGCGGGGACAGACTAAAGTTTATTTTAGTATGACGCTCACGTAGCTGTGATAGTAGATGGTGTTATTTTGTTTGTTTTTCAGGCAGTCATCCGAATGATTACCTGGGTAAATTGTTGGTATTTGAACAAGTGGCAGTCGGGCGTATTGCTACATGTAGTCGAGGGTACTGTTTTACCTGACTATGCTTACTTGAGTGTATTTCTGCATTAATGATGCCCTTCTGGTCGTATTCGTCTGAGTGTACCTCCTGAGTACTAACACTGATTCTATTGTATTCTCCTAATATTGTTATTGGTTGGATTTCATTAATTTGATTGTATGTCCTTGATGTTAGTTGTCTAACGGCATTGCTCCAATATTGATTGGTGTTATCTTCACACGATGCATTTGTAATTTCTGTTCGAAGGAAAATAAACTTGAATTAGGGTTGCTTCTTATTTAAATGGTCGAACTAGTGTCAGTTAAGACAGTATGTTGTATTTGTGACCGGTATAGCTGTATACTTGTTAACTCAGAAGATGAATAAAAGGGTTTCTATATAATTAACCTCCCTTACACCGGAACACGGACACTCTTTCTCTACTCTTTACAATCTATTATATCTCTCTTTGTCATCTTCTCTATCTTCC
Organism: Cepaea hortensis; assembly: GCA_963921405.1. Lineage (NCBI taxonomy): Eukaryota > Metazoa > Mollusca > Gastropoda > Stylommatophora > Helicidae > Cepaea > Cepaea hortensis. Next base: position 9,598,518 of record OY992891.1, on the reverse strand, counting down.
TTCATTATCATCTCTCCTTTATTTCTTTCTCCTATCACATTAACCAAAATGTGGAATGATATTTACAGCAGCGGATATTTACCAAGTGATATGCTGCAATTTGTGTTTATTACAATACCAAAAATACCAGAAGTAATCGAATGCGAAGATTTTCGTACAATTAACCTCATAAACCATGTCACTATACTTCTACTCATAATTATAATGAGAAGAACAAGAAAGAAAATAAAAATGGATATTGGTGAAGAACAGTTCGGATTTATTGAAGAAAAGGGTACATACAATGCAATATATACATTACGAACACTAACAGAATGATCAATAGAGACACACAAGACACATATTTGTGTTTCATATATTATACCAGGGCATTTCATAAAGTAAAACATGATGAACTGTTTAAAATGTTGGAAGATATTAACTTTGATGATAAAGATCTCAGAATAATAAATAATATTTACTGGAGTGCAATAAAGTTCTTGCTGAGTTGGCAGCCATTATGGATGAAGCCAGAATGCGGGCGATCATAGGGACCAGGCCGAGGCCGCTGGGGAACTACTTCGCCAGAGCTGGGCAGCAGCGTAGAGACAAGGTTTGCTGTGCTGCCGTCCTGCCGTCCACTTTCTATGGTGCTGGTGACTGGAAGCTGACCGTGGATCTGAAAGGCCGTGGGGAGTGCCCTTAAGTGATCCAACAGTTTCGCTTGTGACCTGACATTGTACTTCACTCCTCTTTGATTGAGCTAATAGTCCCATATGAGTCGGATATCGAGGAACAACTTTTAGGTGGGGCGAATCGCTGCACGGCAGCAGCCGCCAAATCATGCAAATGTCGGCCGAAATCCAACCTCCAAACCAGGGCGGTAGTAGTATCACGAAAGCCGTACTCCGCAGCAGAGAGTAAGAGATGGGTCAAGGAACTCAGAGGAAGAACCGGCTTCCCAGAGTGTGGCGCCGTGAACAGGTCACGAAGAAGGAATATGACAACTAAGACGAACGGAGGCAACAGAGGCAGTGGCTGGGGAAGAAGCTGGCTCCCCACGACCACAGGTGCTCGGACGGTGTAAGTGCACCAAGAACCGGGTACACAGCCTCTTTTCCCTGAGGGAGGGAAGGCTTGAGAGCAGACGTGTTTACAGTTAAGGGACAAGCACGGAACAACAAGGACAACGCAAACGATCGAACGCCTCGCACGGCAGGGGAAAGATGCCCGGAGTCATGACCCTGACGGCACGCCCCTAGAGAATGTAAAGAAGTGAAAGGGCCGAAACATTCGGGTAAGGGGGATCACTTCTGACGATGAGAAGCCTCCTGTCGTGTTTGCTCCATGGGGAGGATTTCTCTCTGGAACGAATTAGCAGCAATTAAAATGGGAAATGAAGAGGGCAATTATGAACAAATAAAGCTAGGAGTACGACAGGCATGTATTTTGTCACCAGATCTCTTCTCCCTCTATAGGGACGTAATAATGAGAGAGAACGAGCGAAAGAGCGAACAAACTTTATTTGCAAAGTGTTACAAATTTTGTTTTTCTATCCGGAGAGCTACTCAGTCATATTTTGTGATTTTCCTCCGGAGAGCTGCTAAGTTATATTGGGGGGGGGGGGGATGGGGGGGGATGGGGGGGGGGAGCTCCCTATCTATATTTAACATGTTTTTCATCGTCGTAGGCATTGGGTCATATTTCTAATTAATACTTTCTATCACAGTTCATATGTCTTGCACTCCATTAAAGAATGTTCTATAGTCTATACTATTTTGCTTCTAGTATTCAGCACGGCTGCCATGTTACATGGGCTTGTAGCTTCAGAAATGTTTATTTTCAAGGAATTGTAAGTATATTTATATGTAAGCACAAAAGCCACAAACAATGTGTTGCACGATGTAATGCCTGGCATATTTCGCTGCATCTCATCAGTTGCATACTGCAGAGTTGTGTATTATATGAAGCGAATAAATGAATAATACTCAAGCTTAAACAATTAAAACACAGATAACATTCATATTTAAATGATTCCTGTACAAGTCAGAACAGATGACATTCACATTTAAATAATTTCCAGTACAGGTTAGAAAAGATGGCATTCATATTGAGATGATTCCTTGCATAGTTTAGAAAAGATGGCTTTCATATTTAGAATATTCCTTGTACAGGTGTCAGAAAACAAAACACGGACAGACTGACCACAATGGCATCGCTGGTGTAGGCAGGATGACCTTGTTTCTGCCAGATGACAACTGGAGCAGGATCACCCTCTGCTATACAAGTCACTCTCTTCTGCCCGCCCTCGACAGCATCCTTCACATCAGGTATCTCGCTAATAACAGGTGCGACTGGAGAACACAGGTGAGAATTGTCATGCAGATATCAAATCTAGACATGATGAGGGTTTCACTGAATGACTATAGAAGACAGGTGAGAATTATCATGCAGATATCTAGTCTAGAAATAATGAGGGTATCACTGAATGATAGGTGCGACTAGAGAAGACAGGTGAGAATTATCATGAACATATCATGTCTAGAAATTACGAGGGTATCACTAAATGAATGAACCTGACAGAAGCAACGCTTAGTATATTTGTTACTGCAGCCAGGCGCCATCATCATTTGGAAGTGACAGATTCGAATCCAAACTATAGCTTTCAGGTTTTATGTTGTCTAGTGCATCCTCTTGTTTCTGCTTCTCTCTTCTAATTCTACCAACGCCAAACAATTTATCTGTGTTTATTTATGAACTGTCGTTTGCTAGGCATGCTATCAGGGAAATAACGTTGGAAGTTTAGGGACAACTGGCAAATTTGATACGAACAGCGCCAGAGGAAGACAAAGAGATTAAATACATTGATGGCCTGGCCACATGGTATCATCAGAACAAGAACACGGAGCTGGTCCATGACTGTGGGGACTGTGAGATGGCGACCCATGATCCCTCATGCTTATTGGCATAACACATGATGATGATGATGATATGGTACAGAAGAACACGGAGCTGGTCCACGACTGTGGGGACTGTGAGATGGCGACCCATGATCCCTCATGCTTACTGGCATAACACATGATGATGATGATATGGTACAGAAGAAGAATGTAACAACCAGACTTACTATTCACATCCAGGTAGATTGATTTCTCATCAGACCCGCCCCGGTTCTTGGCCACACAGGTGTAATTTCCCTCATCTTCTAGTTTGAGGTCATTGATTGTCAGAATACCATTCTGCTCATCCATCTGTGCCTCTGGGACGTTGTTGGCTCCCTAGGAAACAGGTATTTGGGAAAGCAACATGTGAATGTCCACAAGAAAGGTGAACAGTGGGGGCTCCAGAGAACCAGCAAACAAATGCAAGTACACATTTTGTGAACTTACGTCTCTCCTATGGCTCCAGGTGTGGCTCATGGACCATGTTGCAGTCACTGAACAAGAACATTGGGAGTTCAACATTTTTGTTGGGTGGTTGTTGTTTATTTGTTGCACTCACTCACTTTGAACTTAAGGGTAACCCATACACGTGCTACAAGTTCTAGTACACTGTACTGATTTTTGCGTGTGGATTAGCTTTCTCTATTACCAGTATCCCTCACTATCAGGCGAGCCCACTCCGTCTTCAGAGGTACTTGTCCGCAAGTATATGACGAAGGGCAAACATTTTAGTGCAACTGACCGATGTAGTACCTGAACCCGCTACCTCAGTATTAGCACACGGGATATTTAACAACGAGCGCTCTTTTCCATTCGGCCGTGTTAAGATCCATTTTAAATTTCAAAGTGACATAAACATTAAAGGAGAAACACATAACGACACCTTACAAGATCTGAATATGTCAGACAGCTGTCTCACAAGATATGAATATGTCAGACAGCTGTCTCACAAGATATGATCATGTCAGGCAAATGTCTCACAAGGTATGAACATGTCAGACAGCTGTCTCACAAGGTATGAATATTTCAGACAGCTGTCTCACAAGATATGAATATGTCAGACAGCTGTCTCACAAGGTATGAATATGTCAGACAGCTGTCTCACAAGATCTGAACATATCAGGCAGCTGTCACACAAGATCTGAACATGCCAGACAGTTGTCTCACAAGGTATGAATATGTCAGACAGTTGTCTCACAAGCTGCTTTTTGTCTCGGAGGTCACATACTTTGGTCACATCAAACAGCATCAAATCTCGGAGGTCACATACTTTGGCCACATCAAACAGCATCAAATCTCGGAGACCACATACTTTGGCCACATCAAACAGCATCAAGTGTCGATGACCAGAACCTTTGGCCACATCAAACATCGCAGTCTTTGAAGGAGAACAGTGATGAAAGGTTTGGTATCTGGTAGATAAGGTAAGAGATTACCAAGACATGAATATGCTTGAGGCAGTGGAAGCGATGAAAGATGTGGTTTCTGGGAGATACGGTAGGAGATTACCATCAATACATGAACATACTTGAAGTAGTGGAAGTGATGACAGTTGTTATGGTTGATAATCTCCTACCTTATCTTCTAGAACAACACATTTCATTACAGTATATCGTCATTCCGACACACAAGCCCCAACAGGAGATGACCCTGGGCTGGAGTCTGTTCACACGACGTACCCACATCCCCTGGAGGCGACATGACCAACCCAGGCCAAATCGCAGCCAGTCTGTACATGATGTGCTGAACCATGACCAATCTAGACCTAACACCAGTCAGTCTGTACATGATGTGCTGAACCATGACCAATCTAGACCTAACACCAGTCAGTCTGTACATGATGTGCTGAACCATGACAACGATAGACCTAACACCAGTCAGTTTGTACATGATGTGCTGAACTATGACAACGATAGACCTAACACCAGTCAGTCTGTACATGATGTGCTGAACCATGACAACGATAGACCTAACACCAGTCAGTTTGTACATGATGTGCTGAACCATGACAACGATAGACCTAACACCAGTCAGTCTGTACATGATGTGCTGAACCATGACAACGATAGACCTAACACCAGTCAGTCTGTACACGATGTACTGAATCTTGACCAATCTAGACCTAACACCAGTCAGTTTGTACATGATGTGCTGAACCATGACCAATCTAGACCTAACACCAGTCAGTCTGTACATGATGTGCTGAACCATGACCAATCTAGACCTAACACCAGCCAGTCTGTACATGATGTGCTGAACCATGACCAATCTAGACCTAACACCAGTCAGTCTGTACATGATGTGCTGAACCATGACCAATCTAGACCTAACACCAGTCAGTCTGTACATGATGTGCTGAACCATGACCAATCTAGACCTAACACCAGTCAGTTTGTACATGATGTGCTGAACCATGACAACGATAGACCTAACACCAGTCAGTCTGTACATGATGTGCTGAACCATGACAACGATAGACCTAACACCAGTCAGTTTGTACATGATGTGCTGAACCATGACAACGATAGACCTAACACCAGTCAGTCTGTACATGATGTGCTGAACCATGACAACGATAGACCTAACACCAGCCAGTCTGTACATGATGTACTGAATCTTGACCAATCTAGACCTAACACCAGTCAGTTTGTACATGATGTGCTGAACCATGACCAATCTAGACCTAACACCAGTCAGTCTGTACATGATGTGCTGAACCATGACCAATCTAGACCTAACACCAGTCAGTCTGTACATGATGTGCTGAACCATGACCAATCTAGACCTAACACCAGTCAGTCTGTACATGATGTGCTAAACCATGACCAATCTAGACCTAACACCAGTAAGTCTGTACATGATGTGCTGAACCATGACCAATCTAGACCTAACACCAGTCAGTTTGTACATGATGTGCTGAACCATGACCAATCTAGACCTAACACCAGTCAGTCTGTACATGATGTGCTGAACCATGACCAATCTAGACCTAACACCAGTCAGTCTGTACATGATGTGCTGAACCATGACCAATCTAGACCTAACACCAGTCAGTCTGTACATGATGTGCTGAACCATGACAACGATAGACCTAACACCAGTCAGTCTGTACATGATGTGCTGAACCATGACCAATCTAGACCTAACACCAGTCAGTCTGTACATGATGTGCTGAACCATGACCAATCTAGACCTAACACCAGTCAGTCTGTACATGATGTGCTCAACCATGACCAATCTAGACCTAACACCAGTCAGTCTGTACATGATGTGCTGAACCATGACAACGATAGACCTAACACCAGTCAGTCTGTACATGATGTGCTGAACCATGACCAATCTAGACCTAACACCAGTCAGTCTGTACATGATGTGCTGAACCATGACCAATCTAGACCTAACACCAGTCAGTTTGTACATGATGTGCTGAACCATGACAACGATAGACCTAACACCAGTCAGTCTGTACATGATGTGCTGAACCATGACAACGATAGACCTAATACCAGTCAGTCTGTACATGATGTGCTGAACCATGACAACGATAGACCTAACACCAGCCAGTCTGTACATGATGTACTGAATCTTGACCAATCTAGACCTAACACCAGTCAGTCTGTACATGATGTGCTGAACCATGACAACGATAGACCTAACACCAGTCAGTTTGTACATGATGTGCTGAACCATGACCAATGTAGACCTAACACCAGTCAGTCTGTACATGATGTGCTGAACCATGACCAATCTAGACCTAACACCAGTCAGTCTGTACATGATGTGCTGAACCATGACCAATCTAGACCTAACACCAGTCAGTTTGTACATGATGTGCTGAACCATGACAACGATAGACCTAACACCAGTCAGTCTGTACATGATGTGCTGAACCATGACAACGATAGACCTAACACCAGTCAGTCTGTACATGATGTGCTGAACCATGACAACGATAGACCTAACACCAGCCAGTCTGTACATGATGTACTGAATCTTGACCAATCTAGACCTAACACCAGTCAGTTTGTACATGATGTGCTGAACCATGACTAATCTAGACCTAACACCAGTCAGTCTGTACATGATGTGCTGAACCATGACCAATCTAGACCTAACATCAGTCAGTCTGTACATGATGTGCTGAACAATGACGAATCTAGACCTAACACCAGACAGTTTGTACATGATGTGCTGAACCATGACCAATCTAGACCTAACACCAGTAAGTCTGTACATGATGTGCTGAACCATGACCAATCTAGACCTAACACCAGTCAGTTTGTACATGATGTGCTGAACCATGACCAATCTAGACCTAACACCAGTCAGTCTGTACATGATGTGCTGAACCATGACCAATCTAGACCTAACACCAGTCAGTCTGTACATGATGTGCTGAACCATGACCAATCTAGACCTAACACCAGTCAGTCTGTACATGATGTGCTGAACCATGACCAATCTAGACCTAACACCAGTCAGTCTGTACATGATGTGCTGAACCATAACAACGATAGACCTAACACCAGTCAGTCTGTACATGATGTGCTGAACCATGACCAATCTAGACCTAACACCAGTCAGTCTGTACATGATGTGCTGAACCATGACCAATCTAGACCTAACACCAGTCAGTCTGTACATGATGTGCTGAACCATGACCAATCTAGACCTAACACCAGTCAGTCTGTACATGATGTGCTGAACCATGACAACGATAGACCTAACACCAGACAGTTTGTACATGATGTGCTGAACCATGACCAATCTAGACCTAACACCAGTCAGTCTGTACATGATGTGCTGAACCATGACCAATCTAGACCTAACACCAGTCAGTCTGTACATGATGTGCTGAACCATGACCAATCTAGAACTAACACCAGTCAGTCTGTACATGATGTGCTGAACCATGACCAATCTAGACCTAACACCAGTCAGTCTGTACATGATGTGCTGAACCATGACAACGATAGACCTAACACCAGTCAGTTTGTACATGATGTGCTGAACCATGACCAATCTAGACCTAACACCAGTCAGTCTGTACATGATGTGCTGAACCATGACCAATCTAGACCTAACACCAGTCAGTCTGTACATGATGTGCTGAACCATGACAACGATAGACCTAACCACAGCCAGTCTGTACGTGATGTACTGAACCTTGACCAGTCTAGACCTAACCCCAGCCAGTCTCTACGTGATGTACTGATCCTTGACCAGTCTAGACCTAGCCCCAGCCAGTCTGTACGTGATGTACTGAACCTTGACCAGTCTAGACCTAACCCCAGCCAGTCTGTACGTGATGTACTGAAGAATGACCAGTCTAGACCTAACCCCAGCCAGTCTGTACGGGATGTACTGAACCTTGACCAGTCTAGACCTAACCCCAGCCAGTCTGTACGTGATGTACTGAAGAATGACCAGTCTAGACCTAACCCCAGCCAGTCTGTACGGGATGTACTGAACCTTGACCAGTCTAGACCTAACCCCAGCCAGTCTGTACGTGATGTACTGAAGAATGACCAGTCTAGACCTAACCCCAGCCAGTCTGTACGGGATGTACTGAACCTTGACCAGTCTAGACCTAACCCCAGCCAGTCTGTACGTGATGTACTGAAGAATGACCAGTCTAGACCTAATCCCAGCCAGTCTGTACGTGATGTACTGAAGCATGACCAGTCTAGACCTAACCCCAGCCAGTCTGTACGTGATGTACTGAAGCATGACCAGTCTAGACCTAACCCCAGCCAGTCTGTACGTGATGTACTGAAGCATGAGCAGTCTAGACCTAACCCCAGCCAGTCTGTACAGGCTGTAGTGAACCATGACGACTCAAGACCTAACCCCAGCCAGTCTGTATGTGATGTGCTGAACCATGACCCGGTTGGATCCTAACATGCATTTCTAGAGTGTGAAGTTCCTGCCCCGGTCTAGCGAATCTTGTTTCTGATCTGAACTTGGTACAGGGGAAGGACAACTATACAATAAAGTCGCTGAGTAGTTGAGTCGAGCTGAAGCAAGAACTGACATCATAGCACTGGGGACATTCCCGTAAGTGCTCTGTCATCTTCAACAGCCAGTGAAGAGTCCCAATACCAATGGTACCAGTTGCAGCCTATTAAGGGGCCTGTCTGACCTTTCCTCGGAGTCCTGAGTGTCGGCCAGATCCTCTGGTCACTCCCTCCACTCTATTCTGTCTAGGCTATGATGATTTGTCAGTTCTTCTACGCAGACACATGATCCTATGGGGCCTAGAACACATGACCCAATCTGTCCACCAACTGGTTTACTACCACACCAGCATGTCCTGGGGGAAATATCCAACAGATGCTACCCCATCTTTGATGTTTGAATTGAAGCCTGCCACTCTGCACGAAGCCTGTCCGTCTTCACCTTTCACATCATGCTTTGTGAGTCCGCTACAACCAATTATGTGTGTGTTGTTTGTCCTCCAGCCAGTAGAACAACGCTGTGACTGCCTCACCTCCATCCTCGGACTAGATGTTGATGGAATTTGGTCAAGGGTCAGGGTAACAATTTCTACATTTACCTAACTCCAATGGGTGTGATTTAGAACTTATGTCTTCGTGAGAATTCCAACCACTCAAAACAGATCTCTATGGAACGTGGACAATATGACTGAGAAACCGAGAAACATCTAATGGCAGTAGAAACTTGGTTTCTGGCGAAAATGTAAACAATGCCATGGGCGGACAGAAACATGAATGAGATAGTCCATCAATAAACAAATGAGTTGAGTTGAGTCAAGAACCGACATCACAGCTCTCAGGAAATTGCCATACGTGCTCCATCTTCTTCAGCAGCCAGCGAGAGACCCAATACTAGTGATACAGTACAGTCTGATTATGTGGCCATCTGGCCTTTTTCGGAGTTTTGAGTCAAAAAACAAATGAAAATCGTAAATTGATTAGAGAAGTAAGTCGCGGATAGTCCAGATTTGTAGGCATGTTATAGCCTAGAAAAAGTTGTGACAACCGGAAAAATAAACGGGAAAAGAGCTATATGGGAAGGCAGAGAGAGAAATACCTGGGTGGCTTGACCACATGGCACAGCATATACCTGATCCATGGCTGATGATCGTGTGACAGGCGAACCATGACCGCCCACTTATCGGCACGACATTTGATGTCGATCATATAACAGTGCATATCAAAGCAGATGATCACTGACTGCACAACACTGTTACCTTTCTAAACTCATAAGTAGGCTGTGGGAAGCCTGTAGAGTGGCAAGTGATCCTCACTTCAGAATCTCCAACCTTGGGATTGTTGGGGCTGATGGTGGGATTCATGTCGATCTTCGGTAGTCCTGGATATGGTACAGATGAGATACACAATGTTATATAGCAACAATGAATCATGCACGTTATGGAAAATAAGTTCTGTGGACTTTAGATGGACAATATGTTCTGTAGATTTTAGATGGACAATATATTATGTTGACTTTAGATGGACATTGTGTTCTGTGGTCGTTAGATGTAAAATACGGTTTGTGGACTTCAGTTGAACAATGTGCTCTGTGGACTATAGAATGACAATAAATTATGTGGAAGTTAGGTGGACAATGTTTTCTGTGGTCTTTAGATGGAGAATACGATCTGTGAACTTAACATGAACAATATGTTCTGTGGACTTTTGATGGAGAATAAGTTCTGTGGAAAAGTACCAGAGCGCTTTGATTCAGCTCTGCAATTATGGAAGCCTTCTTGGATGACGAGGAATGCCCATGGTCTGCCTCTGCCTTCTCTTGAGGGCTGACCGTTGTGTGTTCTTCAGATCTGAATGGAGCAGATTCAATGAGGATGACACTATATCAGTGAGAGTTGATCGTCCTACAAAATGTTAACCCGGTTAACAAATGCCTGCAGAAGTCAGATGTGTTGGCCGAAAGGTAAAAAAAAAAGGATAAAAATATTCCGGATAAAGACAGAAGAAGAAGAAATAGAAGACGTTCTGTGGATTTTACATGAACAATATGGACTGTGGACTTTAGATGTACAATATATTTTGTGGACGTTAGAGGACAATATGTTCCGTGGACATCAGATGGATAATATGTTCTTTGGAATTTAGATGGACAATATATTTTGTGGATTTAAGATGGATAATACGTTATGTGGACTTTAGATGGACAGTATGTTCTATGGACAGTCTTCTTCTGCCTGTCATCTCCCACTGGAGCATGTGCCTTCAACCGACCCACGTCAAGCCGGCGTTCATCTTGGCTGGGTGAGTTATTCTTCTTTCATCATCTTGGCTGGCTGGGTTATTATTCTTTCATCATCGTGCCTGGGTGAGTTATTCTTCTTTCATCATCTTGGCTGGCTGGGTTATCCTTCTTTCATAATCTTGGCAGTCTGGGTTATTCTTCTGTCATATTGGCTGGCTGGGTTATTCTTCTTTCATTATCTTGGCTGGCTGGGTTATTCTTCTTTCATCATCGTGCCTGGGTGAGTTATTCTTCTTTCACAATCTTAGTTGGCTGGGCTATCCTTCTTTCATAATCTTGGCAGTCTGGGTTATTCTTCTGTCATATTGGCTGGCTGGGTTATTCTTCTTTCATTATCTTGGCTGGCTGGGTTATTCTTCTTTCATCATCGTGCCTGTGTGAGTTATTCTTCTTTCACAATCTTGGTTGGCTGGGTTATTCTTCTTTCATCCTTTTTTGCAGCCCCCATGGTGGACCCCAGAAGTAGACAATGCGTGGAAAGCAAAGAGAACTGCAGTGAAGCAGCTAAGGAAATTGCGACAGACACCCCTAAGCTCACGAGAGGAAGTGGACATAGCGGAAAATGACAAGAAAGGCAAGGTGGAGGCTTTCAAGCGATGTGCTGCAGAGGCCAAGAAAGTAAAATGGGAATGTTTTATGAAGGAGATTGGAGGTGATAAAACACTGCATAAATTCTGGAAACTGTACAGACAAATGCAAAGAAAAGATCGGCCTATGACAGTGGGAACAATTTATAAAGAGGATGGGGTACGCTTGACAACAGACAAGGAGAAAGGGGAGGCGTTTCTCCAGAGATTTTTAGAGCAGACCAATCATAGTGATGCGGATACCAGGGATGCAGTTAGAGTGGAATTATCTGGCACAATAGAGAATATGCCTTACGAAGACATCATACGGGTTGAAGATGTTAAACATATTTTGCAGAAGGCAAAAGACACGGTACCAGGGCCTGATGGTGTCAGGTATGGCCACATGAAGGCTTTGAGCGATGTAGACCTGAAGGAGATGGCCGGCTGCTTTAATCAGAGCATTAGGACATCGTCAGTACCGCAGGATTGGTTACATAGCTATCTCATCCCTCTCCCAAAACCATACAAGGATCATTCAAAGCTTGGCGGCTTTAGGATCATCACCCTTCAAAATACATTTGGGAAGGTTTTAGAGAAGATAGTCGCTGTTAAGCTGCAGGATTTTTTGGAAAGGGGGAAGCTTCTTCCAAGAGGCCTGGGGAGCTACAGGCCAGGAAAAGATACCTGGTTAAATGCAGCCACCTTTGCCTTTGACGTTTATGAGGGGTTCCAGAGTAGACAGGAAACGATGGCGGCAGCGCTTGATCTCGAAGATGCGTACAATAGAGTTCGCTATGATATTTTGATGACCGCACTTATGGAGAAGGGGGTCAATCCCTGGTTGGTGAACTGGATAGCAGCCGTCCTGCATTCTCGTCAAGTTGCTCTCCGTCTAGGCGCATGGACCTCAGAGCCACATATTTTAACCCCGGGACTGCCACAGGGATCTGCAATCTCACCGGTGCTCTTTAATGTGTATACGAGCAAGATTGCATAACTAGAAGCACCAGGGGTTGGAAGGATTCTAACATTTGCAGATGATATTCTTGCATACAGGCAGGGGAGAAATAGGGATCAAACAACTCAGGAGCTACAGGTGACAGTGGACAAAGTGATTGACTGGTGCTCTGAAATGAGTGCTGTCATCAACCCGGAAAAGGCGGCGGTGTTGTGGTGCTCTCTGGACAATAGGATTGTGAGAGATGATACCCCAAGCCTCACGATAGATGGTAGAAGCGTCAATAGAGAGAACAAACTGAAGTATCTGGGAATCACATTTGACAGGAGTCTGTCCTTCAAGGACCATGTGGAGACGGTTGTGACAAGATCTCAAAAGGGACTCAATGCACTTAAAACTATGGCTGCAATGGACACAGAGCAGAGAATGCTCTTCACACTATACCAGCACTTGATCCTCTCAGTGATTGATTATGGACTAGGAATGCTCACTGTCTCAAAGAGTCAGCTGGTGAAATTAGAGCGCATACAGAATGAAGCGATGCGGGTCATTCTGGGATGCACCAGAGACACTCCAGTAGTGTGTATGCGTTACATCCTTGGTCTTCCTACTGTTGCATGTAGGCACAAGATGATGCAAGCGAAGGCATACCTCAGAGTAGCTGCAGACACAGATCACCCGTTGCATGAGGCGCTGGACGTAGTTAAGGGTCAGAGACTGATAAGAGGGAAATCATGGATGGCTCAGGCGGAGGATACGATCAGACAGGTGTGCCCCTTGGAGAACATCAGGCGAGGAGAGGAGTGGGTCAGAGTGCCAGCCGTGCAGTCAGACTTGTGCAGAGTTGTAATAACATTGAGCCGGGAGTGCAGGGAGTGGCCAGCAGGGGCCACGGAAGTTGAAATTCAGCAACTAATTCAGGAAAATTCTCACCCGGGTGATGTGATTATCTACACGGATGGGTCAGTGTTGAGAGGTAGGAGAAGTGCCTGGGGGTTCTTGGCAAAAACTAATGGTCGGCGTTTGGTGCAGTAGAGCCTGGCGTATGATAACACTACATCTAGCTTAAGAATGGAGGTGGAGGCGGTCAGTGCAGCTTTCCGCTGGATAGAAAACACGATACACACACACATTGTGATTGTAACTGGCTCAGAAAGCATGCTGAGAAGGGTGAGAACAGGTAGGCTTCGTGCAGAGTGGCTTGCTTCGCTTCGGAGGTCACGGGTAGTAAGCATCACCTGGATCTTTTCTCCTGGGCATGCCGGTGTGCTGGGGAATGAACAGGCGGACAGATTGGCTGGCTCGGCAAAACTTGGTGGAGTATTGATGCATGACAGGGCAGACGTGGTTGCGGCCTTGTGGGAGCACGTGTACACCTCGGAGGAGCAGATGGAGCACCATGGTCTGGTAAGAATGAGATAACGAGGTGTGACGAGGGGATCTGGCCGACGCTCGGCGCTCTGAGGAAAGGCGAGACGGACATATAATCAGATTGCTACTGGAACTATTAGTGTTGGAACTCTTCGCTGGCTGCTGAGGATGGAGACGGAGCGCTAATGGGAATGTCCCGAATGCTGTGATGTCGGTTCCTAAATCAATCAATCAATCAATCAATTCTTCTTTCATCATCTTGGCAGGCTGGGTTATTCTTCTTTCATCATCTTGGTTGGCTGGGTTATTCTTCTTTCATTATCTTGGCTGGCTGGGTTCTTTTTTCTTTATTCTTCTTTCATCATCTTGGCTGGGTTATTCTTCTTTCATCATCTTGGCTGGCTGGGTTATTCTTCTTTCATTATCTTGGCTGTCTGGGTTATTCTTCTTTCATCATCTTGGCTGACTGTGTTATTCTTCCTTCATCATCTGTAGATGTTGCCGCTATAGCTGTCTACAGTATGGCGTAGCCTGTCTCACGCCATCCCTCCTTGGAAAACTTCATAACAACTGGGAAGTTTACTGAAGGAAGAATATTACATAAAAATACAAGGAGACAAGCAGCGTTGTTTGGTTATGTAATGAGTAGAGAGGATCAGGAACAAGTCACGACAACTAGAAAATTTAATGAAAGAAGAACATTACATGCAAATACAAGACTGAGAGAAGCAGCGTTCTATAGTTATGTAATGAGAAGAATGGCTTTGGAACACTTCATGACAACTGTAAAGTTCATGAAAGAAGAACATTACATACAGATACAAGACAGAGAGGAGCAGGGTTCTCTAGTTATGTAACGAGAAGAGAAGCTTTGGAAATCTTCAAGACAACTGAAAAGTTTAATGAAAGAAGAACATTACCTACAGATACAAGACGGAGACAATCCGCATTATCTAGTTATATAACAAGAAGAGAGGCTTTGAATAGTGGTACAGGGGACTATCATTAAAAAGAACTGAACCAGGATCCAACGGCTGAGATCTATGGAGATGCATGCCCTCCTTCCCCTAGTTGGCAGGAGACATGATGGTGTGAGGGGAAACCATGGAGACATTAAAGATGGAAAATAAAACAAAATTAAGAACTACTAAGAAGAATACATGAAGGATATTTGATAGAATATATTATTTAAAAAAAGACAAACATACAACATGAATAACTTATAAACAGTAGAGGAATAACATGACTCACGGACTACTTCATAGTCGATGTAGAACACCTCCATAGCACCAGTTTCTAGGACAACGATATCACACAGGTATGTGGCTGTATCGTCATCATTGAGATCCTTAATTATCAACTGGTCTTGTTGGGTGACATACTTTGTCCCTTTGTTGCAATAAAACACAATTAGAGTTGCTAAATTGTACATCAACACAGCAAGAAACTCAGAACTATGCTTTTTGAAAATTATCATCAGTCTGGGCGTGTCCATAATTATCATCTAACTGGGCTTGTCCATAATTACCATCTATCTAGACTGTCCATAATTATCATCTAACTAGGATTGACCATAATTATCATTTAACTGGGCTTGTCCATAATTATCATCTAACTAGGATTGTCCATAATTATCATTTAACTGAGCTTGTCCATAATTATCATCTAAATATGATGGTCCATAATTATCATCTGACTAGGACTGTTCAATATTATCATCTACTTGAGTTTGTCCATAGTTATCGTCTATTTAAGATTGCCCATAATTATAATCTAACTACGATTGTCGATAATTATCATAACTAGGATTGGCCATTATTATCGTCTAACTGGGCTTGTCCATAATTATCATCTAATATGGCTTGTCCATAATTATCATTTAACTACGATTGTCCATAATTATCATCTAACTAGAATTGTCCATAATTATCATCTAACTACGATTGTCCATAATTATCATCTAACTAGAATTGTCCATAATTATCATCTAACTACGATTGTCCATAATTATAATTTAACTACGTTTGTCCATAATTATAATCTAACTACGATTGTCCATAATTATCGTCTAACTACGATTGTCCATAATTACCATGTAACTAGGATTGTCCATAATAATCGCATAAATCATGTACCATGCCCATAAGTTTGGTCAAGGTTCGCCAACTCACACGATCACCAGAGTCATGGATCAGATCTTTTGTTCTTGTTCCGATTATGTCCAGTAGTCAAGGTTCGCCAACTCACAACTAACACACGGGACCTGCACAACTAACACACGGGACCTGCACAACTAACACACGGGACCTGCACAACTAACACACGGGACCTGCACAACTAACACACGGGACCTGCACAACTAACACACGGGACCTGCACAACTAACACACGGGACCTGCACAACTAACACACGGGACCTGCACAACTAGCACACGGGACCTGCACAACTAACACACGGGACCTGCACAACTAGCACACGGGACCTGCACAACTAGCACACGGGACCTGCACAACTAACACACGGGACCTGCACAACTAGCACACGGGACCTGCACAACTAACACACGGGACCTGCACAACTAACACACGGGACCTGCACAACTAACACACGGGACCTGCACAACTAGCACACGGGACCTGCACAACTAACACACGGGACCTACACAACTAGCACACGGGACCTGCACAACTAACACACGGGACCTACACAACTAGCACACGGGACCTGCACAACTAACACACGGGACCTGCACAACTAGCACACGGGACCTGCACAACTAACACACGGGACCTGCACAACCAGCACACGGGACCTGCACAACTAGCACACGGGACCTGCACAACTAACACACGGGACCTGCACAACTAGCACACGGGACCTGCACAACACACGGGACCTGCACAACTAGCACACGGGACCTGCACAACTAACACACGGGACCTGCACAACTAGCACACGGGACCTGCACAACTAACACACGGGACCTACACAACTAGCACACGGGACCTGCACAACTAACACACGGGACCTGCACAACTAACACACGGGACCTACACAACTAGCACACGGGACCTACACAACTAGCACACGGGACCTGCACAACTAACACACGGGACCTGCACAACTAGCACACGGGACCTGCACAACTAACACACGAGACCTACACAACTAGCACACGGGACCTACACAACTAGCACACGGGACCTGCACAACTAACACACGGGACCTGCACAACTAGCACACGGGACCTGCACAACTAACACACGGGACCTACACAACTAGCACACGGGACCTACACAACTAGCACACGGGACCTACACAACTAGCACACGGGACCTACACAACTAGCACACGGGACCTGCACAACTAACACACGGGACCTGCACAACTAGCACACGGGACCTGCACAACTAACACACGGGACCTGCACAACTAGCACACGGGACCTGCACAACTAACACACGGGACCTACACAACTAGCACACGGGACCTGCACAACTAACACACGGGACCTACACAACTAGCACATGGGACCTACACAACTAGCACACGGGACCTACACAACTAGCACACGGGACCTACACAACTAGCACACGGGACCTGCACAACTAACACACGGGACCTGCACAACTAGCACACGGGACCTGCACAACTAACACACGGGACCTGCACAACTAGCACACGGGACCTGCACAACTAACACACGGGACCTGCACAACTAACACACGGGACCTGCACAACTAGCACACGGGACCTGCACAACTAGCACACGGGACCTACACAACTAGCACACGGGACCTGCACAACTAACACACGGGACCTACACAACTAACACACGGGACCTGCACAACTAGCACACGGGACCTACACAACTAGCACACGGGACCTGCACAACTAGCACACGGGACCTGCACAACTAGCACACGGGACCTGCACAACTAACACACGGGACCTGCACAACTAGCACACGGGACCTGCACAACTAACACACGGGACCTGCACAACTAGCACACGGGACCTGCACAACTAACACACGGGACCTGCACAACTAGCACACGGGACCTGCACAACTAACACACGGGACCTGCACAACTAGCACACGGGACCTGCACAATTAGCACACGGGACCTGCACAACTAACACACGGGACCTGCACAACTAACACACGGGACCTGCACAACTAGCACACGGGACCTGCACAACTAACACACGGGACCTGCACAACTAGCACACGGGACCTGCACAATTAGCACACGGGACCTGCACAACTAGCACACGGGACCTGCACAACTAACACACGGGACCTGCACAACTAGCACACGGGACCTGCACAACTAACACACGGGACCTGCACAATTAACACACGGGACCTGCACAACTAGCACACGGGACCTACACAACTAACACACGGGACCTACACAACTAGCACACGGGACCTGCACAACTAACACACGGGACCTGCACAACTAACACACTGGACCTACACAACTAGCACACGGGACCTGCACAACTAACACACGGGACCTGCACAACTAACACACGGGACCTGCACAACTAGCACACGGGACCTGCACAACTAACACACGGGACCTACACAACTAGCACACGGGACCTACACAACTAGCACACGGGACCTGCACAACTAACACACGGGACCTGCACAACTAGCACACGGGACCTGCACAACTAACACACGGGACCTACACAACTAGCACACGGGACCTACACAACTAGCACACGGGACCTACACAACTAGCACACGGGACCTACACAACTAGCACACGGGACCTGCACAACTAACACACGGGACCTGCACAACTAGCACACGGGACCTGCACAACTAACACACGGGACCTGCACAACTAGCACACGGGACCTGCACAACTAACACACGGGACCTACACAACTAGCACACGGGACCTGCACAACTAACACACGGGACCTACACAACTAGCACACGGGACCTACACAACTAGCACACGGGACCTACACAACTAGCACACGGGACCTGCACAACTAACACACGGGACCTGCACAACTAGCACACGGGACCTGCACAACTAACACACGGGACCTGCACAACTAGCACACGGGACCTGCACAACTAACACACGGAACCTGCACAACTAACACACGGGACCTGCACAACTAGCACACGGGACCTGCACAACTAGCACACGGGACCTACACAACTAGCACACGGGACCTGCACAACTAACACACGGGACCTACACAACTAACACACGGGACCTGCACAACTAGCACACGGGACCTACACAACTAGCACACGGGACCTGCACAACTAGCACACGGGACCTACACAACTAGCACACGGGACCTGCACAACTTGCACACGGGACCTGCACAACTTGCACACGGGACCTGCACAACTAACACACGGGACCTGCACAACTAACACACGGGACCTGCACAATTAACACACGGGACCTGCACAACTAACACACGGGACCTGCACAACTAGCACACGGGACCTACACAACTAGCACACGGGACCTGCACAACTTGCACACGGGACCTGCACAACTTACACACGGGACCTGCACAACTAGCACACGGGACCTGCACAACTAACACACGGGACCTGCACAACTAACACACGGGACCTGCACAACTAACACACGGGACCTGCACAACTAACACACGGGACCTGCACAACTAACACACGGGACCTGCACAACTAACACACGGGACCTGCACAACTAACACACGGGACCTGCACAACTAGCACACGGGACCTGCACAACTAACACACGGGACCTACACAACTAGCACACGGGACCTGCACAACTAACACACGGGACCTGCACAACTAGCACACGGGACCTGCACAACTAACACACGGGACCTGCACAACTAGCACACGGGACCTGCACAACTAACACACGGGACCTGCACAACTAGCACACGGGACCTGCACAACTAACACACGGGACCTGCACAACTAGCACACGGGACCTGCACAATTAGCACACGGGACCTGCACAACTAACACACGGGACCTGCACAACTAACACACGGGACCTGCACAACTAGCACACGGGACCTGCACAACTAACACACGGGACCTGCACAACTAGCACACGGGACCTGCACAATTAGCACACGGGACCTGCACAACTAGCACACGGGACCTGCACAACTAACACACGGGACCTGCACAACTAGCACACGGGACCTGCACAACTAACACACGGGACGTGCACAATTAACACACGGGACCTGCACAACTAGCACACGGGACCTGCACAACTAACACACGGGACCTACACAACTAGCACACGGGACCTGCACAACTAACACACGGGACCTGCACAACTAACACACGGGACCTACACAACTAGCACACTGGACCTACACAACTAGCACACGGGACCTGCACAACTAACACACGGGACCTGCACAACTAGCACACGGGACCTGCACAACTAACACACGGGACCTACACAACTAGCACACGGGACCTACACAACTAGCACACGGGACCTGCACAACTAACACACGGGACCTGCACAACTAGCACACGGGACCTGCACAACTAACACACGGGACCTACACAACTAGCACACGGGACCTACACAACTAGCACACGGGACCTACACAACTAGCACACGGGACCTACACAACTAGCACACGGGACCTGCACAACTAACACACGGGACCTGCACAACTAGCACACGGGACCTGCACAACTAACACACGGGACCTGCACAACTAGCACACGGGACCTGCACAACTAACACACGGGACCTACACAACTAGCACACGGGACCTGCACAACTAACACACGGGACCTGCACAACTAGCACACGGGACCTACACAACTAGCACACGGGACCTGCACAACTAACACACGGGACCTGCACAACTAGCACACGGGACCTGCACAACTAACACACGGGACCTGCACAACTAGCACACGGGACCCGCACAACTAACACACGGAACCTGCACAACTAACACACGGGACCTGCACAACTAGCACACGGGACCTGCACAACTAGCACACGGGACCTACACAACTAGCACACGGGACCTGCACAACTAACACACGGGACCTACACAACTAACACACGGGACCTGCACAACTAGCACACGGGACCTACACAACTAGCACACGGGACCTGCACAACTAGCACACGGGACCTACACAACTAGCACACGGGACCTGCACAACTTGCACACGGGACCTGCACAACTTGCACACGGGACCTGCACAACTAACACACGGGACCTGCACAACTAACACACGGGACCTGCACAATTAACACACGGGACCTGCACAACTAACACACGGGACCTACACAACTAGCACACGGGACCTACACAACTAGCACACGGGACCTGCACAACTTGCACACGGGACCTGCACAACTTACACACGGGACCTGCACAACTAGCACACGGGACCTGCACAACTAACACACGGGACCTGCACAACTAACACACGGGACCTGCACAACTAACACACGGGACCTGCACAACTAACACACGGGACCTGCACAACTAACACACGGGACCTGCACAACTAACACACGGGACCTGCACAACTAACACACGGGACCTGCACAACTAACACACGGGACCTGCACAACTAACACACGGGACCTGCACAACTAACACACGGGACCTGCACAACTAACACACGGGACCTGCACAACTAACACACGGGACCTGCACAACTAACACACGGGACCTGCTTTAACCTGCACAATTAGCACACGGGACCTGCACAACTAGCACACGGGACCTGCACAACCAGCACATGGTACCTGCACAACCAGTACACGGGACCTGAACAATCAGCACACGGGACCTGAAAAATCAGCACACGGGACCTGCTTTAACCTGCAATACTAGCTCGTGGGACCTCCTTTAACCTGCACAACGAGCACACGGGACCTGCACAAGTAGTACACAGGACCTGCATTGCCATGTAGCGATTCAGAATGAATTATGGAATTGATAAGTGAAAAATAATCTGAGAAGTAATCTCGAAGCAACAGATAGAAAAAGTCGCCAAGTGACGTGAGAATGTGGAAAAACTTCACAGCGTGATAAATTAGCAACCAGTCAGTTAAGCTTGGGCTGGCAATATGAAAGGCGGCCTGAAAGTATCAGAGGAGAAAATATGGCCAACAATCCTTCAGGAGATGGAATGGTTAGCAGAGAACTACTTGGTAGAAGAGATATAACAGTAAGGCATACTCCTTTAAGTCAGGACAAACAACTGGCCATGAATGTTTGAACCAGTACTCGACGAGATGGCCAAGGTTAGAGAGCGGTGAGCAGACATGAGGTATTGAAACCAACACTAGACGGCTAGACATTGTCTTTGGATTAGACTAATTAGAATAGATATGTTCGGCTGTGTGATTATGTTTATTTCTAGGAGACAGTACGGGAACGGTAACTATAATAATAACAATAATAATAATAATAATAATAATAATTATTATTATTATTATTATTATTATTATTATTATTATTATTATTAATCTTGTCACAAGCTGTTCGACGGAAATAAATAGTGAAGTACCAGACATGTCAGCCAGCTTCTAGTCGCTGATAGTTTATGGACGTTACTTCTGTATTCTGCTCATTTGGTTTTGCATTGATAACGAGCCGGAGAGAATTATGATCAATACACCATTTGGCATGCATATCCAGGTTACGGGACCTCCTTTAACCTGCACAACCAGCACACAGGACCTTCTTTAAGCTGCACATCCATCACATTAGACCTTCTTTAATCTGCACAATTGGCACACGGAACCTGCACACGGGACATTCAGTTTGTTGACTATACCTGAGAAGACTTGGTATCATATCTCACTACCCGAGAGATAGGGGGTCGCGTGACATCATTAGGTACCAATAGTTCTTGGAAAGATTCCCAGTCTATGCAGAGATCGAACCAGGACCTTGAGAGTCTGAGGCGGTTACCACAACATACCACTGTGGATTGTTGTTTCCAAAGTAAGAGAACTGAACACACAACTTTGGATTGTTGTTTTTAAAGTAGGAGAGTTATAAATGAATGCATTACTTTGGATTGTTCTTTTTAAAGCAAGAGAGATATAAATAAATACATTAATTTGGATTCTTGTTTTTAAAGTAAGAGACCTTTAAATGAATGCATTGCTTTGGATTGTTGTTTTTAAAGTAAGAGAGCTAAACTTGAACATACCACTTTGGATTTCTGTGCCGTTGGAAAATTTCCAAGTTATGAATGGAGTTGGTTTGGCAACAGCCTCACACTTGATAGACCCATCTGTACCGAAGATGCCAAATTGGCTTTTTGGAGAGAGAACTTGCAGATCTTCTGTTAGAAAGTACAAAAGCGTATATATTTCTTTGTATCTTTCTGTCTGTATGTATGTGTATGTATGTGTGTACGTATGTGTGTGTAGGTCTGTGTAAGTATGCATACATTATTCAATGTATACAGTTTAATGATATAAGCTAATACAACACATTTTTAGAAATATGAAATAATAAATATTGAACCAAAAGACCTACATCGAGCCAATAAGGATGTGATTCATGAATAATTAGCAAACGTGTGAGGAATCGCTAAACAGTCGACAGGTCGACTTAATTGCACCGGGTTTTTATCCGGTTTTTAGCCGGTCTCTGTGGCTGAAGGGCTTGTGAACGCGGTTTGTGAGCCCGTATACCCGGGTTCGAAACACGACGGTGCTCGTATTTTCGAAAAAGGTATAGAGACCGGTCGTTCAGAAAGCAATGGCAAACTACTGAACGTAACACTTGCCTAGTACATCAACAGCAGCTGAAAATGCTGGTGTTGACTGCAACGTCCCGTAAGGGATACGCAACAAAATTTTTTTTTTTTTAATCGCATATGGCTCGGTCTCTTTCCGCAGCGCGGAAAGCGTCGCACAAAGCACGAACTCCGTAGCTCTAGCGACGACCCACAGGAGTCTCAGAAAAATTTCACTCGTGAACCGAATGACGTTGCCCGGAATCGAACCTACAACTTTCGGAGCTCGAATCAAATGGCTTGACCACCTCGCCACGGAGGTTCCCGTGTGAAGAACTACGCGAAAGCCGCAGAGATGTGATTTTATAAAAGAATGATGAGAACACAGGTGACGATAGAAAGAGTAATGAAGATATCTTGAAAGAAGATAACTCACAAAGAGAAATTTTCTTTAGAAGGAGACAGTCCACATTCTGTGAGCGTGTCATGAGAAGGGCAAAGCTGGAGTATATCGTCACAGCAGAAAAGTTGTAAGGGAGGAGAGGCAGGGGACACACACACACACACACACACACACACACACACACACAGACAGAGAGAGAGGCAGAGAGAGAGACAGAGAGAGATAAAGACCGAGAGAGAGAAAGAGAGATAGGCAGAGAGAGACACAGAGAGGCACAGGGAGACAGAGTTACCCAGAGAGAGATATAGACAGAGAGAAATAGAGAGACGGAGAGAGAGAAGCAGAGAGAGACACAGAGAGACACCGTGAGACAGAGATACTCAGAGAGAGATAGAGACAGAGAGAGAGAAAGAGCGAGAGAGAGAGAGAGAGAGAGAGAGAGATGAAGGTGGACAGTTGAACATCATGGCATGGAGGAACATCATAATAAACAGACAATACATACAGCAACATTCTCTCCAAGCCATTCTTCTGTATTATACACACGATTTCGAAGGGTCCCAACAACATCTGCCTTCTCATGCATTAATACTCTACCAAGGGGTGCAGACCCAGACAATCTGCTTTGTGAGTCTGTTAGAACTACGACATACGTGTGCTGTTTGTCTTCCAGCCAGTGAAACTCCACCATGACTACCTCCACCTCCATTCTCAGAATATATGTTGTGGTATCATATGCCAGGCTCTCCTACACAAAACACTGTCCACCAATTCCCAGGCACTTCTTTTACTTCTTAGCACAGAGGCGTCCGTGTAGATTATTACTTCACCCGGTTCCAAATTCTCGTGTGTCAATTGTTGCACCTCCCACCCACTACAGCCTGCAGGCCAATCGATGCATTCCCAATACAATGTTATTATGACCTTGCATAGGTCAGACGCCGCTCTCCGTGGCTAAGGGCTTCCGGACGCGATTTGTGAGCCCTCTTACCTGCGTTCGAAACACAGCTGCGACCGATTTGGCAGCAGACCTCGTCACGCTGGGTCTTAACGTTTTGGTATGGGAGCCAGTCGTTTAGAAAGCAATGGCAAACTACTGAACGTAAAACTTGCCAAATCATCAACAACAGCAGTAAAATGTTGGTATTGACAGCGATGTCCTGTAAATGGGATATGAAAAAAAGGTCAGATTCAGACAATTTCCACCAAGGCAAACAATGACTACAAATTCTGTAGCCTTTCATCAATCTTGTTCTATAACTTACGAATGACCACAACTTGGATACTCCTAGAATCCCTAAGTGAACCAAGGGTGGCCACACACTTATAGACCCCGTCATCTCCATCCTGCAAGTTGTTCATCCTCAACATGAGGCTGCCGTCAGCCTCCTCCACAACTCTTACCCTGGGTGTGTTGGGGGAGGTTGGGGGTGGGGAGAAGCAAAAACATGATAACATCACAGACACCATTGTAACAAATCTTCAACAAATTCTGTCTAATACATTTTTCACAAACACTTCCTAGCGAACATGAACACATCTTCCTCTTAATTTATCTCTCTTCCGGTTACCCTTCCGGTAGCGAGCAGACATGTTTTCACATGCTCTCTCGATTTTTGTATATTTTAACAAGTTTTACTTAATTCAGTCGCGATGCTGTGTATATCATTGTGTTCGTTCTAAAAGTGGATTTACATACTACTCAACACGTCAAGTTTATGTGACCGTTTATTTAGTGAAATGAGGGATTCTTTGTGATATGTGATGGTAAGAGCACCAATTTTTTAATATTACCAATTATCGATTCACGTCAACGTGAGAATTAGCCATGCGGGGCTAACAAGTGATAATCACCACGCACGCCCTACAGAAGGGCCGGCGCTTTTATTTACTGCATTATTGTGCTCGTTTTAAAACTGAATTTACACACTCTCAAATGTCAAGTTTATGTGACTGTTTATTTACTGAAATGAAGATTTCATTGTGACACGTGAGAGTAAGAGCATCCATTTTTAAAATTTTTTACCAATTATCGATTCACGACAACGTGAGACTTAACTATGTGTGACTAGCAAGAGATAAGCGCTACGCACGATCTACAGAAAGGCCTGCAGGTTTATTTACTCCTTGCCTTGTAGAGCTGCCTATATTGCCAACATGTCCTCCAACTTACGATCGTCAACTGTGTCAAAGCGATGTGAAAATGTAAACAAAAACAAGACGGGACAAAAGTTAGTTAGCACTCCAGCTCAGCGACTCAATCGATCATCTTCATCGCCAACATCCATCACGTTGTCTAGTGAACAATCAGACACTGATTTCCAGCTGGACAAACAACACAATTCACCAGCTCAATCTTATCAAACTGACACATCACCTTCAAAAACGCTTTCCTCGGTCGAAACACAGAGCCACAATGATTGTCGTGAACTAATTCAGGCTTTTGAGACGAGGTTAAAAGATTTTATTACCAGCAACACCACTAATATTATTTCGGAGTTCAAAAAAGAAAACATTCTTCTGCGAGAGGAAATCTGAATCTTTAAAGAAGGGAAGGAGACTTTTAAAACATCCATACATGCCTTGAGACTAAAGCGTGCACATTCATTTAATAAAAGTGCACAAACAGAAAGTATCCATGGTGTTGTAGATACGTGTGTTACCAGTAAATGTTTGTCCCATAATGACATACAGACAGTTTCTACAAGCAACAAAACCACCACTAAACCTGTAGAACGCACACCATCTATCTACCCCATCGATGTGCATGTCAGCAACAGGTTCCAGGCCTTAAGTGTAGACTCTCCAGCAGCAGACTTGGAATCACAGAGCTCAGTCGTTACCACTACTGGATATCAACAACCAATGCAAATAGAAAGCTATAATAAACAAGAACACAAGAAAGACGACAGTGACCAGTGGCAACAACAGTCCAAGCGGACACTCCAGCAGCGTGAAATAACCATAGATCACAGTGCAACACATGTCGTCATTGGAGACTCCCTGATGTAGGGAATCTATAGTGATCACATGTCATCTTCTGACAGCGAATCAACTTCAATCTACCCTGTACCAGGCGCTGACATTGACAGGCTGACCGCTACACTGCGAAGATTCCAAGTGAACGACAGATTTAGGAGAGCAACAGTCCATATTGGTGTTAATGGCATAATGGATAATAAAATCATCAGCACCTCACAACTAGGTACATTGGAGGTGCTGTTGCGCAATCATCATCATCAAGTGCCGTGCCGGCTGGCGTAGGCGTTCATGGCTCTCCATAGATCTCGGTCTTTGGTTTTCTGGATCAACTCTGCTGCTGATATTCCTCCATGCCACCGTCTCAATCCATCCAGCATCGCTTCTCTTGGTCTACCTCTGCCTCTCTTCCCCTCGATCTTTCCAGTCGTCACGATGTTCTCTAATGCCTCTCTTCTCATCACATGACCGAAGAAAGCTGTTTGTCTCTGTCTTATTGTTGTATATAATGTTCTAGTTTCATTAGCCTGTTTCAGGCAGTCGTCGTTAGTTACTCTGGCAGTCCAAAGAATTCGCAACATACGTCTCAGGAACCACATCTCTGTTGCTTCCAATTTCTTCTTTATTTGTTCATTTACATTCCAAGATTCACTGCCATACAGCAAAACTGGTTCTACATAGCATTTCAGCACTCTCTTTCTTACATTCAGTGATAGTGACTTATTGCATAAGATACTCTTCATTTTCTGAAATGCGGCTTTTGCCTGCCCTAATCTGCTCCTAATCTCTGTTGTACATCTTCCATCTGATGTTATAAATGCCCCTAGGTATCTAAAATTATCAACTTGGTTAAGGATTTTCCCTTCTATTTCTATCTCACATTTTGGTGTCACCATTTTCTTTGATATTACCATTGTTACTGTTTTCTTGATATTCAAGGAGAGTCCTTTCCTTGCACTCTCTGTTACTACAATGTCTAATAATTGTTGTAGGTCTGTTGAATTATCCGCCACCAATACTGTGTCATCTGCATAGCGTATATTATTTATATTATAACCTCCAACTAGTATTCCTGGCATCTCTTTGATCACTCTCATTATTAGTTCGCTATACAGGGAGAAAAGATCTGGTGACAAGACACACCCTTGTCGTACTCCTAGCTTTATCTGTTCGTAACTACCCTGTTTATTTCCCATTTTAATTGCTGCTACTTGGTTCCAGTAAACATTCTTTATTATTATTAAATCTTTTCCATCAATGTTGATATCTTCCAACATTTTAATCAGTTCATCATGTTTTACTTTATCAAATGCCTTAGTATAATCTATGAAGCACAAATATATGTCTCTCTGTTTCTCTATTGACCTTTCTATTAGTGTCCGTAATGTATAAATTGCATTGTTTGTGCCCTTTCCTTCCACAAATCCATACTGTTCTTCACTAATTTCCATTTGTATTTTCTTTCTGGTTCTTCTCATTATGATTCTGAGTTGAAGCTTAGCGATATGGTTTATAAGGTTAATTGTACGAAAATCTTCACAATCAATTGCTCCTGGTCTTTTTGGTATAGCTATAAATACAGATTTCAGCATATCACTGGATAAATATCCTCTGCTGTTAATATCATTCAACATTTTGATTAATATATCTACTCCAAATTCTCCCAATATTTCTAATTCTTCTATTGTGATTTCATCTGGCCCAGCTGTTTTTCCTTTCTTCATACGTTTCATAGAGTCAGCGACTTCTTCTTTCAGAATAGGTTGACCTTCTCAGTTACTATCTTCTGTTAATTCTTCCCTTTCTCCTTCATATAATTCTCTTATATACCCATTCCACCTCTTCATTATAGCATCTTCCTCTAATATTATCTTTCCTGTTTTTGATTTCAAACACCCCGTATATATTCTTATTTTTCTTCCTGTAAGCTCACTTATTTGTCTGTGCATATTATTTGTATCTTTAATGGAATTTAATTCAATTTGTTTTTGCATTGCTCGTTTAACCAACTTTCTTTAGCCTTCCCACATTTATCTTCTATTTCTTTATTTATCTTAGCGTATTCTTGTTTGTCATTTTTACTCTGTTTTCTTTTGTCCATCAGTTTTAAGATATCTTCATTCATCCATATTTTCTTAGCTATTTTGCCTCTCTCCGGTAATACTTCTTTGCTAGTTTGATGAATGGAGTCCCTTAACCTTTCCCATTGTTCGTCTATACTCTGTATTTTAGTTATTGCATTGTACCTATTTTTCACAGTCACTCTGTATTGTTTTTGCATTTCTTTATCTATTTTCAGAACCTCTTTATCAAGTCTCATGTTCTTAACCGTTTTTTTCCCTCTTTTTAATCTTACTTTTATTTTTCCAACATAGTGGTACATGATCACTATTACAGTCAGCACCAGGCATTGTCTTTTCATTAATTAAAGCATTTCTAAATCTTTTATTAATTAGTATGTAGTCAATTTGGTTGCGTATTTTCTTATCAGGGCTTATCTATGTGTTCAGTCGTCTTTTATGGTACTTAAACCATGTGTTTCTAATTATCATATCATTGATATTTGCCCATAGATTTCCTAAATCATCTTTGTTGATTTCATCTATCATTTCCACCATGTTACGGGTTCCAGCGTCGTACTGCCGATGCTGCTAATCTAACGTTATATAAATTTTGTAAAAATAATAACATGAATTTCATAAATAACACCCCTTACTTAACGTCACCGTCCGGAGCTCCTAAGAAAAATCTATACAGGGATCAAATACATTGTTCCAAGCTAGAAAGTAGCTTCCTAGCGAAGAACATAAAATATCCCGAACGTGCACAACAACCAGCACCAGTTAAAGGAGTAAACCGAACTTCATCTCCGGCAACAGCACTGTATTCAGAAAACACCCCTTCACTTCCCACACCACCCTTGCCTGTACCCCAGGAACACAATGTCGTGAATAGCAACCCGAATGTTGCTAACTATGATACTTTGTTTCCTACCTTGCCCGTAAAACAGTCTCCTTCTATGATGTCAAAGGGGACACCGTTAAACAATGGTGCTGTGCCGCCGATGCCTGCTTCCAATATAGGCACTTCCAGTGACACTCATAGCAATCCCTCGCTGGAAGGTAATCTACAACCCTATGAGTGGAACCGTCAACTTCAGCAGCTAATGCAATACAATCCTGCACCAAGCATTCATGATATCACTCCAGCAAAGACATTTTCCTGCCCCCTCTAACAGCCTTAACTATTTCTAAATAAAGTTTCAAAATCCCTGCAATTTGTATACCACAAGTGACATCTTCCTTTTCGTTTGTAATGTTCGCCAATCACGACCAGTGGCTCAACAAAAATGGTCTATATACTGGCCATCTCAACATCTTTCATCTGCTCAACAAATTAAGTGAGCTCTCGGTAATACTGTCCAAACAGTTTCTTGTGTTTGGAATCACAGAAAGTCGTCTTAACGACAAAATAACCGACTCCGAAATCTAACTTAAGGGGTTTAAAGTAATTCGGAAAGATGCAAATCAAAAATTAGAGACATGTATTGCTGTACACATTTCTAATTCCCTCAACTGTTCCCGTAGAAGTGATCTCGAGACAGTAGGGATAGTATGTGTTTGGTTTGAGGTGAAGCCAGGCAGCCAACAACCGTTTCTCATTGGATAACTATATAGGAATCCTTGTGCCGGGTACAGTTGGTATGACTGCTTCATTACAATTAGTTAGTTAGTTAGACAATAATTGGATAGAATGTTTACAGCAGGTATAGAAGTTATGATACTAGGTGACTTCAACATAGATATTAGTAAATCAAACCAGACATGGGACGATATCCCTCTTTCTAACAATTTCAAACAACTAATAAACCGTCCCACAAGGGTTACTGACACATCCTCAACTATAATTGATCATATATATGTTACTTGTCCAGATAATATTATTGAATGTTCTGTTCCTGTTAGTACAGTTAGTGACCACTACCCTGTATGTTGTACATGGTCAAGAATTGGGTTCAAATCTCTTAAACATAAACATGTAAGTATCAAATTTAGAGGGGTTAGCAGCTTTCTCCGCTAACCCCGAATACTCTCGTCACGTGACGCGACGAGAATTAGCAGTGGTTTGAATCGCAAAAGTGACTTATGAGAATATGGAGCCGTCGCTCAGAAAGTCGTGGCGTGCTGATGAGCATAATCTAGCCTAGGAATCATACAGCTGAAAGATGCTGGTGTTGACCGCAATATCATGAAACAGGATGGAAACGCGGGAAAAAAAAGCATTCAACCAAGATTTATTTTTGCAAGACTTAAGAAAAGCAGCCCTTGATCACGTTTACCAACTTCCTGACCCGGACGATGCATTAGCTTTCTGGATGAAGACAGTCTACAATGTGTTCGATAAACACGTGCCAATCAAAGAAGTTCGAGTCAAAAATCAACATAAATCCCCATGGGCCACTAGTGAAGTTCTGGAAATCACGAGAGAGCGAGATACAGCACACAAAAATAAAGACTTCATCAATTACCACAGACTAAGGAATAAAGTTAAATGTGAAATTCGCAGGATAAAAAAGATCATTTTAAAAATTTGATTGTAGATAATTCAAACATTACAAATATATGGAAAGCTATTAACTTGTTAACCAATAAGAAACGCCCTACAGAATCAGCAATACCAAATTCTATAACATGCGATGAATTCAGTTGGTTCTTTCAATCAGAAATAGGGATCCTAAAGTCTTCAATACCAGATGCATCGTGTAATTTAAGTTCACTGGGATCATTCTGTGAGGAGAAGTGCATCAGAAATATTCCCGCTGAGATTCCTTTAATGTCTGTTGCAGACGTTTATGAATATCTCTTAAACCTCAAATCAACAAACTCACACGGCCTAGATGGTATCAGTAATAGAAATCTTCGTTGTGCTGCACCAGTCATTAGTGAGTCCTTAACGTTCATATATAACCAATGCCTGGCCAAAAACTACTTTCCATATGCATTTAAAATTGCTAAAGTGTTTCCGCTAATTAAAAATGGCTCAATCGATAATAGCGTTTTGGTTAATTATAGACCTATTTCCTTACTATCGTCGCTATCAAAACCACTAGAAAAACAAATTCATAAAATAATGTTACACCATTTAATTAACAACGATGTAATAATTAACAGTCAATCTGGGTTTCGACCTAAATATTCTTGCCATAGTGCTCTAACAAAAATGACCGATAACTGGCACTTAAACATCAACAACGGTAGAATTTATGTTTGTAGACTTTAAAGAAGCTTTTGATATGGTAGATCACGATATTTTACTTAGAAAACTAAAACAAATGAAGACAAGCACCAACATGGTGAACATAATCACGTCATTTCTATCCGACAGACAACAAGTCGTGTCCTTCAACAACTGTCTATCAAGACCCACACAGCTTGTTATTGGTGTGCCTCAGGGCTCAATACTATGTCCGCTGCTTTTTGCAGTTTATATTAATGATCTTCCTTTATATATCAATACAACTTGTGATCTATTTTCAGACGACTGTACTATATATACTAGTCAAGAAAACCGTAGTGAATTAGAGAATTCTTTACAAAAGGAAGTTTATAATCTTACTAGATGGAGCAATGAAAATCGCATGCAAATTAACATCGACAAAACCAAATCCATGCTAATAACGACCAGACAAAAACTACAGACACTAGCCATAACTGGATCACCGCTCGAACTCCGCATGGGCACGTTACCTATAGTTAATGTGAATGAACATAAAACACTAGGTCTTTTAAATGACAGCCATTTGAGCTGGAGCTCTCATGTTCACGTTCTTACCAAGGAAATAGCACAAAAAGTATACCAACTTGCTAAAATCCAGCACTTCCTGGAGGAAAGCACACGAAAAATATTCTATACATGCTATATCCAATCACATCTCGATTACTGTTCCACAGTTTGGGATGGTTGCCCTAAATCTAATTTAAAACGACCATGTTCTCTACAAAACCGCGCTATTCGTCTGATTTCTGACATAAAGCACGTTGAAAGTAATAATTTGTACAGTCATCTAAGACTTTTACCACTTCAAAAGCGCTTCCTTTTCAACAAAGCCAAATTAGTGAATAAAATTATATCTCAAAATACCCCAGAGTATCTTCTGCTGCTGATTCAATCTAATGCAATGAACAGCAAACGCCCAAATTTGTTACATGTCTCAAAGCAAAGATTGGACCTATACAAAACATGTTTCGTCTATTCTGGTGCTCACTTATGGAATGATCTGCCTCCAGATCTGAAAACGCCAATGAGTCCCTACACATTTAACCGTAAACTGTTTCAATACTTAATCCATACCGACTATATGCCACCATAATTCATTTACTGGTATAATTGTTCATTATAATTGTTTAACTATAATTGTTCACTATATGTGTGTGTGCGTGTGGAAGCGAGAGAGAGAGAGAGATAGAGAGAGAGAGAGAGAGAGAGAGAGAAAGTGGGTGTCAGAGAGAGTGAGAGAGTGAATGTGTGTGTGTGCGTACGTGCATGCGTGTGTGTGGAGAGAGTGATTGAGCGAGAAATTGTGGGGGAATGTGTCAGTGCATGCAATCGTACGTGTATGTGTGAGAGTGAGTGAGGGAGTGTGTGCGTGCGTCCATGCGCATGTGTATGTATGCGAGAGTGTGATTGAGAGAGTGAGTGTGTGTGTGTGTGTGAAGGATTGTGTGTGAGAGAGTGAGACAGTGGGAGAGTTGATGTGTTAGTGTGTGTGTGTGTGTGTGTGTGTGAGCGCGCGCATGCGTGTGAGTGTGTATATGAAAGAATACACAGAGAGAGAGAGATGGAGAGAGAGAGAGAAAAAAAAAAGAGAGAGAGAGAGAGAGAGAGAGAGAGAGAGAGAGAGAGAGAGAGAGAGAAAGAGCTGAGCAGATGCATGTCATGTAACACGCATGTTATGTAACACGAGAATCCATATGTTTGTGTATTCTCATCTGTCATATTATTAGGTGTATACATTTCATTTTATCATGCATAATATAAACTCATGTTCATTACTGTAGTTTGAGTGAGAGAGTTAGTGAGTGTGACTTAGAGACATAATGAGTGAGCGTGAGAGTGAATGTGTGTGTGTGTGTGTGTGTGTGTGTGTGTGTGTGTGTGTGTGTGTGTGCCTTCTCTGTGTGTATCTCTGTGTGTGGGAGCATCATTATTTTTACGTCACATACTTTTTATGTACACATTTTTCACCATGTTTAACATTTTTATGAGTCTGCTCATGACAATTGTCAGTGTATGTGTGTGAGTAAAGTGTGGGAGGTTGTTTATACTAGTTTCAATGCTAACGAGAGACATTTTGTATGTGTCTAGATGTGTAGATGTGAGGAGGTGTGAGTGTGTGTGGAGGATTTGTGTGAGTGTGGGGATATTGTGGGTGAGGGATGCATGGGTTGGGGATGTGTGGGTGGGGGTATGTGTTTGGATGGGTTGTGTGTGTGAGTTTTGGTGGGTAGTGATATTTGTGGGTGTTGGTGGAATGTGTGGATGGATGTGTGGGGGTGAAAGTAGGTGTGTGGGAATGGGTGTGGGAGATGTGTGTATGAGTGGAGGATGTGTGTATCGGTCGGGTGTGGGGGATATGTGTTTATGTGGGTGGAGATGTGTGGATTATTTGAGGAAGTATGTGGGTGGCGGGGTTGTGTGGGTAGAGGATTGTGTTGGGTGAATTGAGGATGCAAGAACGGGTGGGGAGAAGTGTATGGTGTGTGGGTTTGAGATGTGTGCTGTGTGTTGGTGGGGTATGTGTGCGTGGTGTGTGGGTGGAGGGTATGTTTGTGGTGGTATGGGTGAGGATATGTGTGAGGATGTGTGGGTGGGGGATAGTGTGTGGTGTGGGGGATGTGTGTGATGGGTGCGGGGAATGTGTGAATGGGTGAGTTTATGTGTGGGTGAGTAGGGGATGTGTGGTGGTTAGGGGAAGTATTTGTGCGTGGTGGGGGTGTGTGGGTGGGAGATGTGTGCGTGGATGGGGAATGTGTGGGTGGGGGTGTGTGAGTGGGTTAGGGATGTATAGGTGGGTGAGGGATGTGTGTGTCGGGATGGGATGCATGAGTGGGTGGAGGATGTGTGTGGGTAGGGGTATTGTGATCGAGAGAGGTTTGGTTGGGGGTGTGTGGGTGCGTAGTGGAGGATGTGTGCGTGAGTGAGTGTGTGTTGGTGAACGGGTAAGGAATGCATGTTTGGGTGTGGAGAGGCGTGTCGTGTGTTGGTTGGGAATACTGTGTGGGTGAGGTATGTGTGTGTGGGTGTGGGATTTTTGTGGTGTGGAGGTATGTGGGGTGGATGGGTAAGGGTATCTGTGTCAGTGCGGGTGGGGAATATGAGCGTGGTGTGTAGATGGGGATGTGTGGTGGTATGTGGGTGTGGGATGTGTTGGTGAGGGATATGTGTCTGTGCGGTGCATGGGTTGGGAATATTGGGTGGTAGGGAATGTATGTGATGTGCGGGTGGGGGATTGTGTGGTGGGGGATTGGGTTAAGGCATGTGTGGGTGGAGGATGTATGTGTGGGTGGTGGGGTGTGTGTGAGTGGATTGAGGATGTATGGGTGGTTAGGAAGATGTGTGTGTGTATGGGGGGTTGGGTAGGGAGATGTCAGTTGGTGGGGATGTGTGAGCGGATGTGCGATGTGTGGGTTGGTGGGGGATTGTGTGCATGGGTGGGGAATATGTGGTCGATGGAGATGTGGCTGGGGGATGGGTGGTTTGAGGAGTGGGTGGGGAAAAGATGTATGGGTTAGGATGTGTATGTGGGTGGGCGTGGGATGTGTGGGTTGGTGGGGGAATGTTTGTGGGTGGCGAGTGTGTTTTGGTTGGGGGAACAAGGGATGGCAGTGTGTGTGTAGGTGATGTGCGGGAGGGGGATGGGTTGGTTGGTGGGTGTAACATAATGTTTCAGACGTTAACATTCCCAGTCCATTTACATTTCTCAATACACAGTAGTTAACCACCGTAAGCCGTCTTGATACCTTATCTAAAAATAGAATCGAAGATTCTAGATCGAGAGAGGGTAGATGAGAAGGGGGAACTCCATTTGATTGGGTGACCCTTGGGCGAGTAACGCTATCTAATACATAATTAACCCGCCAGTCGAAGCGTTGATTCCATCTCGTACAGATGTGTCAAGATGCAGTTGTAAAACTTGCCCAAAAGCATTCTCTAAGATGTAGTCATCTGCAACTCAGGTACCAAAATCATTTAATATGTTATGTATAAACCTGATGAAGTGAGAGAGACGAATGGCAGAGTATTTTCTTGAGAAAATGTAGAAATGAAGACAGAACTTCGTTGTACAGTGACACTAAAACTGCCGCTCCAACCTGTCATGTCTGCCACAGTGAAATATTTTTACCATGTCTATTATCTGTCTCATCTGATGATTTGCATATGCTTGGGACTGTACTCTACGCTCAATGCATATTGCAAAACCTTTGTGCGCTCTGAACATTCGTTGAGTGCCTATCATGACCATTCTTAACCAAACTGTACACTGCTCTTGCGAGTTACATTTGGCAGTTCTGTTTCAGAATGTATGATGCTGCATGTAATTTCTCCCTTATAATGGCTGAGAATGTTTGAGTGAATGAGATGGTAATTATATAATTAACCTCTCATATTTGTAAAAGTAAAGACGCTTATTATATCCATGTTTGCAGGACTGCATTGCACTTTAGAAATTACAAAGTTCATGTAATGTCTGGTGATTGTATTATGCTCAAGAAAATTACCAAAAGCATTCATAAAGATTTGCCTGGGATGCAATTTCTCTTTGACGTTATGCGCTGGTTCTTTGCAACAATGGTTAGGTTTATATGAACTACATTCCAATAAGGAGCAATATGTGGAATAACCTACAGTGTCTAGTCAGCTGAATAATGGGAAGGCTCATGCTATTTGTCATGGAAAATTCATGTTTTCTTTCATTGTGTGTATTCCACATGTGAAAGCATTGCTTGTGCGATAACACCTGGTACCAGCTGCAGTAGATATTGCTATTGTTTAATGGGAAAAGAGCACAAGAACATGATGATGATGATGATTTGATGGTGCTTGTGAACCGGGAGAAAGGATATCACCCCAAACCACCAAATAAAATTGCACTTCAACATCAGTGAGAGGCAGGTGTTCGAATATCACACTCCCCTTCCTCTCCCATTCCTCTCTGAATCTGTAATAGTACTGCGTAACTATGACAATGTTTAAACATGTAAAACACATGTTGTGCCTTTGTTTATTAACAGAGAATGAGGAAGATGGGGAGACCTTCAATTACCAGGATAACTTTAGGGAAGTCCTGAGCTCTGACTTCAACTCCAGCTGAAAAATCAGACTCCCAAAAGTACCACATGAACAACAGCCGGTTGCAAAAGTTCAGCCTGAATCCACTAATTCTGGCCCATACAGATGGCACTGAAGAAATAGTCTTTTATGATGTAAAGCCTAAGACAGGGATACTCTCCATTTTTGTAAATGTTCCGGGCTATCTCTCCAAGATAAATTCAAGAAGAAACCTTAGGAGTGAGAGATCACCTGGTTTTCAGAATGTCTCTACTGGCTAAGAGTGGACATTAAAGGTGCAATGGGAGCTGACCATATCACAGCTTATTAATATTGGCTGAAAGCTAAAGGAGAAGAAGAAGTTAATACATAGAGCAAATTCCAAAATGAATTAGTGATAATTAGGTGTGGTGATTCAGTTCCATCAGAAATTCGTTAAGGGAGATAGACTGATACAGAAGAATGCTAGGACATATTGGGTTTTTAGATCTTCCTCTACTGGAAAAGTAAAAACTAGTCCTAAGTGTCAACTTCATGAACAGTCAACTCACCATTGAAATGACAGGGCTGTAAACTTTCTTCGAATGACAGTGGG
Source organism: Cepaea hortensis (assembly GCA_963921405.1). Lineage (NCBI taxonomy): Eukaryota > Metazoa > Mollusca > Gastropoda > Stylommatophora > Helicidae > Cepaea > Cepaea hortensis. The sequence goes on along the minus strand of OY992891.1, from coordinate 9,560,394 downwards.
GAATAAATAGTCTGACTTGGAAAACATCATGGGGAGAACTGCAACCTGAGCTTGTCCAACACCCATCATAAGTGATAAAAGGATGTATACAGATCAGTGGAGCAGAATGTCCCTATGCTTGCCCCAAACTATGGCTTATCATGTGTTTCCTTCATTGACAGTAGAAGAAATGATAGAAGCCTAACGTGTTGTGGTGTAGGATAACTTACGGAGTAGAGATGTGAAGGAGGAGGGTTTGTTTAGATTGATGTTTCTGGGGGATATTGGGTGATGTATTTGGGTTCATAAATAATGCCACTATATTTTGCATGAAAACATATATTTGAGATGTAAAAATGTTGGCAAAATATGAAGCCTGAGTCTTCACTTGACCCCATAGGACATTAATAAAGTTTATGATAGTAAGAGAACAGTTTTGAGATGCATGTCTCTGTGGTTGTCTTGTACACTGTTGTGAATGAAATGTCCAACTGTTGTCAAGCATCTTCATGGTGACTGTTACTCTACTGTTGTTGTTGGTTATTGATATTGTGGAAGTTCTGTGTGGTTGTTGTCAAGTATCTTCCATGATGTATGACTTGTCTAATCTGTTGGTGTGATCATTCTTTGTGAATGTTTGTCCAACTGTTGTCAAGATCTTCTCATGGTGATGACTTGTTCAACCAGTGTAAAGTACAGTTGTTGTTGTTGTTTATGTTCACTACAATGGTTCAATTGTCAATGTGGTCATTTGTCCAAGTGTCTTGTGTCACTTGAAATAATATTAAAGAGATAAAAAATGAGGTTTCATAGAGCATAGTCAACAAGATAGATGAGAGAAATGCTTTCATTTGTTGCTGTGGCTAACTGCCAAGATCTCTATATGGCCTAGAAGAGAAATCTCTAAAAAAAAAAAATAATTCTGTGTTGAACTTAAACTTGGATCTAATTTCTCACAATGGGGGTATTCGATGAGGCAAAATTCTGAATGGTTTCTCTACAAGGGTTATGCGAGAATAAATATCAATACCTCTAGACAACACTTGCTGTTACTAACCTGTATCTTTTATAGAGAGATATACTTTATAGAACTTCACTCATTGGAACTTCTATAATTATCTATAAACCCACAAAAAAAACCTCACAGTGGGGTATGTATGTGTCCCTTGGTGTGCGTGTGTGTGGGTAGGTGGGGGTGTGTGTGTGGGTGGGGTGATGTATGGGTAGGTGGAAGATGGGCCTCATAACATGGTAATTTGCCTTGTTTATGTTTACAACATTCATTTTACAATGTTTATTTTTCTTCCTATGTAAATGTATAATGCTCTTGATAAATGTAAGATGAGTGATTGGAAGGGCCGAATGTAAGACGGGTCTGCGCGCCCAATCTTTTACCCTAATAAAGTTGATTTGATTTAATTTGATTTGATTTGTCTTAACACGTGCTGTTATTAGAATGTTAGGTTATTAAAATGTGCAATTATTAGAATTTATAAAGAGGAACGTTTAAACTCCTTTCGACGGCGAAGAATACTTGGTATTAAGTAGCAAGACAAAATCACAAATACTGAAGTATTGGAGAGATCACGGCTTGCTCCATGCCCAGTCTTCGTAGACTGCTAGGACATATTAGGAGGATGGATGACGGTAAAATACCAAATATATCTTTTTATCTTTTTTTGTGTGTGGTGAATTATAGATGGGTAACAGATCTCGAGGTGGGCATCTACTACGATACAAAGATGTGTGTAAGAGGGACACGATTGATACATGCACTGATATAGCACCTTGAGAGCAAATCGCCGCTAATCATGTTGCTTGGAGTGTAAAGATTAGAAATGGAATAAAGACAAAGGAGAAAATAATTGCAAATAGGTCACGCATTGAGCATGTGAGACGTTATATGATGTATGATATTAGAAATGACCATGTGTTTACATGTATCCATTGTGGACGAACATGTGCAGCGCGAATTGGTCTGATCAGTCGCATTCGCCATGTTCTGTAGTTTCTTATTATGGCTATTTTGTTTTGTAAGCATAATGTAACAAATTAGATATAGATGTGAAACTTGGACAATGAGCATTCAAGCTGAAAAACATCTGATAGCTGCAGAAATGTGGTTTCTGAGGAAAATGCAAAGAATACCATGGACAGACAGAAAAACCAATGACCAAGTACTACAGGAGACAAATGAAAATCGTAAATGTATTAGAGAAATTAGACGTAGACAGTCACAATATTTTGGACATGTTATGAGAAGAAATGGATTGGAGAACTTAGTGACAACTGGCAAGATCGAAGGGAACAGACCAAGAGGAAGACCGAGAGGAAAATACCTGGATGGCTTGGCCATATGGCATGGTCGAGACAGGAATACTGAGCTGATCCACGACACTGGTGATCGATTGAAATCGCGAGTCATGACCGCCGACGCTTTCCGGCATGGCACATGATTGATTGATTGTAACATATTATCGTCTGTCAAGACAGCAAGGTGCGACTATAGTATATTACAATTTATAATTATTGAATTGCACAATTAGCCAAATTTGCAACTGTAAAAAAAACAACATTTTTAGAAATACACTTATTAAAATGTATAACTGTTAACATTTATAATTATTAACATGTGAAGTTATTAGATTGTGTAATTACTCAAATGTGCGGTTTATACAAACAATGTTTATAATTTACAATTATTCATCTCATCTTGTTCCTACTGTACCTTGCGGTGTCGAGGTGAAGTATAAACAGCGGGAGTGCCCGCTTATGGACTTCATATATCGAGTTTCCATGGACTTTGTGATTCCCTCTTTCCATAATATACGTAATTTGCCTCTTCCTCTGCTTCCATTTAGTCTGTCCATCCTTGCTTGTTGTGATATACTGTTAGTTGGTAACCTAGTTAAATGGCCAAACCATTTGACTTGCTGCCTTCTAACATAAATCTAGCACTTTAGTCCTGATTTCTTCATTTATTTCTTCAGGATACATTGAGTATTTTTGTCAGGAATCTGATTTCTGTTGTTTCATAATTATTACTATGTGTAATTATTACTATTTGCTATTATTACAATTTGCTATTGTTACAATATAGTAAGCAAGAATATATTTAATGATATTTTTTATTTTGCATATCCCTTACAGGACGTTGCAGTCAAAATCAGCATTTTTCAGCTGCTGTTGATGTACTAGGCACAATTACGCTCCGTAGTTTGCCACTGCTTTCTGAGCGACCGGTTTACATACCCCGTAAGTTACCGATGCGGAGAAAACTGCCACCGATTCTCACGCACGTCAAGTTACTCACGAGAATATACGGGATTTCGGAGAAAGTCGCTAACCCCAAGGCCAGGGAGGACGGCCATTTAAGGATTACAAGTTGTAATTATTATCACTTTTTACTTATCAAACCAATTAGTTAAATGTATAAGTTTAAAAATTTGCAATTATTAGAAACTATTTGTTAATATTTGTAAATACTACAATATCTATTATGTAAATAAAACAGTATTAATCTCTCTGAACTGGCTGTTTTATCATATTATTGGCACCTTTCCGTCTTGACAGAGGATAGTTTGGTACATTGTGCTTCAAAAAGGCTTAATAACTACAACCCATGGCGGTGGTGAGTGTTTCTGATAAGGCCAATTCGTGCTGCAAATGTTTGTCTACAGTAGATGCATGTGAAAACATGGTCATTTCCACCATCAGGCTGTTTTATCAGTAGCTGTAATTAAAATGTCTGTAATCTCACTTATATGACACTTTTACCAGTAGCTGTAACTAAAATATTAATCTACTTTATCTGGAATTTTAACAATCCATCACTAATCCATCATTAATCTCCTGTACCTGGAATGTGTATCAGTAGCTGTGACCGGAACATCGTTTATCTCCCAATGAATGCTCGGTCTCTGGTTGTTGTCTGAAACAGTGGCCATGCACTTTAGGACACGAGTGTGACCAAGGAAGTACATCTGTTGTAATTCGTTTGGGATAATCTTCATTTCAAATCCATCACTTTGACCTGAAGAAAACAGAAAATGAACACTTGAAAGTGTGAATTTTTATTATAAACATTGTACAGTACACTACAATCTGACAAACTGTTATCTATTGCCTTTAGCACCTTGTAGTGTAGGACAGGCGGGTCTTGAATCTCGTGGCCTGAGGAATATACTAAAGTAACCAGACCTAATTACGAACCATGGGCACTGTTGAAAAGAAGACATATGTAGACAAGTCAAATCAATGCAGATGTTAACCGCTATTGGTAACCTACGGTGTTCTCCGCGGCAAAGTAAGAAGGGGCTTCAAGTGAAAACCTTCAATGTTTTTGTTTGGTGAATACTTTATGAAAAAGTAAAGAACAAATTATCAGTTTTTCGATGTAGTCACCGTTGCGTTTAAAGTAAATTCTCCAACACCAATAATGTGCTTGAATTTCTGTAGAAAAATCCACTCTGGAGTCACTACTCGCTGTGCCTGACCCAGTCGTGAACATTCTGTCACAGAAGTCACACCGTTTTGAAACTTCCTACCCCACTCATACACTTGCTGGACTGACAGGCATGCGTCACCACACTGGACTTTCATTCGACGATAAATTTCTATATGTCTCAACTTTTCACTGATTAAAAAGAAAACGGATAACAGAATGCTTCTCCTCCTTGGTGCATGTCAAAGTGGGGCGGTCATCTTCAAAATGTCCTAATGACTTAAAAGTGTTTGTATGCACCGTGATGTCACTTGCTTAACACTCTTGGCACCCTTAACACCAACACTGAAGGAGGAAGGGCGTGGGGGGGGGGGCCTGGGATGACAGGCATTGGTAGTAACTCTGGTCAGGATGGCTGTCAAGCCCTTTTCATGGCCCATCCCCAATGTTCGAAGCCTAACATCCATCTCATCCCTATGGCTCGTAGTAGTTGTCAGCAAGCCATTTCTGGATATCCTCTCCTATTTCAATTCTAGATTGCTACTTACTCTCTTCATGACAATTCTGGATATGTCCACTATTTCAGTTCTACCGTGTGCTTGTAAAGCGACACTACGCTTAGTATGTAGAATACATTTGAAAAAATGAAGTACATGTTATCTTCAAACATTGTGATCCACAGTCCATCGAAACGGAATATGCTGCGAAAGGCTGTCGATTGCAGAAGTAATTCTTTGCACTCCAAACAGAATAGTTTTATCAATGGAAGAAAGCATTTCGTTGTTTGGTTGAACAAGTGTTTCGAAATGGCGATCGATATACGTGGATAATTGTTAACACATTCAAAAGAATATGTCATGATAAACAATCTCCGTAACGCAATACTATTAGAAATTTGATGAATAAGTTTCTTGCAATAGGAAATGTGGAAGATGTTTCGCGATTTGGTAGACCTGCTGTATCTGAAGACAAATGTCTAGGTATCCAAGACAGAATCCTTCAAAGTCCAAGCAAGTTCTTAAGTAAAATGTCGCAACAAGTAAACGTATCTGTGAGCACAATGCAAACAATTCTTAAACGATTAAATATTCATCCATACAGGATTTTTGTTGTGTTTGAACTAAAAGAGTGTGATAATAAACCCAGAGTCAACTACCCCACGTGCTTTCAAACATATTTAGCTAAAGAAGACGAGTCAATTCTCGACGTAACGTTCTTCTCTGATGATTCATGGTTTCATCTATCTGGGTACATCAATAGCCAAAATAATGGTATGTGTAGCACTTTTAATCCCTATGCATTTCATGAAGCGCCTCTACACGATGAGAAATAAAATGGAGTATTGTAGTGTCGTCAATATAAAACGTTTTATTGGACCAATTTCCGTCAACAAAACAATAAATTCTGATCGGTACCTAACGCTTTCTGGGACGATTTTTAGAACAGCTGAATGAACGTGAAATTGAAGAAGCGTGGTTCCAGCAAGATGGTGCAACTGCACACACAGCTAGAGCATCAATGCATTTGGTTGGATGAAATTTTCGCAAATCTCATTATATCACGTGGAATTTGGTCTGCTCATTAAGAACTTCAGATCTAACTCCATTAAATTAATCTGTATGGGGTAATTTGAGAGGAAATGCTTACAAAAATAATGTACACATAATTGGGGACTTGAAAGAAGCAATCAGAATTACCATTCAAGAAATAATAACAGACACGTTGTAGAAGGTATTTGACAATATGAAGAGACGTGTACAGTCATGTCTTGAAGTCCGTGGTGGACATCGGTGTTAATTGTTGTTATATGTACCCTAGTTTTTTTTTTTTTTTTGCTGTGCACTCTTGTGTTAATTGTTGTTGTATTTTTTTATTGTTCGCATATCCCTTTACAGGACATCGCTATCAACATCAGCATCGTTCAGCTGATTGCTGATTTCTTGGCAAGATTACGCTCAGTAGTTTGCCACGCTTCTGAGCGACCTGTTCACATACCCCGTAAGTTACCAACGCGGCGAGAACCGCTCTTGATTCTAGCGCAGGTTACGTTACTCAAGAGAATATTCTGGATTACTGAGAAAGACGTTAACTCCTAAGTCAGGGAGACCAGCTTGTTGTATGTACCCTAGTGTTAATTGTTTTTGTATGTACCCTAGTGTTAATTGTTGTATGCCAGTCTCTCAAGTGTCATAATGGATTCCAAAAGCTTTGAGTGAGATCTTCAGCGTGTCTTTAAAGCATTTCCTCTGGCCGCCTTGGAAGCGTTTACCACAACGCAGCTCGCCGTAAAACATTCGTTTAAGGAGCCTGTGATTTGACATGCGATTCAACTGACCAGCCCAGCGAATAAGATTTTTCATTAGTACAGTGTGGATACTGGCCACGGACGCTCTGTCTAGGACTTCGGTGTCTGGGATCTTGTCTTGCCATTGAATCCTCAATAGCTTCCTAAGGCAGACTGTGTGGAAGTGGTTTAGTTTTCCAGCAGCGTGTCGCTGATAAACAATCCAGGTTTCACAAGCATATAGAAGTGTGGATAATACAACTGCTTTGTAGACTTTCAGCTTTGTTTGCAGGCTTATTCCATTTCTGTCTCACACATTCTTGTACAGTGTGTCAAAGGTCATGCTGACCTCGGAGATTCTTGTCTTGCTGATGAACTGGATTAAAGTGAGGAAGAGTTGCGCAATTCGTCGACCTCACTCTCTCGCCTGAGTCCATCTGAGTCCGGTGGCAAGACAAGTCAAGATGACTGGAGACGAATACAGGTGCAGTGGATGACCAGGTCGCTCTAAGTGCCTTGCCGTACCGTGGGAGTCCCACGCCCTCGGTTGGGTATAAAAGAATACAACGGTAACATTCGGGGCTGTACACAGCTCGGAATTCTGACGTAAGTAGGAAATGTTTCCCAATTTTTATTTTCTCTACATTGCTTTTATTTTTTCAACTTTTTATTCTTCTCATTCTGTTGTCAAGTCTTAATGTAGTCACAGGATATCTCCGTGACTACATGATATGTTTCGTGAATGTGTTTGCTTGCTGATGAAGGCTAATTGCCGCAACGTCCTGTATGTGCCGTGATTCCTTTATGTAAAGCTGCACTACTTTGTGTCATTTTATATAAAAATAAGAAGAGAGGCTTTGGAAAACTTCATGACAACTGGAAAGACCAGTGGTAAAAGAGGCAGGAACAGAAATTATGCTGGATGGACTTGAATAGTGATACAGAGGAATATTATCAACAGAATGAGTTGAGTTTAGTTGAGTCAAGAACCGACATCATTGCACTCAGGACATTCCCATACGCGCTCAGTCCCCAACAGAATATCAACAGAATTGAACCAGAACCCTACGGCTGAGATCTCTGGAGATGTATGACCTTCTACGGCAGTTGGCAGGACCCATGATGATGTCAGGGGAAACCATGGTCACATTAATCATAGAAAATAAGACAAAACAATGAAGAACTACTAAAAATAATACATGAAGAAAATGTGATATAATATATTATTAAATAAAAAACGTACAACATGAATAACTTATAAATAGTAGAGAAAGAAAATGACTTACTGACTACTAGATAGTCGATGTAGAACATATCGCTGGCACCAGTCTGCACGACAACGATATCACACCGGTATGTGGCCATATCGTCGTAATTGGGATTATAATTATCAACTGGTCTTGTTGAGTGACATACTTGGTCCCTTTGTTGCAATAAAATACAATTAGAGTTGCTAAATTGTACATCAACACAGCAAGAAACTCAGAACTGGATATGTCCATAATTATCATCAAACATGGCTTGTCCATAATAATCATCTAACTGGGCTTGCGCAGAGTTATCAAATAAAAATTGGGCTTGTTTCATAATTATCATCTAACTAGGATTGCCCATAATTATCATCTAACTAGGATTGTCCATAATTATCATCTAACTAGGATTGTCCATAATTATCGCATAAATCATGTACCACAGTGGTTCCCAAGCTTTTCAAACAGAGGGCCATATCTACTACTTTCGGTAGTTAAGCGGTCCACAACGCTATAAAATTATAATAGTTGTGCAATATCATTCTTACCTTTCTTAACTTAGGTAAAAAAAACAATTCTAAAACTTTAAAGGCAGTCAGTGTCAGTACTACACTGCTGTCATTTTTTGGTTTACAATCAAAATTTCATTTAACAATAAATTATTAATCAGTTTCGAAAATCGCTATTGATGTAATTAATTTACAATTGTAACGGTTCTTCATAACTAGTTACTTAAGTTCAGATGCCAGTGTATCAATGTCTAGTCATACTTATGTCATGCTCAAAGTCATAAGCGCAGCTAGATTTCTGTCGGTGGGTCTGGAACGTTGCTTGTATTTTATAACGGCCATTGGGGGAAAATGACTGCTCGCATCTGTAAGTCGAACCAAAACGACAAATGTATCGCTGGGCGAATGAACGCAAGTGTTCAAATTGTTCGACAGGCAATAGTCGCCAGAATGAAATCATATGATCAGCTGAAGGTAAAACAGGTAGCTCCAGAAATGTACATATCAGTGCAGAATTGCAGTTCAAATCAATTACATCGTAAGTCCCGTCAGTCAGCTGTCCAATAAACAGTCCTGGTCTCATTATTTTAAATGAAGAAATATCATCGCACAAATTTGTGAATAGTTGCCCCCCCCCCCTCCCCCCCCCCCCCTGGATCCTCGCATTTAAAGATTTTAAATGAGACCTGATGTCCATCAATAATGCCAGGTCATTAAGCCAGTCATCGTTCAGCAGACATTCCTGTTTGTAGGCAATGAATTTCTTTTTCAGGCAGAAACAGACAGACACTTTCAGTGCCCAGAAACGTGAGACAACTTTTCCTTTAGATCAGAGGTTCCCAAACCAGGACCCGAGGGCCACTTGTGGCCCGCCAACTGTAAGAAAGTGCCACGCCAGGCCTCGTTGTTTAATATAATATGTTTTAATAATTTAAAAACAAATGCAGCCGGAGCGCCCCGTCAGCGTGCGATAATTTACTCTGCTTGTGGTTGTTATGCTTATATATTATCGAATGTGCCTGTTCATTTCACAACGAAACATTATGAAGTTCCCATATCCCAGCCTTGTCGACCTACCAAAGTGCGCAAGGCGCCATGTTGTCGTCTGTTACAACTGTTTAGCATAGTTGGTAGCATTGTGTTTAAATAATAATGTTTCAAAGAAAAATTTACCTATGAAAAATCAAACATAAAACATTGGTAAAAAGCGAAAATGTGAAGTTGTTGCTTGTCGTGAATTCAACGAAGATTGGACAGAGAAATTTATATTTATGCCTAGCCGTAGTGGTAAACCAGTTTGCTTACTCTGCGTATTTTGTATTTCTATTACCCAAAAAATGTTAATCTGGAACGATACATCACGACCACACATTAAAACATAAATGCTCAATATCCAATCAATAATCAATACGGAGTTACGAAAAGATTTCATAGTGAAAGTTCTCTGACCAGGCAGCAGCCATTTTCATGAAGGCTAATGAACAGAGCAAGAGTTCTGTTGTTGCATCGTACGAAGTCGCTCTTCTGTTGACTCGCAAAAAGAAGCCGTTCACCGATGTAGAAGAAGTAATCAAGCCTTCCAATAAACTTTCTGCTAGAATGCTTGGCGATAAAATGTATGAAACAAAATTTGATCAGATTCCTTTGCCTAATAATACTATGGCCAGGCGAGTTGAAGAATTAGCCAACGATGTTCATCGTCAAGGCGCAGCAGGTGTCAAAAATTGTAAATTTTTCTTTCATTGGGAATGGATGAATCCACTGACATTGCTGACACTGCTCAGGTCGCAGTTATTGTTCGAGCATTAAACGATAATTATTAAGTCATTGAAGAACTTCTAGGGCTTAAATAAATGCATGCAAATACCAAAGGGACTGATCTGTTTGAAACTCTGAAGTTGTGTGTAGACAAAAACAACGTAGAATGGACCACGTTTGACTGCGCATGCACCGACAGTGCTCCGGAGGAATGCAGTGTGTGCTAATGTTACACTGTGATGTCAGATGCATGTCTCGTTCAGGTCTGGTAGAAACTATCTGAACTAACGCCTGTTCAGCGCCTAACTTCGAATTTTGTTCAAACATCTCAGAACACCATCCATGGCATGTTTCAGATTTAAAGTCTTTCCATACAGAGCTTCGTAGTGAATGATACAATGATATTTTAATGCCAAGAAACTGTTCCAATAATGCTAGACATCCAGACATTTTACCCATCAAATGCGGAGCACCATCGGTGCAAGCACTGTCCATTTTGGTCCATTCAACGTTGTTTTTCTCTACACAACTTCAAAGTTTCAAACAGATCAGTTCTTTTGGTATTTGCATGCATTTATTCAAGCCCTAGAAGTTCTTCAATGACTTCATAATTATCGTTTAATGCTCGAACAATAACTGCAACCTGAGCAGTGTCAGCAATGTCAGTGGATTCATCCATTCCCAATGAAAGAAAAATTTACAATTTTTGACATCTGCTGCTCATTGACGATGAACATCGTTGGCTAATTCTTCAACTCGCATGGCCATAGAATTATTAGGCAAAGGAATCTGAATTACCTTTGTTTAACACTTTTTATCGCCAAGCATTCTGGCAGCAATTCATCCATTACAAATGAAAGAAATATTAAAATATTTTGACATGTGCTGCTCCTTGACGATGACCATCGTTGGCTAATTCTTCAACTTGCTTGGCCATAGTAATATTAGGCAAAGGAATCTGATCAAATTGTGTTTAACACTTTTTATCGCCAAGCATTCTAGCAGCAATTGTAAGGGAAGGCTTGATTACTTCTTCTGCATCGGTGAACGACTTCTTTTTGCGAGTCAACAGAAAATCGACTTCGTACGACGCAATAACAGCACTCTTGCTCTGTTCGTTAGCCTTGGTGAGAAATGACTGCTGCCTTGTCAGAGAACTTTCTCTATGAAATCATTTCTTAACTCCGTATTGATTGGATATTGAGCATGTATGTCTTAATGTGTGGTCATAAAGTGTTGTTCAAGGTGTACTTTTTGGGGTAACAGAAACATAAAATCCGCAGATTAAGCAAACTGGTTTACCACTATGGCTAGGCATAAACATAAATTTCTTCGTCCAATCTTCGTTGAATTCAAGGCAAGCAACATCTTCACATTTTCACTTTTTACTATTGTTTGATGTTAGAATTTCTACACTCATGATCATAGGTAAATTTGTGGTCTAAAAAATTAATTTCAAAACAGTACTACCGAATCAGCTAAACAGTTGTAACAGACGACAACATGGCACACTCTGGTTTGTCGACAAAGCTGGGATATGGGAACTTCATAATGTTTCGTTGTGAAATGAACAGGAGCATTCGGTAATATATAAGCATAACAACCACGAGGAGACGCTGACGGAGCGTTCCGGCTGCATTTAAAAAAAATAAAAATTATTAAGACATATAATGTTAAACAACGAGGCCTAGCGTGCCACTTTCTTACAGCTGGCGGGCCACGAGTGGCCCCCGGGCCGTGATTTTGGAACCTCTGATGTACCATGACCATATGGTTGCTAAAGGTTCGTCAACTCACACGATCACTTAAGTCATGGACAGGGTCGGATTTCTTGTTCCCATTATTTCACATGACCAAGCCATCCAATTAATTATCTCTGTGCCTTTTCCCAAAAATTGTGTCAGCTGTCACTCACTTTTCAAGTGTATTAATTATCAACGTCTAATTTTTCTGGTCCATTTACGGACTTCCTTTCTTTGTAGAAAGACTGTCATTCATGTTTCTGTAAGTCAATTATATTCTTTGTATCTTCCTCAGAAACCACGCTTTCGCTGCTTTAAATGTTTGTAAGCTTGTCTGCTTATTGCCCATGTTTAACACGCATACAAGAGTATAGGTTCTAGCTAACATTTCAACACACTGTTTCTCGCTGCAACTGACAGCTGTTTATCGATGACTGTTGTCCATCATGCAAACGGCTACCTTCGCCATGGCGACTCTTGCTCTAATCTCTATAAAGCATCATCCATCAGATGATTTGACTCTTCCAAGATAGTTATACTGATTTCTCTATTTCAGAATTGTCCCACATACTTGAATATTACATTGTAATATGTCCTGTTTCCTGGTTTAATAATATCCGTAGTTGCTCACTGTGTACAATATCCGCCTCTTCTAAACTCTGCAGATCCGGTTTATTGTTCAGCATCTTGTACATGTCTGTTTATGATATAAAACCACAATTACAGTTTCTAAATTGTACATTAACATAGTAACACACTCAGATCTGGTCTTGTGGGTGGTGTAAGTACGATAACTGGAAACCAATAATAGTAAGCACGAATAGAATACTGCAGTCATTGGAAACCAATAATAGTAGGCACAATTAAATGTTGCAGTCATTGGAAAGCGGTAATAGTATGTACAATAGAATGCTGGAATCATTGGAAATCAATAATAGTGGCACAATAGAATGCTGCATCTATTGGGAACCATTAATAATAGACGCAATAGAAAGCTGTAATAATTGGTAACCAATAACAGTAGGCTAATTCAAACGTTGCCCTAACTGGTAACCATTAATAGAAGGCTGAACATTGCACTGCCCCAGTTGGTAACCATTAATAGTAGGCTGAACATAGCACTGCCCGAGTTGGTAACCATTAACAGTAGGCTGAACATAGATCTGCCCCAGTTGGTAACCATTAATAGTAGGCTGAACATAGCACTGCCCGAGTTGGTAACCATTAATAGTAGGCTGAACATAGCTCTGCCCCAGTTGGTAACCATTAATAGTAGGCTGAACATAGCACTGCCCGAGTTGGTAACCATTAACAGTAGGCTGAACATAGATCTGCCCCAGTTGGTAACCATTAATAGTAGGCTGAACATAGCACTGCCCGAGTTGGTAACCATTAACAGTAGGCTGAACATAGATCTGCCCCAGTTGGTAACCATTAATAGTAGGATGAACATAGCTCTGCCCCAGTTGGTAACCATTAATAGTAGGCTGGACATAGCACTGCCCGAGTTGGTAACCATTAACAGTAGGCTGAACATAGATCTGCCCCAGTTGGTAACCATTAATAGTAGGCTGAACATAGCACTGCCCGAGTTGGTAACCATTAACAGTAGGCTGAACATAGATCTGCCCCAGTTGGTAACCATTAATAGTAGGCTGAACATAGCTCTGCCCCAGTTGGTAACCATTAATAGTAGGCTGAACATAGCACTGCCCGAGTTGGTAACCATTAACAGTAGGCTGAACATAGATCTGCCCCAGTTGGTAACCATTAATAGTAGGCTGAACATAGCTCTGCCCCAGTTGGTAACCATTAATAGTAGGCTGAACATAGCACTGCCCGAGTTGGTAACCATTAACAGTAGGCTGAACATAGATCTGCCCCAGTTGGTAACCATTAACAGTAGGCTGAACATAGATCTGCCCCAGTTGGTAACCATTAATAGTAGGCTGAACATAGCACTGCCCGAGTTGGTAACCATTAACAGTAGGCTGAACATAGATCTGCCCCAGTTGGTAACCATTAACAGTAGGCTGAACATAGATCTGCCCCAGTTGGTAACCATTAATAGTAGGCTGAACATAGCACTGCCCGAGTTGGTAACCATTAACAGTAGGCTGAACATAGATCTGCCCCAGTTGGTAACCATTAACAGTAGGCTAAACAGAACTCTGCTATAAATGGTAACAAATAATAGTTGGCTGAATAGAATGCGACCCTAATTTATATCCAATAGTTCTAGGCTGAATAGAGAGATGCCCTAACTGCAAATCAATAATAGCAGGAAACACAGAAAGATGCCCTCATTGAACTTGTAATTGAACACTAACCAGGCAATATTTCAAAATGAGGAAACTCACTCACAGAGATACTATTCAAGGAATATAATTCTGACATCACATATTGATATCACGGAATGGTATCATTACAGTACTACAGACTTTGTGCACCGTGGTAGGATTCTCACCGTGTGATCCCTAGAAACAGACTAACACTTTACGGGAGATCTGTATGGACTAGAGGTGTTCATTTATAAGGAAAAAACAGAACAAATAAGTAAATATATACACATTTCTTTAAATTGTACATACATCTGTGTTTACTAAAGAAATATATATTTCTATCTATGCAAACATGCTCTTTATATATATATATATATATATATATATATATATATATATATATATATATATATATATATATATATATATATATATATATATATATATATATATATATATATATTTTTAGCATATCCTTATACAGGACTTAGCTGTCAACACCAGCATCTTTCAGCTGTATGTTGATCTCTTGGCAAGATTACGCTCAGTAGTTTGCCATTGCTTTCTGAGCGGCCGGCTCAGTATCCCGCAAGTCACGAGCGGGGATCGAACCGCCTCAGTTCTCGCTCCGCTACGAGACTCTGCGTGATAAACGGGATTACAAAGAGAAAGTTGTCAAAAACTCGACCGCATCCCCTCCGCCAGGGAGAGCGGTCAATCCTGAAGAGACCAGGAGGAGATACGGTGCCCGAGGCAAGGGCAGGGGAGATGAGGTAATAGGAGAAGGTTAGCCACTCCCTCATGAGACACGCAGGCGTTGTTCAGAGAGTTAGCACTCTCATCACGATAACATCACACCTCGTGTAGCCACAGCACAGTTGAGTATGCACTCAACAAGCCACGGTTGCCAACGGCGTGCGATGTGAGGTAACACGCACTAAGGTGAAGGTCACGCCGCGTGGTGTGTGACCATGGGACAGAAGTTGGGGAGACGGGAGACCGGACTTTGTAGCGTTCACATCGTTAGAATAGGGCTAGGAGATTTGTGTTCACTGAATAGATAGAGTTAGCATAGGGTAGCAGTTTATGTTAGATAATTCTGTGACTGTATGTGGTGTGTTTCAATAGCGACTGTCTACTGCTTGTTAGCGAGCCAACGACAATAAAAATGGACCATGCATTTTGCCTCCCACACGACTTGCAAGTTTCTTGTATGGTGTGAGAGAAGTACCCGATGATGCCTGTCAGTTGAGTTGTTGACAGGCCAGGGTAATTGTGGTGTCAGAAAGTGAAGCTTGAACGAAAAGTTCAAGCTAATCCACTCTTCCACAGGGCTCCAGACTAGGGTTTAATTTTTGTAGTAACGATAATTTGTGCAGACAGGAGAATTTGCGAGCTAGAAATATGCCTATCGTGACAAAATAGTGTTTAATTGTGTTTATGATACATTTATTTAATGAAATCATGTATTCATCAAAGCTGTAAGTATTAATATTCTTATTTTCTGATATTTATTCATATATTTACCAATTTATTCTGGAATAAGCACCAAACATGATTCAGGGCGGAGCAATACATCGCCAGCCGACAATATTGATTTTTGAGTTCTAAAAATAGCGCTGCGCGGTGACGTAGAGTGATTGACAGACAGTTGTTCTGCGTCATTAGCATAAAGCAGTCGAGTGTTTACAAAATCGCTTATCGGCGGCCCGCCTGAATCTGTGCTATATATTGGTTATTATTTACTTATTTGAATTACTAAATGAATATATTTATTTATCTTACACATTATTATGTTATTTTTATTTATTTAAAAGCATTTATTCATTTTCGGATCTATTTTTTCTTTGTTTATCGTCACGATGGAACTATTTTTGGGCTAAGCATCTGATACTTAGCTGCACAACGTTTACAGAAATTAACTAGATTAGTAACGAAAGGCAATTACTGTTTAGAACAAAGACAGGACATTGACATTAAATTTAATTAATACATGTTCTAGTTGTTCGTAAGTCTGTCATTGTCTAAGTCATTGTCCTTAGTTGTCGGGTAAATCATATCGTTAAGGAGGCGTGTTTACTGCTGCCCTACATATCAGAGGGCAAACAACAGCTGTGCACATACACCTGTAGGCCAAATACCGTGTGCTACGTACGAAACGTGTCGCCACCCCAGTGTACCAAACAAGGTGACCTGTGTCAAAGGAGCTTCGTTCCCACATTAAGCTGAGTACAACTATATTTTTGGCATGCATTGTGATTAATAGTGCATCTCTTTTTTTCAGCTTGTGATACACTATAATAATTTTTGTGCTCTGATATTCCAACATAGAATATTGTGCAACACATAAACTGGAAATAAAATTAATATTCCTTAACGAGGAACAAATAGATAAGATTGTAGATAAATAGGTAAATAAACAAAGCAGGGTAAGTCAACACTAGCTAATTACTTAACAGCATGGCGACCTTATCTGACTTTATAAAAGCGGGTAAAGAGTTACAATATACAGGAAAGGACTTAGAGGAATATGCTGATAGGAAATTTAAGGAAGCAAAGGATGCAGAGAGGGACGATCGCGCACGAGAAAGAGAACATGATAAAGAGATTAAACAACAACAGTTAGAACATGATAAGACAGTTAAACAACAACAGTTAGAACATGATAAGGAGATGAAACAAAAGGAATTAGAACTAAAGCAAATGCAACTACAGCAAGAAAGAGAACTAAAGCAAAAAGAGATAGATGAAATGGCACGAGTTAAAGAAAAACAAATCCAAGTAGAATCAGAGACACAGTTAAAGATGAAAGGCTTGGAAGTAGACTCACACGCAGAGATCTCTGCCACTAAACTAAGAAATCAACAAGAGGAAAATAAGTTCAACAAATACAAAAATATTATCAAACCATATTGTAAAGATGACTCCATATCAGCCTGGACAGAGAATGTAGAGTATCAATTTAAATATCACCAAGTTCCTTTAGATATGTGGGCTCCGATTTACATGAAGAATCTAAGTGGTGAGCCCCTTAAAGTAATAGAGTCTATTCCTATTGAACTTAGATCTAGCTATCAATACATCCATGATAGGATTATGCAGCACTTTTTACTTGATGCCCCTGGGTATCAGGTTCAGTTCTCAAATTTAAAACCTAAACCTAGTGAAACTTTTATAGATTATTTTTCAAATGTGCAGAGTGTACTAAACAGGTGGCTTAAAGCAGCTAACATAGGAAAAGACTTTGATAGATTAAAAAACCTAATAGCTATGGACAAGTGTATATCTACTATACCTTCTCCTTTTGCTAAGTTTTTGCAGCAGTCGGACATTGAGAACATCGAGCAGTTCGAAAAAAAAGGCTCAGCATATTTTTCTTCTAACAGAGAGATTTTTAAGACCTCAAGTGACTCTGAGATAGTTTCCTTTGTCAAAGACCAATCAAAAAACTATCAGGGTAACAGAAAACCTTTTCAGAAGTATGATAAGAAAGACAGAAAAGTTTCCAAATGCATGTACTGTCAACTAATGCACGACACTTATGCTATGTGCGACAAATCGCCGAATTATCCGGCCCATCTTGAAAATGTGATCAAGAAGCAGCAAAGAAAACGGTCTGCATACAGGCGTGCAATCAAATGTTTTTTTGGTTCCTCTTATGGCCATTATTCTAATAAGTGCCTTGGCCGCCAACGTTTGAAAGCTAACAACGCTATGTTGATTGACACCTCTTCAGATAGTGGTAGTGAGAATGAGTGTGAGATTGAAAGTGACTTACCAACTAACCAAGCAGAGGATGTGTGTGCTGCTAACGATATATTAAGCTTTGACAGCTGTGAACGATGTCACCAATTCCATGCAGACGGAAGACTAGAATGTGGACATACAGTACCATGCTCATCTGAGAGTGTGAATGCAGCATTAGCCTCCAGAGGCAAGTTAGTGTTCCACAATGCAATGGTCAATGATGTACAATGTCAATGTTTGCTGGACAGCGGCAGCACCCTTATCGGTCTTCGGAAAGAACTAGTGAGTCCGGGTGATTACACAGGTGACACTGTCAAATGCCGAACCTTTTCGGGTAACATTGAGACTTACCCTTTGGCAAAAGCCCGTATTGATTCTCCGTTTCTTTCTGGTACCTTTACTTGTGCAATACTTAACAACCCTTGTACTGATTTAATTTTGGGGTGTTTACCTCAATTGAAACAATGTACTAGTGAGGAAATAGTTGCATGGGAGAAATTGAATGCAGCTAATGCAACAACAAAAGCAGACACTTCAAAATATCATGACACATTACAAGATGAGACACTATTGATGCTTTTTCCAACCAGCACAGATGACATAAACACACAGAAACTTATACACCAGCAGAAATCTGATCCTGGTGTGTCTCCATACTTAAAATTGTTAGAAAATAAAGCCAGAGTGACCAAAAAGGCACCATGGTTCTCTAGACTTAAGAATGGCATTTTAACTACATGTTATACTACTGGTAACCATGAACAGGGGTTACCTGAACAACACCAGTTAAGTGTGCTAAAGAATGCACATAAAACACTGTGTGCTGATCATCTTGCATACAACAATACCAGGCCAGGGTGTTTCAATAAGATAAAATTATTTTGTCATAATGTATTTACTTGTAATGTCTGTCAACAATTAGTACAAAGGTTTAAGGGTGGACATCCTACGGCTGAGGTACAACCTTCTACACGGGCTCCCAAGCCATTTGATAGAGGAAGGGTCAGTTCTAGCACAAACACACAAATAACGGTGCGAAAACCAGGGATCTTGAACTTGGTCAAGACAGAGTCAGGCTACTTCCATACAAACGAAATGGCAAGGACCATTCCAGGTGGTACATGACCATGGTACATGTTGACTATGAAATATCGATAAACAGACACTTAAAGATATTCCATGTCAACATGTTAAAACTTTACGTTTCACAACAAGACACATAAGTAGAGACAGACGAACATAGTGCATCCACACCTAGTAATCAGACGACAGACATACACAACGCAACTACACTAGTTATCGAGACTGGCAAATCCGACAATGTACATACGTTTAGTGAACTTAGTAGAATACGCATGAATATATCAGAAGATGACTGGACAACACACTGACTGAAACTAAGTTATGTCTTTCATAGGGTGCGACTCTTCGGTCTCACTGTCAAACCGAGCAAAGTCGAATTAGGCCTAAAAGAAATTCATTTTGGGTCATGTCATTCCTCAAGATCAACTAAAGACTGACCAGAAAATTAGTACTAAAATTATGAATCTGACCATGTCTACTAGAAAGAAGAAGGTCAGAAGCCTTTTGGGATTAGTAAATTACTCAGAAATTATAATTCTATATTCCAATGTTTTAAAAGCATTTGCAAAATGAATTGTCAAAGATGCATTATTAATTTCTGCATTGTCAAAAATGAAAATCCTTTTTTGTAAATATTCCAATCCTCCGCTTGCCTAATCCTAGGCTCGTTTATTATTCTAGGACAGATGCCAGCAGTACTAGGCCAATTTTTTTAGGGCATCTTCCATCCCATTTGCTACGTGAGCCGTAAGATCACACCTGCTGAGTCCAGAGATTCCATATCACAATTGCAACCCTAGGCGCCATCTATGCAGTGAGAAAGCTCCATCGAGTTCTGACGGATGTTCACTGCATTGTCCAGACCGACAACTCCCCGATCATGGTCATACAGAGTGGTATGCATCGAAATGACCGGATATACAGGTGGTCACTAATTTTACTATCTGGGGTAGAAATACCTGAAAGTCCACATATAGTTGTAGAGTGATAGTCAATACATAAATAGATTACAATATTCTATTTAGAATGTGTTACATATACATCCACAGTATGTGTTATTAAGATACCAAGTACAATGAACTGTCAGGTGTCCGTAGACTTTAACTGAAGAACTGTGCTGCGAAATGTAGATACCACCATGTGAAACAGGACAGTTCATTTCCAACTAAGCTTCATTCCGGTGTATCATGTGTGTAAAATGCAGAAAACAGGGTCAGAACAGTGCTTAATTTCAGACACGTAAAGACTGAGCTACGACACCAGCGAATGTCTACACGTGCACTACCGATAAACTCTATGATGACTGTATAATGTATTTCAGATACCCAGGCAAATTGTGTAGTTATATATTGTGCCTATGTAACTAATGTACAAACGTGAAGGCAGCTACTAACCTGAGGAAACTGAATACCATGTATATAAACTAAATGTGATATGTAAGATAGTATTTTAAGATAGTGATAAATTAGAGATAGAATTAGGTAATATAATATTCTCAGTTATTTAAATAGTTTACTTAGTACAGTAATTAACCCAGTTACTTAACTTTAATTTAAACTTAAATTTTAGGTTAGACGTAAGAATAGTTAATTACAAGCGAAATTAAAATTATGATAGAAATAGTACCATTTAAATTATTACATTTCATTTAGCTTTAGTGCAGTTTAATTTATTCCATCCTAAGGGAAACCATACCATCGACCTAACATTACCAATTATTAGTATTGTCATTTTACATCATAATAGGCTAAAAACATTACATAAAGGAACATACATCATTTACACCATTTAGATTAAGAACATCGATCATATAATTCCTTTTCAATATAAAAACATTAGATAGTATAGTATTAGAAAAGTACTTAATTTGTGGTCACATCATCCATGTAATTAAGGTACATAACTCAGACCACATCAATTACATTTAAATAGCTACATTACATCCCTTAGATTAGATAAACATAATAATTAGTATAAACAGATCATATAATTAACATAACAGAATTTAGATAACACAGTAAATACTTATTTATAGAAGTAGGATTAGTATGTTAGAATGTAGAGTTTTATATTAGTGTAATATACTATATGATGAGACAAAAGGGACAAGCCATCAACCCTGTCTCGTCCATGTAAATATATTGTACATATATGACTCGTGCAGCGACTTGCGCACAGTCACTGGGCTCAACTATCTCAAACTGAGCCAAACTTGTACAGGGTCACTCTAAGGTTTTTAAATAATCAGAAGAATGAGTATGGAGGGATGAAAGATGTGTGATAGAATTAAGGGTGAAGGGAGTATGACAGAAGTATGAATGTGAGAATGAATGGAGGAGAGACGGGAGAGAGTGCGATCAGTCAGCAAATTCTTCTGCTGCTTGGCACGACTTTTAATATTTGTCTGTGTTAGTGTTGGTTTTCGTTAGTGAAATTGTGTTAGTGTGAATGTGTTGTCTGTAATATAGTTTAGAACTTAGATTACAGTATTTTGGGTTTCATAACAAGGGAATGTAGTCACGAATTAGTGTTATACACCTGTTTGTGGCCACATTGAACCAAATTATGACACTCAAAAAACTAACATACATACACATAGAATTTATAAATAGAGGATAGAAATTAGATTAGTAGATTTATTACATCCAAACACGCAAACAACCAGAAAAACAAATATATAAATTGCATACACTATTTGTAGATCAAAGGCAGATAACTTCGGGTCAGGGGACATAATAGACAACGAAGAACTAAATTAACAGTGAAATAAAGCTTTACGTGCGGAAGCGAAGTAGGTAAAGCCTGTCGCACACACTCTTGTATAATGGTTGTTAAATATTATATGGGGGACATGAAGCAATTCATGTGTTGACCCTAAGAAAGTCAACTTTGTATGGGTAGTAAGTTAATTTACTATGTGAGGGCAGGTCTTATAAGACAACGGTCCGGTTCAGACATACCTCTAATAAATATAATATAGCATGTGAGAAGAGGGCTCACGCCAACCAGTCAAGTTTGTGGCGATTGCCAGTAGCCAAGTAAGGCTTTGCTACATTGTGACAATAGTTATTAATAGTCTATTGGAATGCCCAAAACCAGGTTATCTAGAGTCTTTGACAAAAATTAGAGACACTAATTTTTTGTTTAGGAACCTCTTGCGTCACAACCAATGAGTGAAAGTTGATGACGCAACACAAGAGGGGTGGGTGTGTGTCAAAGACTCGACCGCATCCCCTCCGCCAGGGAGAGCGGTCAATCCTGAAGAGACCAGGAGGAGATACGGTGCCCGAGGCAAGGGTAGGGGAGATGAGGTAATAGGAGAAGGTTAGCCACTCCCTCATGAGACACGCAGGCGTTGTTCAGAGAGTTAGCACTCTCATCACGATAACATCACACCTCGTGTAGCCACAGCACAGTTGAGTATGCACTCAACAAGCCACGGTTGCCAACGGCGTGCGATGTGAGGTAACACGCACCAAGGTGAAGGTCACGCCGCGTGGTGTGTGACCATGGGACAGAAGTTGGGGAGACGGGAGACCGGACTTTGTAGCGTTCACATCGTTAGAATAGGGCTAGGAGATTTGTGTTCACTGAATAGATAGAGTTAGCATAGGGTAGCAGTTTATGTTAGATAATTCTGTGACTGTATGTGGTGTGTTTCAATAGCGACTGTCTACTGCTTGTTAGCGAGCCAACGGCAATAAAAATGGACCATGCATTTTGCCTCCCACACGACTTGCAAGTTTCTTGTATGGTGTGAGAGAAGTACCCGATGATGCCTGTCAGTTGAGTTGTTGACAAAAGTGTTGTAGCCCCACAGCCAGAGAGACCGGCATATATATATATATATATATATATATATATATATATATATATATATATATATATATATATATATATATATATATAAATTGCTACATCTTTCTTTGTAAAGACATTTATATCTCTGTGTAAATTACTCATTCTTTCTGTATAAATACATTTATATTTCTGTGTAAATTGCTTCTTCTTTCTTTATAAATACCCATATTTTTGTGTAAACTGATGATTCTTTCTGTGTAAATTTAATTATATTTCTGTGTAAATTGCTTCTTCTTTCTGTATAAATACAGTTACATTTTTGTGTAAACTTATGATTATTTTTAGGTAAATATCACTCCAGCGAGAACACCAGCCGTCCTACTGCTGTGCGCACATAGATGACATTACCAGTGCACTCATCGATGCCATTACCAGTGCACCCATCGATGTCATTATCATTGCACCCATCGATGTCATTATCATTGCACCCATTGATGATGAGGATATTACCAGTGCAGCCATTGATGACATTACCAATGAACCCAACTAAGGTTATGAAAGAATGATATGGTCCCATTGAACTTACACACCCAACCCACTGTGACCAAATGACCATTTAGAAAATAAAACAATAGCGGTAGGTTTAAGGTATGAGACCTAAAGATGAACACATCACTAAAGATTTTTATTTTTTTCTTCTTTTTTTTTTCCTTTTTATAGAAGAGTGCGTCACACTTAATTATGCGCCTTACAGGACTGGGTGTCCGACTTCGGACACAATAGTGTTATTTTTAAAAGCAAGTAAGCTGAAGTTCAGCATAACACTTGAGATATGTGTTTTCAAAATAGTAGCGGTGTAGTTCAACATACAACTATGGATTGTTATTTTCAAACTATTAGGTCGAGAGCTAAAAGTACCACTCCAATTATTGTTTTCTTTCTCTTCTTCCTCTTTGGAAAAGAGTTGTGACAGTACGGCGAAGTAATTGAAGTCGATGGCCTCAGAAACAAAACAACTCCAGCAGTCTTCCGATGTATAGAATGTATTGGAGCAACTTCAATATTACAGGCTCACATTAATAATACACTCCGAATATATCGCAGACAAACAAGGGAGGTTCAGCTAATTCAACATACCAGGTGACGACTTCTATACGACCTCTCCCTCAGACTGCTGGATAGTAACTAATACGTCTCCTACCCTTACGTCAATGTGTGAGCATCCCTAGTTACTTTTTGATCTCACTGGGGTGCTCACGCGTGCATTGAAGGTTAGCCACTTTTTCTCTTGCACGCCGACCTAGATCCCCTTAACAGAGACAGACACTCTGTTATAATCCTCTCTACCCTCGACGATACTTTTCCCCGAAAAGTCTTAACCCAAAACTTACCTACCTCCATCTACAACCCTACGAGACATTCCTTATTCTAACTTCGAGATAGCTATTCGCTATTTCTATATCCTTAACTCCCTTGCCCCCAAATAATCGTAATATTTATAGCCAACCGCTATTCTCTTAAATAATTTTACCAATTCCCCCTTTCGTGCACCCTATTACTTCTTCGTTATTTTATAAAAAATTCACCCGTTTCACAAAAATCATTTAGATGTACCTCTTACATCGCAAATCACACTCACTCTTTAATCATTGGTCATTACAACACTTCATTTGGTCATTGATTATACTTCTCCTTCACTTCGGTAAGACCAGAGCAATCTGCTTACATATTTCATAGTTAAAATAGAGTGGTATGTCCATCCAAATCATTGGTATATAAACAAAAATTGAAGATTATCATGCGTTATGAAATACAACATATCATACTCTCCCGTAAATCAACTGAAGAACACAGGATAGACAGAGAGATGGTGCGCACCCAGTGAAGATAGCAGGAAGTAATCACATTTATCGTCCCTTGCACTCACAAAACTTTATGAAATAAAGTTTTCAAGAAAAAAAAACCTATACATGATATGTTTATCTTCAAGTTTGTTCATATAAAATAATCTTGTTATCCATGACCCCAACAGCTTCGTGTAAGCCTACATTGTTAAAAGTAGTTAATCTAACCTTCGACCTGTCTTAACTGTGCTGTTAACCACAGCCAGTAAAATATGACTTCATGTCTGTGTCTTCCCCCCTGTCTATACTATATCAGTGTCTTCTACTTTTTATGTAGCTTCCCAAACCTCCATGGCTTTTAATCCATGTTCCATCATGGTTATACCGTAGCCACATCAAAAATACTATTGACAATGTTCATTTATTATGAACATACTTACTTCCCCTTACAATTCATTATTCATGATTTAATTCCCCAATTACTGATATCCACAGTCCCGTCTATAATTACTCCCAGACTACAACAAACCCTCACATGCCAAACATGGCATTCAGTCTATCTGTGTTCCTATCATCGCATCTCTCTTAACCATCCCTGGCATTCATCGCATCTAATTTAATCCCTGACCATTATGATATGTGCTTTTATCTACAGCCCCATCCCTGGCCACCCTCAAGTTAAACTAACTCTCCACATTCCAAACATGGCACTCAATCCATGTGTTTCCCCATTAGCGCTGCCTAACACTGTCTTCTTAATCCACAAGCATTTCCCACGTCTAGCTTCCTCAAAGCCCCTAAATTAATTGTTGTCAACCACAACTATCTATTATCTATTATCCACCCCCAGACCAGTACACAAATGACTTTTTATCAATTTCTACACGTCTAAGTTCATGGGACTCATTCCATGTTTATTCCTATTAGTTATTCAATGAGGCCTAGTCTTATTGATCCAAACCAACTCATTATTCAGAGCAAAATAATAAAAGTTTTTAAAACAAGTCTTAACAGTCATCAACTGAATATACTGATTTCAAACAAGGCAAAATAAACGAAACCACAATTTATGAGTCATAGAAAAAACCAAGCGTAATTCAAGACAGAACGCTTTCCCCCAAATTATTCAATCATCATTTATCCCCAACATTTCCAAATAATTTACATAATGAATCATGTTCAACTAAAATCAAATAACTTATCATAATTAAACATTATTAGTAACTTTTTTGGACTAATTTCTATTCCCTAACAAAAAACACAAGTCATGACTATGCCTTCCATTAATCTGTAACAATGTCACCATTCATCTGTAAACTACAGGTGGTGTGTTACATCAATTACAGTTATATATAATATGCTTTCTTCTAATCATCTTAAAGCTAAACCATCAACAATTTATTAAATTAAGGTGTTTCACCTGCTACCTGCAGAATTTCTCGTCAAGTCATCTCTCAATTTCTTCAATAGTGCTAAATTTTTCTCTATAAGTGCCATCTCTACATCAACTTCCACGTTTTCATGGTGAGAGCTTATATTATTATTATTTCTATCATCTTCTGATTCTTCATCCATTCTTGCTCATCTGTATTTACATTACTGGCCTCTATTTGTTCCGTTCGATATCTAACCTAATCTGTTTATCCTGATTTTTTCAATTAATCGATTCTCTCGTCTACTCGACGCAACAAATACTTCATTCTCCCGCATCACTAATCTCTCGTCCGACACAACAGCCCAAGGTTACACCCAACTCACTCCTTCTTAACTTCATTCAACCATACTGCGCTGGCAGTCACGCCTCTCACATTCCTCGGACCACATTCGAACCAAACAGCAACCAGAAACGCATCTGACTAGCAGTAACCATCATTATCAAATTTGACAACAGCCCCTCACACAAATCTCCCTCCGATGAGACATACTGAGTATACCTTCGTTATATTCTCCCATTCCTCTGCATCATGCATTCTCACTTCAACATAACTCTGCCACGACAACCAAAACGTTAATTAAATATCTGACATAGAACTTTCACAATCCAACTACTTTCTTATTTCAACGTTTCTTAATCATTCAGTCCCTTTCAAAAGCTCAGAGTCAACCCGACTCAAACAACAAATTAGCTCTAGCAACCAACATTCATAACCAGCCTACATCTCTCCTTATCAGCTTTACATTACGTTAAGTGCTCTAGCACGCATCTCTCAACATAAGCATCCCGCGATTCAAACTCTAATTCGTCCACTCTCTAATCACTACAACCAAACACGCATGACACTCTCTGTCCTAACTAATTCTCTTTAGCAAACCACTCCGACATCCAACATCCCGCCTCCTCGGAAACATAATCAGACACACTCAACGCGCCACAAGCGTACCATTAACCTCTGCCTTCAACACGCGTATTTTATGCTCATTCAGACAGTGCATTCTCTGGGTGATTCTTACACAATCTCTCTTCACACTGCTTCAACTCTGAAGTATATCAGCCGCCCTGTCATGCGCTATTTATAAGAACCTGACATCGCGTTCTATCCATGCATTCTAACCAGACAGTTCCAACACTCCACTCTTCATTTTCTAATCAGCGTGACGAACACAGGATTGTGTTCACTTTTACGCACGCAAGGACATCTCCTACGTATCTACAACACAACCAGACAGATTACTCCGATACTCCACTATTCACTCACCTCTCATCAAGCTCCTCATCACCTCATCCTGCACACCCCCAAGAACTCAGACTCTCTCACGCATTCTATCACTTACAGTCTATTCCAACTCGACTTGTTAGCTCTAATCTGCTATAATAGCAAATTATCTTCTGATAATAGTGTCTCTCTTCATGAGTAGTAGCAATCAAACTCATTTTCAATATCTGTAACTGTAAAGTATTGAGGCCTTAAACTCATATATTCCCTGATCTACCTCGCGTCGTCTTCTGTATAAGTCGGCTCAACCTCTACCTTATTATTCTTCCTAATTGCTTTCTTTCGGTTACTCATATTTGCTGTTCCTGTCTTTACTGCGTCAGTCAGCTCGCTATTTTCAGTACACGTCTTATATGTCTTATATCTTCAAATTTCATCTTCTGAAGATTCACTAATGATAGTTCCCTCAACAGGCTTTCTATACTTTACTGCAGACACAGAAATATCATCCCTATAGTCGGAACTAGAACGCCTGACATTCTTCTTATTTCTACCAGCACCTTTCATGCTTCGGTCAGGGATAAACTTAATGTCTCCATCCGAGAAATCTGATACACCAGTCTTACGTACATTGACTAATAGACTAGTTGCAGTTCTCTCCTTAGCGCTTTTTCTAACCTGCCTTCTGGTATCTTTGGTCATCGTCTGTCTATCTTTCCTAATTTTAATTGTGTCTCTCTTTTCTGATTTCACCTGAGGTGGTTCTGTAACTTCTTCTACCGTCTTGATAGTCTGCGTCCCCTTTTCTATTTTCTTAATTGGCTGTACCTGGGTTTTCGTCTCTACAGTATCCACTCGCGTCTGCATACTATTATCCATCGTATTACTAGTCTGCGTCTGTGTCTCTCGGTATATTATCTTTACTGATACTGTTATCTTCTTTTCCTGTCAAATCATAATATTGGCAAGTACTTTAGAAGCCATTGAATTCGTATTTGTGTGTTCTACTCTGTCCTTCAAACCTGACATCAAATATTAACTCTGTCTTTCCTCAAACCATTCGTCACGTCTTTTTCTAGCATTTACACTATAGGATGGCAAACTCCATTGTTTCCTAGAAATGTTTCTCTCAGGCCATTTCTGTATCTTCGCTCGTTATAACAGCACCTGACCTTAGTCATATCTGGCTCAACATAACTGTTTCTATTTATAACGTTATGTTGTCTTCTGTTTTCATTAAGTACTGGCTGTCTCCTGTTATTCCTTCCTACTCTATTGCACTCGTCATTAAATCTATAAGTCTCTTGCCCAGTCGTTCTTCTCCATAACCCTTCTACAAAATGTTCAACCTCACTGATTGCTACTTTCAATTCTTTTAACCACGCAGTTACGCGTCCCAATTCTCTATGGAGAATTTGTTAACCTGCACACGGGACCTGCTTTAACATGCACACGGGACATGCTTCAACCTGCACACGGGACCTGCACAATCAGCACACGGGACCTGCACAACTAGTACACGGGACCTGCACAATTAGCACGCAGGACGTGCACAACTAGCGCACAGGACCTGCTGTAACCTGGACAACCAGCATACGGGACCTGCACAACTAGCACAAGGGACATGCACAATTAGCACGCGGGACGTGCACAACTAGCGCACAGGACCTGCTGTAACCTGGACAACCAGCACACGGGATCTACACAACCAGCACACGGGTACTTCTTTAAGCTGCACAACCAGCAAATCTGACCCTCTTTAACATGCACAATCAGCACAGGGGACCTGCACACAGGGCCTTCAGTTTGTTGCTTTTACCTGAGAAGACTAGGCATAATATCTAACTACCCAAGACATAGGGGGTGGCGTGACATCATTAGGTACCAATGGTTCTTGGAAATATTCCCAGCCTATGCAGAGATCGAACCCTGACCTTGTGAGTCGGAGGCGGGAACCACAACATACCACTGTGGATTGTTGTTTTCAAAGTAAGAGAGCTGAACACACCACTTTGGATTGTTGTTTTAAAAGTAAGAGACCTATAAATGAATGCATTACTTTGAATTGTTTTTAAATTAACAGAGCTATAAATAAATACATTAATTTGGACTCTTATTTTTAAAGTAAGAGACCTATACATGAATGCATTACTTTGGATTGTTGTTTTTAAAGTAATAGAGCTAAGCTTGAACATACCACTTTGGATATTTGTGCCGTTGAAAAATTTCCATGTTATGGATGGAGTTGCTTTGGCAACAGCCTGACACTTGATAGACCCATCTGTACCGAAGATGCCAAATTGCCTTTTTGGAGAGAGAACTTGCAGATCTTCTGTTAAAAAGTACAGAAGCGTGTATATTTCTTTTTCCTTTTCTGTCTGTATGTATGTGTGTATGTATGTGTGTACGTATGTGTGTGTAGGTCTGTGTAAGTATGCATATATTATTCAATGTATGTATATATTTCAATGATATAAGCTAATACAACACATTTTTAGAAATATGAAATAATAAATGAACCAAAAGACCTACATCGAGCCAATCAGGATGTGATTCATGAATAATTAGCAAACGTGTGAGGAATTGCTAAACAGTCGACAGGTCGACTTAATTGCACCGGGTTTTTATCCCATATGGCTCGATCTCATTCCGCAGCGCGGAAAGAGTCACACAAAGCAAGAACTCCGTAGGTCCAGCGACAGCCCTCCGGATTCTCCTAGAAATTTCACTCGTGAATCGAAGGATGCTGCCCGGAATCGAACCCAATACATTGGGAGCCCGAGTCAAACGGCTTGACCATTTCGCCACGGAGCCTCCCAAAATGTGTGAGGAATGAAGCCAAAGCCGCAGAGATGTGGTTTTATAGAAGCATGATGGGAATACAGTTGACGGACAGAAAGAGTAGTGAAGATATCTTGAAGGAAGATAACTCACACAGAGAAGTTTCCTTCAGAAGGAGACAGTCCACATTATGTGAGCGTGTCATGAGATAAGATAACTCACACAGAGAAGTTTCCTTCAGAAGATAACTCACAGAGAGATGTTTCCTTCAGAAGGAGACAGTCCACATTCTGTGAGCGTGTCATGAGAAGGGCAAGGATGGAGTATGTTGTCACAGTAGAAAAGTTGTAAGGGAGGAGAATTAAGACACACACTTACACACACACACACACACACGCGCGCGCGCATGCTCAGAGAGAGAGAGAGAGAGAGAGAGAGAGAGAGAGAGAGAGAGAGAGAGAGAAGATGAGTGAAGTTTAACATCCTGGCATGCTGGAACATCAGTATAATAAAAGACTGGCAATACATACAGCACCATTCTCTCCAAGCCATTCTTCTGCACTATACACACGATTTCGAAGGGTTCCAACCACATCTGCCTTCTCATGCATTAATACCCTACCACGGGGTGCAGACCCAGACGATTTGTCCGACTGATCTTTTCCCACAACACCAGCGTATCCTGGGGATAAAAACCAACATATGCTCTCAAGTTTTGATTGTTGAATTGAAGTCTGGGAGTCTTCCCGAAGCATGCTTGTCTTCACGTTCCTTATACTTTGTGAGTCTTTTACAACTGCCACATGCATGTGTTGTTTGTCTTCCAGACAGTGAAAGTCCGCAATGACTGCTTCGACTTAATTTTCTCAGACTTGATGTTGTGGTATCATATGCCAGGCTCTCCTGCACCAAACACCGTCCATCAATCCCCAGGCACTTCTTTTACCTCTTAGCACAGAGAAATCCGTGTAGATTATTATTTAACCTGGTTCCAAATTCTCGTGTATCAATTGTTGCACCTCCCACCCAGTGCAGCGTGCAGGCCTATCGATGCATTCCCAATACAATGTTATTATGGCCCTGCATATGTCAGACGCCGGCCTCCGTGGCTAAGGGCTTGCGGACGCGATTAGTGAGCACTCTTCTTACCTTCGTTCGAAACGCAGTTGCGATCAATTTGGAAGCAGAACATTTCGAGCTGGGTCTTAACGTGTTGGTATGAGAGCCGATCGTTCAGAAAGCAATCGCAAAGTACTGAACACAATCTCACTCGATCGCCAGAGTCGTGGATCAGCTCCGTGTTTCTGTCTCGACCATGCCACAAGGCCAAGCCATCCAGGTACTTGCTTCTAGGTCTTCCCCTTGGTCTGTTCCCCTCGATCTTACCAGTTGTCACCAAATTCTCCAATCCATTTCTTCTCATAACATGCCCAAAAAATGTTGACTGTCTACGTCTAATTTCTCTAATCAGTTTACGATCTTCATTTGTTTCTTGAAGGACTTGTTCATTGGTCTTTCTGGCTGTCCATGGTATTCTTTGCATATTCCTCAGAAACCACATCTCTACAGCCATCAGATGTTTTTCAGCCTGACTGCTCATTGTCCACGATATGCAAAAAAAAAAAAAAAAAAAAAAAAAAAAAATCAGACAATTTCTACCATGGCAAACAATGACTAAAAATTATGTAGACATTCATCAAACGTGTTCTATAACTTACGGATAACTTCAACTCGGATACTTCTAGACTCAGTATGTGAGCCGAGGGTGGCCACACACTTATAGACTCCTTCATCTCCATCCTGCACCTTGTCCACCCGCAGCGTGAGACTGCCGTCAGTCTCCTCCACAACTCTTACCCTGGGTTGGTTGGGGGTGTGGAGAGAGAAGCAAACGATGTGATAATATCACAGACACCATTGTAACAAAACTTCAACAGTTTCTGTCTAATACATTCTTCTTCTTGACTTTTCTTGCCACTGGACTCAGATGGACTCAGTCGAGAGAATGAGGTCGACAAATTGCGCAACTCTTCCTCACTTTAATCCAATCCATCGCGCAAGTCATTCTTAATCCAACCTCATATATCACCTTCAAGCCCTGTGGCGATTGGCGAGCGACGAAGCGGCAGGCGTGGGTACGCTGGCAGCCGTAGTCGCAGACCTGCACATAGACGGCTCAGGCCATATGGTCGTCTTCTACTAACCGGAGCAGCAGTAGAATTCGGCAGCCCCTTGAGCGACTGAGCAGCCCTCTATAGGAACACACTGCTCACCCCCATAGCATGAGGAAGGGGCTAGAAAAGGTGCCCTAAACATTGTCTGCTCCATCATTACCTAACCAGATTGGCGCGGTTGGTGGGTACGCTATGCTGCGGTCGGCATACAAACAAAGAAACAACAGGTAAAGATAAAAGAACAAACCATATTCCTTTAACAATCGGAGCATGGAATGTATGCACCCTATTTGACAGAGACAGCGTGTCGCGTCCTGAGAGACGAACAGCACTGATTGGGAGAGTGCTGGGTAGGTGCAACATTGACATTGCAGCCTTGAGCGAGACACGACTTGCAGAAGAAGGCCAAATCTGTGAAGTAGGTGCCGGCTGCACATGTTACTGGAGTGGAAGGAAAGCGAGGAAAGACAGCAATCCGGTGTGGGATTTGTCATTAAGTCGGCCCTGGTTGGCAAACTAGCTGGATTTCCAAAGGCTATAAACGACAGGCTTATGACCATTAAGTTTCCCATGCTGAAATGAAGGAAGCATGCAACCATTGTGAGTGTCTACGCACCAACTATGACCAATGAAGATGATGTCAAGAACAAGTTCTATGAGGACCTGCACAATGTATTAACATCTGTTCCCAAAGGAGACAAACTTATACTCCTTGGGGATTTCAACGCCAGAGTAGGCACAGACACCACCTCTTAGAGTGGCATTATTGGAAAGCACGGAGTCGGAAATATTAACAGCAATGAACTCCTCCATCAGACATGTGCCAAACACGATCTCCTGATTACCAACACAATTTTCCTTCTTCCCATGAGAAATAGAACATCGGTGATGCACCCTAGCTCGAAACACTGGCACCTCATTGACTGTGTCATCGTCAGGAGGAGTGACAGACAAAACGTTCGGGTGACAAACTCAATGTGTGGTACCGAATGTTTGACAGAGCATCGTCTCATTATCTCGAAAATAAATATACACATCAAACCACCACGGCGTCCTCATAGGGTAAAAATGCGAAAAAAAAACACAAAAAGCTAAATGTCACCAGCCTAAACAGCAAGAAAATGCAGCTATCGTTTGAAAATCTGCTGGAAGAACGCCTCAAGCCCAATGCTGCAGCTAAACAGGATACAGAAACAGAATGGAGAGACCTAAACGACATAATTTACAACACTGCCATGGAAATCCTGGGTCCTGCCGCCCCCCCCCCCCCCCCCCCTCGAAAGCATACGACTGGTTTGATGAAAATTCCGAAGACATCAACCAATTGCTGGCCGAGAAACATCTTCTCCTCGAGGCACATTTGAATGACCCGAAGTCAACATAAAAAAAAAAGAGAACAACGACATTGGAATTGACATCAACTACCGCATTAATGGAAAGTTATTCAGTCACAGAAGGCTGAAAGCTACAACCAAAATTAACAGCGATACTGTCAGAGAGCTCCTGTTTGCTGATGATTGCGCTCTACATGCCACCTAAGATGCAGGCATCCAACACAACGTTTTAGCTTTCTCACATGCCTGAGCCAACTTTAGGCTCAATATCAACTTGAAGAAGACTGTAGTTATGTACCAGTCAGCTCCAAGGAATAATCACACTGTGCCGAATATCAAAGTAAATGCTCATAGTATAAGTGTTGTAGACAAATTCACCTATCTTGGCAGCACTGTGTCACAAGCTGCCACAATTGATGACGAAGTGAATGCAAGAATCTCCAAGGCCAGCGAGGCCTTTGGCAGTACAAGAATGTATGGGACAGAAATGTAATAAGCCTGCAAACAAAGCTGAAAGTCTACAAAGCAGTTGTATTATCCACACTGCTATATGCTTGTGAAACCTGGACTGTTTATCATCGACACGCTAGGAAATTAAACCACTTCCACACAGTCTGCCTTAGGAAACTACTGAAGATTAAATGGGAAGCCAAGATCCCAGACACCGAAGTCCCAGAACGATCGTCCGTGCCCAGTATCCACACTCTACTAATGAAGAATCATATTAACTGGGCTGGTCACTTAACTCACATGCCAAATCACAGGCTCCCTAAACGAATTCTTTACTGCGAATTGCGTTGTGCTAAACGCTCCCACGGCGGCCATAGGAAACGCTTTAAAGACACAGAAAATCTCACTGAATGCTTTTGGAATACATCATGACATCATGGAGACTGCAGCCAGAGACCAAAATTCGTGGCGTGCATCATTACGCAAGGGTGCAGTCACGTGCGAGGCAACGATGACTGAAAGAGCTGTGACGAAAAGGCAAGACAGAAAAACCACTGCAGGAAATCCTTCTCCAGAAACGTCAAGCATTCTCTGCCCACATTGTTAAAGAACATTTCGAGCCAAAATAGGCCTTATCAGCCATCTTAGAACTCACGGCTTCATACTTTCAACCCCATTGGATGAAATGAATGGTCATCATCATTCTTGATGGACAAACAACATAACAATACATTTTTCACAAACACATCCTAGCGAACATGAACACAACTTCCTCTTAATTTATCATTATTAACACGTGCAGTTATTAGAATGTATCGTTATTAAAATGTGCAACTATTATCTATATATATATATATATAAAATGGAATGTCTGTCTGTGAGTCCATTTGTTATTTATGCGTGCGCGAACAGTCCAACAGATTGAGATGAAATTTTCTACACGTCTTCTTCTCATTCCGGTGCTGTCAACTGTCATAGCTTGTTAGTTTACAAACAGCTATTTACGTAATAAAATTTAATTTTGTAATTACATTATAATTAATTTATAGCGTTGGGATTTAACTTAAGAAAAGTTATATCAAGGGACATAACTTTTAATAGCATTGCTATATATTTTATTTATAATTGTTACATTGTTATCAAAGCTTTATAAAATGTTTGTCTACATTTATTTACAGGCACATGCGTTATAATATATAATGATAAAATCTTTAAGGCATTTTTAACGTTTTCATAAAAATCATGCATCTATTTTAAATACGTGAAAATTTTCTAACTCATCTTTCTTTTTTTCTTCGACATCTATACAGTCATCCCAGCATTTATTAGGTTTTCGTGATATCTTGGTAAGTTTACGTTCAGTAGATTGCCCTATTTAGTTATTGGGATGAAGATTGTTCTCTTCCAATCTGTTCGCCATATTTCCGGGAACGGGAACGGGGACTTATATGACTACTAATATGAAGTAAATGAGACGCTCCCCACCAGGGACTGGGCAAAGCCGGGCGGGTCGTCTTTTTTGGGAATGGGAACGGGAGCAGAGGCCGAATGTGAATTATATGAGACGCTCCCCGCCAGGTTCTGGGCGAAGACGGGGCGGGTCGTCTTTTTTTGGGAACGGCAACGGGAGCAGGGGCCGAATATGAATTAAATGAGATGCTCCACGCTAGGAGCTGGACGAACCCGGGCCGGGTCAGCTAGTAATTTATAAAGAGAAACGTTTAAACTCCTTTTGACAGAAAAGAACACTTAGTATTAAGTAGAAAGACAAAATCACAAATACTAAAGTATTGGAGAGATCAGGTTGTGTCACGGTGCTTTCATGCTCATTATTTGCATACTTGGACGGATAGGACACAATAGGAGGATGGATGAATACTCTAGGAAATCTTTTTTTGGTGAATTACAGATGGATAACAGATCCCGGGGTCGGCCTCTACTACGATACAGAGATTTGTGTGAGCGGAACAAGAATGATACAAGCACTGACATTGCACCTTGGGAGCAAGTCGTCGATGATCGTGTTGCTTGGAGGGGCAAAGATCAGAAATAGAATAAAGACAAAGGAGAAAAAATTGCAGATAGGTCACGTACATAACATGCGAGACTTTATATGATGCCTGATGGTAGAAATGACCATGTGTTCACATACATTCATTGTGGACGAACATTTACAGCGTAAATTAGTCTGATTAGTCACATTCGCTACCGCCATGGGTTGTAGTTTTTTTTGTTTATTAAGCACAATGTAACAAACTATCGTCTGCCAAGACGACAATGTGCCATTATAGTATATTATAATTTATAATTATTAACATGTACAATTAGCCTAATATGCAACTGTAAAAATGCAAAATGTTTAGCATACACAATTATTAAAATGTATAACTCTTAAAATCTATAAATACTGTATTAACATGTGATGTTACTAGAATGCGTAATTTCTAAAATGTGCATTAATAAACACAATGTTTATAATTTACAATGATTCATCTCATCTTGTTCTTCTTGTACCGTGCGGTGTCGAGGTCAAGTATAAACAGCGGGAGAGTGCCCGTTTATGGGCTTCATGTTTTGAGATTGCCATTAACTTTGTTATTGCCTGTGTCCATCATTTACGTAGTCGGTCTCTTCTTCTGCACCCATTTAGTTTGTCCATCCTTGCTTGTGTTATATACTGTCAGCTGGTAAACTAGGTACAAGACCATTTGACTTGCTGTCTTATAATATAATCTAGCACTGCTATAACACCCACTTTAGTCCTGATTTCTTCATTTCTCTCTTCTTGGTACACTGATTATTCTTCTCAGTAATCTCATTTCTGTTGTTTTACAATTATTACTATTTGCAATTGATACAGTATAGTAAACAAGAATATATTTAATGATGACAAGTTGTCATTATTAACATTGTTTACTTACCAAATCATTGATTTAAATGTGCAAGTATAAAACAAGTTTAAAAATTGGCGTAAAGGTAGACAGGGTCGAATACATTGCACCGGGTTTTATCCCATATGGTTCGGTCTCTTTTCGCAGCGCGGAAAGCATCGCAAAAAGCACGAACTCCGTAGCTCCAATGACGGCCCACAGGAGTCGTTAAAAACATTCATTCGTGAACCGAAGGACGCAGCCCGGAATAGAACCCACAACCTTTGGAACCGAGTTAAACGGCTTGACCACTTTGCCACGAAGACACTCAATAAGTATAAAAATATGCAATTATTAGAAAACTAATGGTTAATATTTGTAAATACTATCAAACTAGTTATTAATGTATGTAATTACGAAACTATCAAATTATTGAAAACACAACGCTGAAAATATGTCTGAGCTGATGACAAGAATATAATACTTCTTCAGAAAGCTCAGTTATATTTTTCCAGCATCAATTATTGACACAATTCTAAACACCACCCAGAACATCATTATCGCTCTCACACAGCAGTTTTGTTAGTAGCTGTAACTGTAAAAAGTAGCTGTAAAGTAGCTTCTGTTAATAGCTTTTACCTCGCCGTCTTATCAATAGCTGTAACAAAAACATCTTTAATCTCCTTAACCTGGCAGTCTAATTAGTAGCTGTAACACAAACATCTTTAATCTCTTTTACCGGGCAGTTTTATCAGTAGCTGTAATACAAAAATCGTTCATCTCCTGTCATTAGTTGTAATTAATACATCTTTAATGTGGTTTACCTGGTAGTTTTATCACAAGCTGTAATTGTCACATGACAGGCCTTAGGTTCTGCCTCTCGGCCAGTTCTGACATTGTAGACCACCGTGGTATTTCTAGCCGACGGTAGACCAAATGGAATTCCCCTGTTTGACTTTTCCCCAACATTCTCGAAGCTCTTATCTTTGTGGTTTCTCTTGACCCTGGAACGAGCTCAACTTTCCGAAATTGCGTCTCATGTAATCGGGACATGCTTCTCCCAAGAAAGTAGCTTATCGTGCTATACGCGAAGTTCTCTCTCTCCCGAGAAGTACCCCAAGGTCAGCGGTAAACAATCGCGAGTTGTGTGACGCCTGTCAAGCGGCTAGTAGTGTATTCATAGAATTTAGAGATTCTCTACATGTACTACAGCCCCGTTGGACAAGAGGTGTTCACGTCTAACGGCAAATTCATTTACTATTACTTTCTAACCGGTGTTGAAGCGAGTACGCGATCTCTGCCGCCTGTGAAACTGATTAGCTGTGCGTAGCGCGAAGTTAGGTCATGCATATTACGTAGGCATTATTGATCGAAGGCAGCTAAATTGGTGCGGGTAATAGTTTGCCTTAAAATTCATTGTTAAAGCGTATAACTCCCACAGCCAACCCCATGTGATAGGCCCATGGGCTTATGTACGTTTAAAACAGCAATGCATGACCTAGCTTTCGAAATCGTTGGTTCGAAGAGCCTTGCGTAGTTCCTCGGCGGAAGTGGGCAAGATGTTGATTGCTGCCGGCATAAGGAGTCGAGGGCGAATCGATCGCTGTAGCGAAGGGAGACGGATGAGAAGCAGTTTGACAGTTCTAATATTGTCGATATCGAACCATTACACTGTGATAGGTCGAAAGGGAGCTTCGGCCGAGTCGCATATCGGAGGTATACGATCGACAATAGCGTGAGAGCGCAGTTTCGGACGGATTATTGATCTATCTTTTCTACCTTCCTCTACTGGTCCTTAAGCTATCATTCCCTCTTGATGTATCAATGGGGAACTATCCTTCTCCACAATGGGATGAGAGGAGGAGGTAAATAAGACGGGGGCAGACTGCTTTCTACAAATAAAAACGCGGATCCCAGCGGGTCTACTTTACAGTCACGCCAATAAACCGGGGTGACCAAAAGGGAATGTACTGATCGCCTTATACTTGGGAACAAACCCAGGTATTACGTCTATACATGTCCTACGAACTAAACGGGGGAAGCACTACCGTGGCTGCACGACACTCGATCACTAATGAGGGCAAGAGCCGCCTATGAGATAGCGAGTAGGTGTATAATAGCGGTTTGAGATCTAGCGAGGGGGTACCCTGCACGCCGAGGTCCAGGGTGGCGTCGTAGTGGCCAAATACACGCCCAAGCACATGTTTGATTATTGTTGTGGGGACCCTCGGACTCCCACCTATTAAGGGGTCCAGCGGTTTGAGATCTAGTGAGGGGGTACCCTGCACGTCGAGGTCCCTCGGACGCCCAGGGGTCCAGCGGTTTGAGATCTAGCCAGTGGGTACCCTGCACACCGATGGTTACTATAGCGTAATTTTCGGCAGGGCAACCGCGAGTGCGAGCAACCATAGTCTTGTTTTTTTTTTTATCCTACCTACTAGGGACCGGCAAATATAGTAGGAACGATGGGAGCCAACAGCATACGATTGTATCGGGGAGCCGGTTGCACTAGGAGTCTATCGTGCTAGGGGCTCGTTGCAATGGGTGGTTGTTGTATCTATAGTCTGTTGCGCTAGGGGGCCGCCGTCTCTGTACTCTCAATCTTTGTTGTCTGTTGCACTAAGGCGTGCCATCTCTACGGTCTCTGTGTCTCTGTGTTTGGGTGTCTGTGTGCGTCTGTGTGTCTCTGCGTGCGTCTCCGCCTGTGCATGTCTCTGTGTCTGCGTGCGCCTGTGTGTGTCTGTGTGCGTCTCTGTGTGCCTGTGTCTCTGTGTCTGTATGTGTGCCTGTGTCTGTCTGCGCATGTCTCTGTGTGTCTGTGTGTGCGTCTCTGCGTGCGTCTGTGTCTGCGCGTGTGCCTGTGTGTCTCTGTGTACCAGTGTCTGTGTGTGCCTGTGTGTGTCCCTGTGTGTGTGTGCGTGCCCGTGTCTCTGTCTGTGTGTCTGTATGTGTGCCCTTGTGTGTCTGCGCGCGTCTAGGTGTGTCTGTATGTGTGTCTGGGTGTCTGTGTGCGTCTGTATCTGTGTATGTGTCTGTGTGTGCCTCTGTGTGTGCCTATGTCTACACCTATGCCATTTCTGTCGGCTCTGTTGTGTGTGTGCCTGTGTGTGTCTGTATGTCTGTGTGTGTCTCTGTGCGGCTGTGTATGCCATTGTGTGTCTGTGCGCGTCTTTGTGCGTCTGTGTCTGTCTGTGTGTGTGTGTGTTTGTGTGTGCCTCTGTGCGTCTGTGCGTGTGTGTGCGTGTGTATGTGTGCCTGTGTGTCTGTATGTGTGCCTGTGCGTCTGTGTGTGCGTTTGTGTGTGCCTCTTTGCGTCTGTGTGCGTGCGTCTGTATCTGTGTCTGCTCGTGTTCCTGTGTATGCCTGCGTCTGTGTGTACCTGTGTGTCTGTGTCTGTGCCTGTGTGTTTGTGTGTGTGTACCTTTGTGTCTCTGTGTGCCAGTGTCTGTGTGTGCCTCTGTGCGTCTGTGTGTGTGCCTGTGTGTGTCTGTGTGGCTCTGTGTGCCAGTGTCTGTGTATGTCTCTGTGCGTCCGTGCGTGTGCCTATGTGTGCGTCTCTGTGTGTCTGCGTGCCTGTGCCTGTGTGCGCCAGTGTCTACGCCTCTGTCGCCTCTGCCGTATCTGTCGGCTCTGTTGTGTGTGCCTGTCTGTGTGTGTCTCTGTGTGTCTGTGTGTGTCTGTGTGCCTATGTCTGTCTGTATGTTGGCGTCTGCGCATCTGTTGTCGCCCCTGCCGTCTCTGCGATCTCGGCCGTTTGTATGTGTCTATGGACGCCTGTGTGTGTCTGTGTGCCTATGTCTGTATGTGCCTGTCTGTGTGCCTATGTCTGTATGTCTGTGTCTGTGTGTGTCGGTGCGTGCCTGTGTGTATGTGTGTATGTAGGTGTCTGGGTACGCCTGTGTTCGAGCCTCTGTTGTCGGCTCTGCCATCTCTACGATCTCTGTCGCCTGTGTGTGTCTGTGGGTGCCGGTCTGTATGTGTCTATGTGCGCCTGTATGTCTGTGTGTCTATGTGTGCCTCTGTTGCCTCTGTAGCCCTCTATTGCCTCTGCTGCCCCTGTCGCCTCTGTTGTCGCCTCTACCGGCTCTGTCGCATCTATTGTCGTCTCGGTTGTCTCCTCTGTTTTCTTCTCTGTTGTCTCCTTTGTTGTCTCCGTCTCCTCTATTGTCTATCTGTCGTCTCTGCCACCTCTTTTGTCTCGTTGCCTCTGTTGTCGCCTCTTTTTTCGCCTCTGCCGTCTATATACCTCTACTGTCTCCATTCTCTCGACCATCTCCTCTGTGGTAGGATCTGGCTGGATAGAATTCGGTGGCTATGCAATAGTGCAGTACTTCCACACCATAGATGCATCGACCATCTAGGGAGCAACCCGGACACCCAACAATTCTGGAGACACCCCAATTAGACACATACAACATGCAGGCACAAATCGCATGCATCCTAGTGCAAGCAACCATGTCGATACAAGCAACATTCGAGAGTATGGGTCTCCGCGCCGAAAAGGCCGTAGCACGCCACCTTCTCCTCGAAAACGCCTACGAGAGCAACCTCGTGCCCGACATTGCGAAAGTCGACTACTTGGAGGGCAACCTCGGTCGCACACACCTCCAACCCCTCGATGGACTTCCAGTATTTGTCGACGATCTCTACGCGTTCGGCTATCTACGCCGCGAAGACTGTGTGGCCAGGGGTGGAAGTCTTTGCTGCACCACCGGGGAGAACGGCAGTGCCAAGCTGGTAGTCGCAGACATCTCCACCGCCGCCCGCAAAAGCTTGGGAAGAGCTCCAGATGGTAGCCCCCGCGGACACATCCAGACCGCTATTGTCCACACAGTTGGAACCCACAACACCCTGCTGGTGGAACAATTCGGGCTACCATCGCGCGGATAGAGAGCGATACCCAATGTAGGGTCCTGCAGAAGTGGCGAGAGATATACCCCAACACCACACCCGGCGCTATCTTTGTAGCCAAACAAGATGTGTCCGAAATTCCTATGGCCGAGCTACTGGCCGAGCTGCCGAGCTTCGAACGCCAGCTACTCACCCACGGCTATGGTATCTACTGCATCGACTATACACAGGATTTCTCTGGCGTTCTCGACCGCCAGGCGTTGGTGGAACACCTACGAATGAACCACAACTTCCGCGAGCAGGGGAGCCTAGCCACGGCCATAGGAGACGACAATCCCACAATTCTCGACAACACCAACAGTGTAGGACGACACGTATGCACCTGGGTCCAGAGCTGCGAGGATGGGTACACGACCCACACCAAGTTATACAACAAAGTCGTCTCGAACTTCGAGGCTGGCGAAATCCGCGAATCGTTTGGCGGACATCTAGCCAACTATGCCGACTGCCCCAACCAACACCTCCGCCAAACATTCCAACATCCAGACACCCAAGCGCGCGGTTGTACCCGTATCGAGGTGTCGCTATATGCCTGCCGCGGGCACGCTCTGTCGGCGAAAACCGCCACCGAGGTCCTACAAGAAGCGCTAGCCTTGGTCTCGCCACCAACGGGTGGATTGTTTGTTGTACAGCCGCCCGCCAAACAATGGGAAAAACTGGCGACATGTCTC
Organism: Cepaea hortensis; assembly: GCA_963921405.1. Lineage (NCBI taxonomy): Eukaryota > Metazoa > Mollusca > Gastropoda > Stylommatophora > Helicidae > Cepaea > Cepaea hortensis. The sequence continues at coordinate 9,517,826 of OY992891.1, read as the reverse complement.
GATCGCTGCTTGGTTCTGGCCGACCGCCCACAGGGGGAAATCTACGTGGGGTGGTACGCCGACACCACCACCGGACGGCTATCGGGTGTTCGAATCCGCCCCACCCAGGAAAAGGTTGACAACGATGCAACCTGGGAGCGGGCGGTACAGTGGGCCGCAGCAGACTTTGGCTTTCGCGCTTGCCCAATCTTTCGTCTCGACATTCTAGAGGCCAAAGCCGAGACAGGTGTGGAACTCGCACCTCTCCGCTGCTACACCAAGGACAAAGATGCAAAAACCATCCTAGCCGCCAGCAAGAGGCCAACTGCGCTCCACCCCTATGGTCCACCCCTCCAGAACATGTTTCCAGAGACCCCAACCGTTTCCTGGACCTGGAGGAGCAAGAAATGCCAAGCAGTCGGTGTGGAGGTATTCTCCTTCGAGCTGGAGGAGGTACCCCAAATCGCCCAAGAACGTGTTGTCTCTCTCCTTTCCACCAGAGCTCGCGAAGACCGTCTTCTACAAATCCAAGATGCTGCCGCGGCCGAAGCCTGGCGCCGCCGTATGTGGGAGGAGCAGGAGCCGGAAGTACAGAGCTGAGCCGTGGAACTCGAACGACTGCGCCAATATGCAACGGCTAGCAAGATATACAAAGAAAGGTCGAAGCATATATACGAGCAGGTGGTATTGGGACTGCAAGGAGGCACAGAGAAACTGTCCGCGATGGTGGGTCGTCTGGAAATCCTCGGGTATAGGCGACAGGGACAAACACTCCCCAGAGCTGTTGTGTACAAAGATGGAGAAACTACACCCAGCACCGTATGGGCCACCAAAGGGTTGGAGAAGCTTCTCGCTGCAGCCGAAAATTGTTTCGAGTGCCGTATAGACCACCACTACAACCGCACAACTTTCTGGCTCCCGGCCATTGGATCGAAGGGGATCTCCAAGCTGGAAATCGATGTACTTCCAGCCCAAACCTTCTACAACGAAGAAAGTCGACAGATACACTGGAACAAAATCCAAGTCGTCTGCGCCCCAAAACCCGAGCAGCTAGCACTCCTCCAACAGATAGCGAGTGTAGCCGACGAACAGACGGCTCGTCTACAAGAGCTGGAGGCCACACTCGCACAGGTCCCTCCACCCAAGGCAAAGGATACATCGAAGACCATAGATCTTCCAGCTGGGGTGTATCTGTGTCGGCGGTATTCCGTAGGGGCTTTCCAAGGCACACAACGCATAGTCTTGTTTCTTTCCCCCACCAATGCAGAAGGCGAACCAACTACCGACGTAGAAACCCCTGTGTATGGGCACTTTCTCGCCGCAGAGGTTGCCAGACTCGGTGGACCCACCGAGCTCGAGAAAATGCAATCCCCCATGTTCTGCCGCCTCGGCGATATTCGAACCACACCACAGAAAAAGAAGGCTCGTCTGGTCGTGCTAGCAGCCATTTGCAAATAGAATACCTCGGGTGGCATGCCTAGGAGGCCACAAACCCCCCTGGGATACAAAACACATAGCCGCCACCACAACCCACAACATACAGCTCTGCATACTCTGGGGAGACCCACACCGCTGCCGTCTCGCGCGAAATATGGCCCAAGATAGTAGCCGGACCCTTCCACTCGGCAGCCCGTCGTTCGAGCTCCCCCAGATCTACCCACTCGTGCTTCTCTGGCCGACTATCGTATTCGGCCTGGGCAACACGAAATTGTTCGTATACAAAGTGGGGGGTACAGCTGTAGGGGTTCGCCGCGTGCACGGCTTGCTTTTCCAACTCTACACCTCGAAATGGAAACCTAGTAGGTCTACACAGCACCACAAAGGCGGTGGGGCGTACCACCCCACGTAGATTTCCCCCTGTGGGCGGTCGGCCAGAACCAACCAGCGATCGAGACATGTCGCCAGTTTTTCTCATTGTTTGGCGGGCGGCTGTACAACAAACAATCCACCCGTTGGTGGCGAGACAAAGGCTAGCGCTTCTTGTAGGACCTCGGTGGCGGTTTTCGCCGACAGAGCGTGCTCGCGGCAGGCATATAGCGACACCTCGATACGGGTACAACCGCGCGCTTGGGTGTCTGGATGTTGGAATGTTTGGCGGAGGTGTTGGTTGGGGCAGTCAGCATAGTTGGCTAGATGTCCGCCAAACGATTCGCGGATTTCGCCAGCCTCGAAGTTCGAGACGACTTTGTTGTATAACTTGGTGCGGGTCGTGTACCCATCCTCGCAGCTCTGGACCCAGGTGCATACGTGTCGTCCTACACTGTTGGTGTTGTCGAGAATTGTGGGATTGTCGTATCCTATGGCCGTGGCTAGGCTCCCCTGCTCACGGAAGTTGTGGTTCGTTCGTAGGTGTTCCACCAACGCCTGGCGGTCGAGAACGCCAGAGAAATCCTGTGTATAGTCGATGCAGAGATACCATAGCCGTGGGTGAGTAGCTGGCGTTCGAAGCTCGGCAGCTCGGCCAGTAGCTCGGCCATAGGAATTTCGGACACATCTTGTTTGGCTACAAAGATAGCGCCGGGTGTGGTGTTGGGGTATATCTCTCGCCACTTCTGCAGGACCCTAAAGTGGGTATCGCTCTCTATCCGCGCGATGGTAGTCCGAATTGTTCCACCAGCAGGGTGTTGTGGGTTCCAACTGTGTGGACAATAGCGGTCTGGATGTGTCCGCGGGGGCTACCATCTGGAGCTCTTCCCAAGCTTTTGCTGGCGGCGGTGGAGATGTCTGCGACTACCAGCTTTGCACTGCCGTTCTCCCCGGTGGTGCAGCAAAGACTTCCAACCCTGGCCACACAGTCTTCGCGGCGTAGATAGCCGAACGCGTAGAGATCGTCGACAAATACTGGAAGTCCATCGAGGGGTTGGAGGTGTGTGCGACCGAGGTTGCCCTCCAAGTAGTCGACTTTCGCAATGTCGGGCACGAGGTTGCTCTCGTAGGCGTTTTCGAGGAGAAGGTGGCGTGCTACGGCCTTTTCGGCGCGGAGACCCATACTCTCGAATGTTGCTTGTATCGACATGGTTGCTTGCAGTAGGATGCATGCGATTTGTGCCTGCATGTTGTATGTGTCTAATTGGGGTGTCTCCAGAATTGTTGGGTGTCCGGGTTGCTCCCTCGATGGTCGATGCATCTATGGTGTGGAAGTACTGCACTATTGCATAGCCACCGAATTCTATCCAGCCAGATCCTACCACAGAGGAGATGGTCGAGAGAATGGAGACAGTAGAGGTATATAGACGGCAGAGGCGAAAAAAGAGGCGACAACAGAGGCAACGAGACAAAAGAGGTGGCAGAGACGACAGATAGACAATAGAGGAGACGGAGACAACAAAGGAGACAACAGAGAAGAAAACAGAGGAGACAACCGAGACGACAATAGATGCGACAGAGCCGGTAGAGGCGACAACAGAGGCGACAACAGAGGCGACAGGGGCAGCAGAGGCAATAGAGGGCTACAGAGGCAACAGAGGCACACATAGACACACAGACATACAGGCGCACATAGACACATACAGACCGGCACCCACAGACACACACAGGCGACAGAGATTTTTAGAGATGGCAGAGCCGACAACAGAGGCTCGGACACAGGCGTACCCAGACACCTACATACACACATACACACAGGCACGCACCGACACACACAGACACAGACATACAGACATAGGCACACAGACACACACAGGCGTCCATAGACACATACAAACGGCCGAGATCGCAGAGACGGCAGGGACGACAACAGAGGCGCATACGCCAACATACAGACAGACATAGGCACACAGACACACACAGACACACAGAGACACACACAGACAGGAAAACACAACAGAGCCGACAGATACGGCAGAGGCGACAGAGGCGTAGACACTGGCGCACACAGGCACAGGCACGCAGACACACAGAGACGCACACATAGGCACACGCACGGACGCACAGAGACATACACAGACACTGGCACACAGAGCCACACAGACACACACAGGCACACACACAGACGCACAGAGGCACACACAGACACTGGCACACAGAGACACAAAGGTACACACACACAAACACACAGGCACAGACACAGACACACAGGTACACACAGACGCAGGCACACACAGGAACACGAGCAGACACAGATACAGACTCACGCACACAGACGCAAAGAGGCACACACAAACGCACACACAGACGCACAGGCACACATACAGACACACAGGCACACATACACACGCACACACACGCACAGACGCACAGAGGCACACACAAACACACACACACACAGACAGACACAGACGCACAAAGACGCGCACAGACACACAATGGCATACACAGCCGCACAGAGACACACACAGACATACAGACACACACAGGCACACACACAACAGAGCCGACAGAAATGGCATAGGTGTAGACATAGGCACACACAGAGGCACACACAGACACATACACAGATACAGACGCACACAGACACCCAGACACACATACAGACACACCGAGACGCGCGCAGACACACAAAGGCACACATACAGACACACAGACATAGACACGGGCACGCACACACACACAGAGACACACAGGCACACGCGCAGACACAGACGCACGCAGAGACGCACACACAGACACACAGAGACATGCGCAGACAGACACAGGCACACATACAGACACAGAGACACAGGCACACAGAGACGCACACAGACACACACAGGCGCACGCAGACACAGAGACATGCGCAGGCGGAGACGCACGCAGAGACACACAGACACCCAAACACAGAGACACAGAGACCGTAGAGATGGCACGCCCTAGTGCAACAGACAACAACGATAGAGAGCACAGAGACGGCGGCCCCCTAGACTATAGATACAACAACCACCCATTGCAACGAGCCCCTAGCACGATAGACTCCTAGTACAACCGGCTCCCCGATACAATCGGATGCTGTTGGCTCCCATCGTTCCTACTATATTTGCCGGTCCCTAGTAGGTAGGACAAAAAAAAAAAAAAAGCAAGACTATGGTTGCTCGCACTCGCGGTTGCCCTGCCGAAAATTACGCTATAGTAACCATCGGTGTGCAGGGTACCTCCTGGCTAGATCTCAAACCGCTGGACCCCTGGGCGTCCGAGGGACCTCAACGTGCAGGGTACCCCCTCACTAGATCTCAAATCGCTGGACCCCTTAATAGGTGGGGGTCCGAGGGTCCCCACAACAATAATCAAACATGTGCTGGGGCGTGTATTTGGCCACTACGACCCCACCCTGGACCTCGGCGTGCAGAGTACCCCCTCGCTAGATCTCAAACCGCTATTATACACCTACTTAGCGTTTCTCCTATATCTCGGAGTGAGGACTTAGAGAGAGAGAGAGAGAGAGAGAGAGAGAGAGAGAGAGAGAGAGAGAGAGAGAGAGAACTGACTCAAGTGTGATAATGAAGATGAGTCGTCAGGAAGACGAGTCCCTTTCCGGGGCCATTAGGTCTTACACAGATCCCTACACTCTGAAGCAAAGCAAATGACTGAAACGAGAGAGAAAGACAGAGTGTTGCACAGGTGAGTTCCAAAGGACACCTGTGACAGAGAGACTGGACCTCTCCGAGCTGCCATCCAGGTCTTCACTGACAAAGCTGTTCCAGGGTTGCCTGACAGATGAGGGTCCTAGGTTTACCGCTGTCTACACTCTTACGCAGATGAGGAGGGTTAGGTGAAAATATTTGATATGTAACCTAGGCTACGAGCGTAGCTCCTTTTCTTTAGTTAATCACCATAGGCTGTGGCAGGCTACTTTCACTCGGTTCTCTCATTGCAGTACGTACCTTCAAGTGTGAAGATATCTTAGGACCGGCATATGATGGAGGAAACTGGCGAACTCAGAATGTGTAAATGCGTGAACTCCCCAGTATTGGAGTAGCGCTTGACTTCATCTTGAGACGTTCCCGTCGACAACGCTGTTTGCCTGCCCGTAGATTCTCAAAGTACCAGATACTTACGCATCGTTGGCCACTTCTTTCCTGCACCGCTATACCAGGTAAAAGATGACATATTCATTGCCTTATGAGGCCACTGAAGCAGGCCACAGACTTTGCTAGGGACTCATATTCGGTACATTATCAGGCCCACAGAGACGGTGTTAATGAATCATGTGATTTACACTATCAGGCCCCTGAGGCCCACAGAAAATCTGTCAAGGAGTTGAGCTGTGATGCTCCAACGATTATTTCTCGTGTCTGGACTTATGTGATACACCTGACCCGGTCATTACCTTTGTCAATCCAGTGACTTTCAGTGACACCGTTTTGTGAACTGTTAGAATGGGCCACTTGAACAACGTTCACTAGACGGTGACGCGGTCATCTACACAGATGGGTCGGTCGTCCGACATGTGAGAAGCTCATGGGCCTTTACAGCTCGGGCCGGAGGGAGAATTGTGAAGGAGGACTCTGGTGCTTTCACTGAAACCACAAGTAGCCTGACCATGGAAGTCATGGCAGTAAGTAAAGCAATAACATGGCTCGAGACACAGACATTCACTAGGGCTTGTTTCCTTAGCGACTCAATGAACATGATCAAGAGGATAGAGGAGGGGTCGATCCGAAGAGAATGGTTGCTGCCTCTGGAGCGGTCTCGGCTGGCAAAGATTAGTTTCATCTTCGTGCCAGGGCATGCGGGAGTACAAGGAAATGAGGGGGCTGACAAGCTCGCATGTGAGGCTACTGTGAAGGGCGGGCGCGCCATGGACCAGGCTGACATTATGAATGCTCTATGAGAAGTAAGACTGTTGCGAGAACCAAGTGATGACTGTGAATCTACAACAATGGCCAGACTGCGAGAGCAGCAAATTAAAAGAGGGGTGGCAAGAACACTACGCAGGAAGCCAAAGAAGATTGATAAACCAACACAGAACTGGCGTCGTTAGCCGCTATACGCTGCGGGATTTGCTGAGGAGGGGATCCCAGCACTTATGGACTGAATGGTCCGATGTGCAACGAGGATGATCTGTCGACTAACTAACTAACTAACTAACTAACTAACTTGAACAACGTGTCCAGATTCATTATGAACTTTTCTGTCACCGACATCGAATAGCTAGAAGGGTCTATGATGGAGTGTGCCAGAACCTGAGCTTGTTTCCAGAGAAGTCGACAACCAGTGTCAAGCACTTCAGCCATTCCGTACTTGTCGAGGGAAGTTCTGCCAATATCCGCTGAGGTGACTGCTACAGCTGAACGGAACGACTAGACAAGTACCTCCTGAGGATGAAACTCGGATCCTAAACTGCTACTCCTTTGTCCATCTATCTCTGATTCTCTCTACCTCAATCTAGAACTGCTCTCTAATTCCATCCATCCATCATGTGCCATGCCGGTAAGCGTGGGCGGTCATGTTCTGCCATCCCACTCGATCACCAGAGTCGTGGATCAGCTCCACGTTTTTGTCTCTACCATGCCACAAGGCCAAGCCATCCAGGTACTTGCTTCTAGGTCCTCCCCTTGGTCTGTTCCCCTCGATCTTACCAGTTGTCACCAAATTCTCCAATCCATTTCTTCTCATAACATGCCCAAAAAATTTTGTTTGTCTACGTCTAATTTCTCTAATCAATTTACGATCTTCATTTTTTTCTTGAAGGACTTGTTCATAGGTCTTTCTGGCTGTCCATGGTATTCTTTAAAAGAGGGACTCTTTATGTGTCAGGTCTTAGTCAGATATGACTGAGCTACCGTATAACAGTAGACGGTACTACCTAGTTTCTGTTAGCGCTGAACGTTGGGCGGCGCTTACCAAACCCGACACCCCACATTGTGCCAACGGCTTCGGGCGGAAGTGCACAATTGGGAGGGTACAAGCCTTACCCTGGTGCGAGGAAATGCAAGCTAAAGACAAAATGTCATGGCAGGGCAGACCAGGCCCTAAGCCTTGGTTGGCGACTGGTCTAGGATCGAAGCTCCGACAGGCGGACAGTTAGAGCATTGCTTTGCTGATCCGGCAGCTTCTGCAGCTTGTCTTGTTCCAGATGTACGGGTGTTACCTTTCCTCTGGAGTAAACTAGGCAGGCCGAGAGAGGGATCATGCTGCATGGGCAACACATGATCTCTATATTTTAGCCCAGGCTTTGTGCTATGGAGAGGCAATAACTCCATCCCTGGTCTTAACTGGTCTCGGAATCAAAGCGAGAGGCAACTGTTTCGGGTTATAAGTCCTTGTCAGTTGGCGTAGACATGGGGCGCCACGCGTTGCCTCTGACGGTGGGAGACACCTATAGGTGTCACTGATCAGCTACCGCCCGCCTCAAGCTGGGCAGCCCCAAGCCAATTGGGTGCTGATCCGCCACAGCCTGCCTGCTTCAATGGGTGCTTGGGGCTAGGACAAAATCTGAATCGCAGGCTGTAAAACCAATGCACCAGGTACAAACAAAAATATAAATAGAAACCTCAAGCTACGGCTTGCAACCTGGAACGTGAGAACCATGTGTCCAGGATTTTCCACTGACTTGACCAATATTGACGATGTGAGAAAAACGGCTGTGATTGATGCCGAACTCAATCGTCTAAACATTGATATTGCTGGCCTGCAGGAGACTCACCTCGCTGAGGAAGGGTCACTCAGGGAAAACAACTACACCTTTTTCTGGAAGGGTAGAGGGCAGGCAGAAAAAAGGCAACACGATGTGGGCTTTGCAGTGAAGAATTCGCATCTGGGAATGATTGAAATTTCAGCAGGAGGAAATGAAAGACTATTATCCCTGCGCTTGGCAACCTCTTGTGGGTTTGCCACCATTATTACTGCATATGCACCGACACTCGATTCCTCTGATGATGGGAAGGATTCGTTCTATGAGGAGTTAGACTCCGTGATCAAGGCAGTTCCAAAATCTGACTACATTTATATGCTCGGTGATTTCAATGCTCGTGTGGGCAAGGACTCGAGTTCATGGCCAGTGTGCCTTGGAAAATACAACATCGGTCGCATGAATGAAAATGGGCAAAGGCTGCTGGAGCATTGCACCAGTAATGACCTATGCATTACAAACTCTTTTTTTAAAACAAAAGAGATGCATAAGGTCACATGGAAACATCCAAGATCCGGCCATTGGCACCAGCTGGACTTCATCATCACACGGAGACAACATCTGAACCATATATCATTGACTCGTAGTTACCACAGTGCTGACTGTGATACGAATCATTCTTTGGTTGTTGCAAGGGTTAGACTGAGACCAAAGAGAATCTACACAGCTAAACACAAATCTAGCCTCAGGATTAATATTATTAACACTCATGATCCTGAAAAGTGCTTTCAGTTTCAACAGCAACTTGAAGACGCTTTCACTGATACACCAGAAAATTGTACAGTAAATGAAAAGTGGGGTCAAATTAAGGAAACTCTTTATAAAACTGCCGTAGGGGTTTACGGCACTGTGGATTATAAGAGGCAGGACTGGTTTGCGGCCAACAGCCAGAATCTACAGCACTTGATTGATAAGAAGAAGAAAGCTCTCTTAAGAAACAAGGAAAGACCAACGCGTAACACTCTGAGTGAGCTTAGGCAAGCTAGGAAGGATGTGCAAAAGGCTGCCAGGCAGTGTGCAAATGATTATTGGATCAAGTTATGTGAGTCCATTCAAATCGCAAGTGATAAGGGAGACATAAGAAGCATGTACGAAGGAATAAAGAAAGCCTGTGGTCCAGTGATCAAAAGAAGTGCACCATTGAAAACCTTGACTGGAGAAATCATCACTGATAAGAAACAGCAGATGGACAGATGGGTAGAGCACTATTTGGAGCTTTACTCAAGTGAGACCAAACTAGCGGATGATGCCCTCAACGCCATAGAGGCTCTACCAACTCTTGACCACCTGGACACACTTCCCACCATAACAGAAGTTAAGTGTGCTATAAATGAACTTGCATCTGGCAAGGCTCCAGGTAAGGATGGGATTCCAATAGAGGTTATCAGGAGTGGGCAAGACACACTCGCTCTACAGATCCACCAGCTAATAGAGCTATGCTGGCGTGAAGGACAAGTCCCACAGGATTTCAAA
>OY992891.1:9397829-9502829 GCA_963921405.1 Cepaea hortensis | reverse complement strand
AGCTACGGAGTTTGTGCTTTGTGCGACACTTTCCGCGCTGCGGAAAGAAACTGAGCCATATGGGATAAAAACCCGGTGTAATGCAGCCGACCCTGTCGATTGTAAGCTACTTCTTTCATTGCACCCACTCCCATACGAATCCGGATACGCCTTTGTTTGTCATCTGAATTTGCAGGTCCCCGTTACCGCAAACATAACTTTTTTTTAGCGAGAAATCACTAGTTATTAAGCAAAACATCAAAGGAATGTCGCCGCTTTCAATGATTTATGTTATTTTTGGACCTATCAAAGACATATTCCTTGGGTGGGGGTAAATATAAGACGGCTGGAAAAATTTCATAACTATGCAACAGACAGTTTTCAAAATAATTGATCGTGAATGAAGGCAAACAAATGTGGACATACTATAGTTGGTTGTTTTATTGGTTGGTTGGTTCATAGGTTGCTTAGCTGACTGGTTGGCTTAATATTGATTCGCTCGGTTGCTGGCAGGTTCATCTGTTGATTAATTGTTTGGCTATTTGGTTGGTTAAGTGGCAGGATAGTTGATTGTTAGTTGGTTATGTGATAATTGTTGGGTTGGTTGAATCGCTAACTAACAGGTTGGTTGATTCATTGGCTCCTTGGCTGCTGGTTGATTGATGTTTGTTTAGTTGGCTTGCGGTTTTACGGATTGTTTCATGGTTTACTAGCTCGATGGGTGACCGGTTTGTTTGTTGATTCACTGGCTGTAGGTGGCTTTATTATTTGTTTGGTTCCTTTCAGGGTTGCAGACTGGTTGTTTGGTTTGTTGGTTTGGGCAGTCTAACTGGTTTGTTACATCATAGCTGGCTGGTTGGTTGGGTGACTAGCTTCTGACAAGTTGATTGGGTAATTTTCTGTTTATTGTGTCTGGCTGTTGGTTGCTTGGTTGACTGGCTGGTTGGTTGATTTACTCATGGATCCCCTAGAAGACTGAGATTTGAGCATGGCCTACGATGGGTGACGTTGTGGTGTTCTGTTGTGATAATTTGGCGTGTCGAGCGTGTGCCGCGTGGTTATACACCCGCTTCACACGCCAGTGATACGGGGCTTGTTTCCGGATCCGGTCAGGGATATGCACTACTGACGAGCTCAATCGAGAGCGAAACTCAAGTATAGTGCTTCCATATTCACATGGATAGCCCTCAGGTTTATACCGGAGTGCTATCGGCGTAGCCAGTGGTGGATTGTGCTCAATATTTAAGTTTCAAGTCCCGAAACAACCAAATAATCAATGAGGTTTAATTGTTAAGTCCAAAGTACTTGCGTTCAGATCTTCTATCCTTGTAAAGTCTTGCAACTGGATGTTAAATTAGTGTAGAGATTTACCTCCAGACCCGGGACCAGTGCACTATTTTCACAGGGCCTATGTTGTTGAGTTCTCCCTACCCCCTCCAAGCTCAGACGCAATCTGGGTGTGCACGTTCGGTCCTGGAATTTCGCAATTGCTGAGCGCCATATTAGGATGTAGCCAGACCATAATTCAGCACAGCACACACGGATTGACTCAGGATTGACGCGTGTTTTGAGTAAGAACGCTGATTAGCGTTTACTAACGATAATATTTCCTACATTGAGTTTATGTGTCTCGTTGATAGCGGACTCAGACCCAATGTCCTGAATGGACATAACATACAAAGTGACCACGAATGTGTTGATGGAGTAGTTTAACAGTAAGTGGTAATATTGTCTGTACGTAATTACCATTTCTCCACTGATCTGTTAATAGTGCCATCAACGAAACCCATAACTTTTGTGTGGTTCCAGATCGCTATAGAGAATATCAACGTCTATACAACTCAGCAATATTAATTATAAAGACAAAGCACAGTTTTATTATATTTGTGTTTTCTTTCCAAGGATTGCTGGCTAATAAGAACATTTGAGGCACCTCACTGTTCAGATAGATGGAGCTCAAATATAATCATAGATGGAGCTTAAATAATCTTTTGATCGTGTGTGGACTCAAATATAATAAGGTGTTACCAATTACACGATTCTAGTCTAAGAGTTGGGGTTAAATCTGACATTACTCCGGGCATAATCGATGCTCCATATTCGATCACAATACCTGTGACCATGAGTTTTAATTGTTTCATTTAAAGTATTATTTATTTATTCACGTCATCTATATCTATAAAACAGAGTGTATGTTTGTTTGTGTGTGGGGATTTTTGTATTGGATGCGTTCGATAACGGTACATCCGATTGAGATGAAATTTTCTACACGTCTTCCTTTCATTCATTGGCAACCGACTATAATAATTTCTTAATGTAAAATCTTCGACTTATTTAATAACATTTACTTTTCCATTTTCATTATATAATGTCTATATAGCAGGGGGACTTCACTCTAGAAAAGTTATTTCAAGGGGCTTAACTTTTAATAACATTTCTATATAATTTATAGTCATATTGTTGGACTTACTTGCACTATTGTTAAACTCTTTGTCTATAGTTATTTTCAGGCATACGAGTTATAATAAATAATGATATAATCTTTAAGGCATTTTCAAAGTTTTCATAAAAATAATGCATAATGCATAACATTGTAACCCATCTTTTTCTACAGTTTTCATTGAATGGTGTGTTAGTTAGTTAGTTAGTTAGTTAGTTAGTCGACAGATCATCCTCGTCGCACATCGAACCATTCAGTCCATGTAATAAATTAAACTATATTTTTGTCTGGCACATATGCATGTGCCTTTTCTAAAAAAAAAAAAAAAAATTCAGTCCATAAGTGCTCGGATCCCCTCCTCAGCAAATCCCGAAGCGTGTAGCGGCTAACGACGCCAGTTCTGTGTTGGTTTATCAATCTTCTTTGGCTTCCTGCGTAGTGTTCTTGTTTGGCCACCCCTCTTTTAATTTGCTGCTCTAGCAGTCTGGCCATTGTTGTAGATTCACAGTCATCACTTGGTTCTCGCAAAGGTCTCACATCACGTAGAGCATTCAGAATGTCAGCCTGGTCCATGGCGCATCCGCCCTCCACAGTAGCCTCACCTGCGAGCTTGTCAGCCCGCTCATTTCCTTGTACTCCCGCATGCCCTGGCACGAAGATGAAACTAATCTTTGCCAGCCGAGACCGCTTCAGAGGCAGCAACCATTCTCTTCGGATCGACCCCTCCTCTATCCTCTTGATCATGTTCATTGAGTCGCTAAGGAAACAAGCCCTGATGAATGTCTGTGTCTCGAGCCATGTTATTGCTTTACTTACTGCCATGACTTCCATGGTCAGGCTACTTGTGGTTTCAGTGAAAGCACCAGAGTCCTCCTTCACAATTCTCCCTCCGGCCCGAGCTGTAAAGGCCCATGAGCTTCTCACATGTCGGACGACCGACCCATCTGTGTAGATGGTGTGTGGAAGGACATTCTTTTAAGTTACTGTGCGCCAAGAGCTGGGCGAAACCACGCCGGTCAGACAGATAGACAGACAGACAGTCGGGAACGGGAGAGCTTATATGACTACTTATATGAATTAAATTAGATGCTCCCCACCAGGGACTGGGTGAAGCCGGGCCGGGACAGACAGACAGATAGACAGACAGACAGTCGGGAACGGGAGAGCTTATATGACTACGTATATGAATTAAATTAGATGCTCCCCACCAGGGACTGGGTGAAGCCGGGCCGGGACAGACAGACAAACAGATAGTCGGGAACGGGAGAGCTTATATGACTACGTATATGAATTAAATTAGATGCTCCCCACCAGGGACTGGGTGAAGCCGGGCCGGGTCAGACAGACAGACAGACAGATAGTCGGGAACGGGAGAGCTTATATGACTACGTATATGAATTAAATTAGATGCTCCCCACCAGGGACTGGGTGAAGCCGGGCCCGGTCAGATAGACAGACAGATAGTCGGGAACGGGAGAGCTTATATGACTACTTATATGAATTAAATGAGATGCTCCCCACCAGGGACTGGGTGAAGCCGGGCCGGGTCAGCCAGCCAGACAGACAAACAAGCAGACAGACAGACTGATAGATAGATAGATCCCCTCCAGGGCCTGGGCGAAGCCGGGCCGGGTCAGCTAGTACGATATATAAATCTACAAACAACATCTGACAAAATGGAGCGAAACATATCAGGCAATAAATCGTGTAACATATTGTTTTTATCTCTGTGTTTAAAATAAGTGTTACATGCGAATGTTAAAATTGTATTGGTCGAACACAGGGGTGGTGGAGTGGCATGATACGGTAACTTAAATATCAGGCTTCGTACTGACAATCATGACAATTATAATGATCATAATGATGATGACGACGATGCTGATGATTATGATGATGATAATTGTATTAAAAGATAAAATGCATCAAGAAGGGCCTACAGTCTTCAGTATTATTCTCGGATGTTTCAGACAGAGGTCAGCAAGGCTGAATTAATAAAGCTCTCGTTCTTAAACATCCGGTGTGTTGATGCCTAAGTAAGGAATTGTTACACTAAACAGTTGGACTCAAATGTTGACTTCTCGTCCTTAATATGGGGACGTGTAGTTGTTTTTTTAGTCTTTGGATCAACATCACGGCACACGGTTTAACCCATAAGTGCTCCGTTTTCTTCCTATCTCAAACCTGAGTCTGGAGAAACTCAGCTCAATGCACGAACTCTGTTGCATCGGTGAGGATCCTGAAATACTTTGGGTAGATTTTTAACTCAATTTTGCCCGGGCAGCGCCGTTAGGCTACTCTTTTTCGATTTCCAGCTGCCAAGGGATTTTTTTAGTGCGCAACAATACACACGGGCGTCCGATCTCACTACCCAGAGACAACAATACACACGGGCGTCCGATCTCACTACCCAGAGACAACAATACACACGGGCGTCCGATCTCACTACCCAGAGACAACAATACACACGGGCGTCCGATCTCACTACCCAGAGACAACAATACACACGGGCGTCCGATCTCACTACCCAGAGACAACAATACACACGGGCGTCTGATCTCACTACCCAGAGACAACAATACACACGGGCGTCCGATCTCACTACCCAGAGACAACAATACACACGGGCGTCCGATCTCACAACCCAGAGACCACAATACACACGGGCGTCCGATCTCACTACCCAGAGACAACAATACACACGGGCGTCCGATCTCACTACCCAGAGACAACAATACACACGGGCGTCCGATCTCACTACCCAGAGACAACAATACACACGGGCGTCCGATCTCACTACCCAGAGACAACAATACACACGGGCGTCCGATCTCACTACCCAGAGACAACAATACACACGGGCGTCCGATCTCACTATCCAGAGACCACAATACACACGGGCGTCCGATCTCACTACCCAGAGACAACAATACACACGGGCGTCCGATCTCACTACCCAGAGACAACAATACACACGGGCGTCCGATCTCACTACCCAGAGACAACAATACACACGGGCGTCCGATCTCACTACCCAGAGACAACAATACACACGGGCGTCCGATCTCACTACCCAGAGACAACAATACACACGGGCGTCCGATCTCACTACCCAGAGACAACAATACACACGGGCGTCCGATCTCACTACCCAGAGACAACAATACACACGGGCGTCCGATCTCACTACCCAGAGACAACAATACACACGGGCGTCCGATCTCACTACCCAGAGACAACAATACACACGGGCGTCCGATCTCACTATCCAGAGACCACAATACACACGGGCGTCCGATCTCACTACCCAGAGACAACAATACACACGGGCGTCCGATCTCACTACCCAGAGACAACAATACACACGGGCGTCCGATCTCACTACCCAGAGACAACAATACACACGGGCGTCCGATCTCACTACCCAGAGACAACAATACACACGGGCGTCCGATCTCACAACCCAGAGACAACAATACACACGGGCGTCCGATCTCACTACCCAGAGACAACAATACACACGGGCGTCCGATCTCACTACCCAGAGACAACAATACACACGGGCGTCCGATCTCACTACCCAGAGACCAGGGGACATTTTATTACTGGAAGTCCAGGTGGATTTTTTAAATAAATCCCGGTCCTCACCGGGGCCTGAACCCGGGACCTCCAGCATTCGAGGCGGACACCATACCTCGAGACCACTCAGCTACCCCTCCCCTCCCCATGGGGACGCAGTATGCGGTATTTCCAATCACGTTCGTTATCCCTAATGGTGTCTGCAACATATTTTGTTTTCGCTGTGGAAACGAGCTGTGGTAAATGATGGGGACGTAAATTACAAGTACCTCTCAAGTCGGAGTGGGTTCGTGTGATGGCAGGGGATACTGGTAGCGTGGTAAGCTAATCCACATGCAAAATTCAGTCCAGTACTATTAGAAATAGCCTGTATAGGCTAAGCTGGTTTCCACAGCGAGCAAACAAAAACAAAATATGTTGCAGACACCATTAGGGGTAACTAACGTGATTGGCAATCCCGCATACTGCGTCCGAAATCAGCTGCGGGCGATTTGGAAGCAGACCGTCTTGGGTTGATATTTAACAATGGTTATTTAACAGGTGTTCAGAAAGCAATTTCAAGCTACCCAAACATGAACCCACTAAATCGCCGTCAGCGCAAGGAAGTTTAATCGGGAGCAGGGTAAACCTCTTAGCCACGCTGACTTCTACAAATACATGCTCGTCCGGGATTTAAACGCGATACCTTTCACGCCCATTGCAAGAATCTTCTGGCAAAATTGATCACGAAAAGCCAACAAAGGCTGGCGCTGATTGTAACGTCCTGCAAAGGACAAGTAAAGATTTAATGTATAGTACAAAGTGGCGTAGTAGCTAGAAACTAACATACTGACCCGGTGGACAGGGTTTGATCCGCAGCCAGGCGTATTAGGGGTTTTATAAATTCATAAGGGCTCACAGTTGTTTCCAGCAAAACGTGTCTACAAGGAATGACTTAGGAAGTAACTCCGGCTGCCGTGATACAGTGCACATCACCCAGCGAGGGCCGATTTGTCTGTAACAATACAGGGCTAGCACGGTGTGCCGGAGCGCTGGAGGACGGGTAAAGGGTCATTTACTTGTTGTTGTTGTTGTTGTTGTTGTTGTTGGTGTTGTTGTTGTTGTTGTTGGTGTTGATGGTGTTGTTGTTGTTGTTGTTGTTGTTGTTGTTGTTGTTGTTGTTACTAACACATGAAATAAAAATGTAACTGACACATTAAGAGAGTGGTTCTCAACCGGTGGGGATTCCCCCCTAGGGGAAATTTTAGGTTTCCGGGGGGGGGGGAGTTAAGATTATTTAAAGATCGCGTTAACACAAGAACCGATTACTTCATTTTGTTTTCCCCTATATACTTAACGGTTCTGTACTTCTCGCCCTTCTGAAATTCGTTTTATAACGTAAGTAGACCCGCAAATCACGTTTTATGTAGACGTCTTGACTTGTTCTGGTATTGCTATTAAATGTAGCTTCCATCTTACGTATACTGTGGGCGTGGGGATTTATAGGGAGGAAATATGAAAGGGGGAGGGGGAGGTTACGTTCTGAACATATGATGAAGGGGTGCATGGGCCAAACAAGGTTGAGAACCACTGCATTAAGAGAAGAGACACAATTGAAGACACGACAAGGCAAGTGACAAAGACATATTTACCCATCGAAACGTTGACATAAGTACTGGCCAGGTCATTGTCGCTGGTCCTGCAGACATAGAGACCCTGGTCGGTGAGTCGCGCGTGTGTGAACTCTAGCATGCTGGTGATGGTGCCCTTGTTAAAGTTCACGCGTTTAATAATATTCATGACTCTCCCGTGGTCTATGTATAGTGTGCTACCATCCCTGCGGAGATGATACAGTGAGTACTTGTATATAAGACCTTTCCTCTGCTGGTTCTATAAGCCAGCAGTGTAACACTGAATATAAAGGCATAAGTAGTCATATAGTAGATAATGCCTTCTGAGAGTGACCCTTCAGGCCCTGTATATTCTAGGCCATAACTTTTCAGTTGGACTGACCAGTTCTCTTACTCGTACAATTTCTGACCAGGCATTTCCCAACAAATGTTGAACTTTACCAGGTGCCCATTTTTATAAGGGTGGGTCGACCCCATGATCCTACTGGTCAGAACACAACAATTCTGTATATCCTGGCGATTGAACTTGGATCAATCCTTTAGCAGGTAAGCTCAATAACGACTATGCCACCCAGACTACACGCCATCACCATCATGTGCCTTGCCGATAAGTATGGGCTGTCATGTTTTGCCATCTCACACGATCACCAGAGTCGTAGATCAGCTCTGTGTTCTTGTCTCGACTATACCACGTATGCAAGACATCCAGGTATTTACTTCTCTGCCTTGACCTTGTTCTCTTCCACGCAATCTTGCCAGTTGTCACGAAGTTCTCCAATTTATTTCTTCTCATAATAGTCACGTAAAAAAAAAAATATTTGCATCTGTGTCAGTGAACTGCATATAAATACATTGACGCGTTCATATATACTTGGCGTATGTGGAGGTGTGTATATGTTACCCTTATGTATGGGCTATGGGTGTGCACTTCAGTGCCGTGATCGTATGTGAGCTATGGGTGTGCACTTCAGTGCCGAGATAGTATGTGGAGTATACAATAGTTTACCATAAACAACCCATTTTAATTTGATATATAATACTGCATATCTGCTACCATATTAACAACGTTTAGGTCATAACTGTGACACACCCCTACTTTCCGGTTTCCGTCATCCAATTTTGTTTGCTCCAAACCTACAATTTGTTTAGCACTGAATATGATAATAATGTTAATCATTCAATTAGTCAATCATGCATCATCTCAGCAATATAGTTAGCAGTAGTGAATTGCTCAACACCAGCAGGCCATGTCGCTGTTGGTACACAATGACAAACGCATTTCATAATATGCCACAGTGTATTTCCAGGCCTAACGATTGTACGGTACTTGTTACATCATTGGTCATAATTTGTCAAGTTTGACACATATGTTTGTTACTATGTCATGTCGAGGTAATACTTTAATTTATTACTTTAGTGTCGTCCCTAGAGTGAGGGGAATCAACATCCACATTTTATTTAACCCCTTATCATTACTCTGGAGAATCCACCAGAATCCGTCCACAACACTCCTTCAGTCTATAGACACCTCTTTCCTACTCTCACTCACCACTGGATCATGCCCTCTCTCATTCTTCCCCAACCCAACATACTCAACAACTCTAGCTTCAACAAATAAATACTAAATAATTTATTAAAGCAAAGAGTATGTAAGTGAAAAGGGTGTGTGTGTAATCTGTAGAATGTGTTTCTTCTACTCTAATGTGTATGTAGAATCAGACCAGTGAATCAGGAGCAAAGTCAGTTGCCTCACTGTGCTGAGCACACAACAGCACCATATATTCCGGACAGAAAACCTCACCCAAAGGATGTTTCTCCGGCCACATGACGACTTTCTCCGATATCTCTTGAACAATCAGGATGCTTGGTCATCAATTATAGACACTGTCCAATATTGGTCTGCACACTAGCACACACTATGAATCTACTCGGTTCATTAAATGTTCGTTGATCAGAGAATCTTACAAATATCGTTAATGTCACCCGGGAAAACCTAAAAGTTCGTATGTCACTTGTTATCAGATTTTCCCCATATTAACACATAATGTTAATGTTCCAGGTAGTTATGTATGGAATAGTGTTCCTGGTACTGGAATTATTGTCAATGTCCTTAATTTACCGTGATGTACTATCACTTTGGAAACACAATTATAACATCATCGTTTCCGGCTCAGCAGAGGCCAGGTTCCTGCAGACCCTCTGGGTTATGGGCCCAGTGCAAAAGCCTCTCAGTAAACTCTGCCCAAAATACATGAGCCATTACTTTCTTCTAGCTTGTGTTTGGTGAAGCATATCATAGAACCATCGAGTGAAACCTGTTGAATAGAGAACACCCTGGTGAGAGCAACTCAGTTCTGACCTTAATTAGGTGAGTGTAGGCCGATAGCAGCACTCAGATCTATAACAGAGACCCGAACTCTGTCATACAGCCAAATAGCTCATCACTTTGGTTTGAGTCATGGTAAGACAAGGAAAGATTAAAGGAAACGGGTAGAAACCCAGCAGATGCCCTACTGGAAGATCCTACCATTTCACATTCCCTTCATCCCTCCCAACCATCCTCAATCTCTCTAAATATTATCCCACTATATTGTCTTTAACTCCGTGAGTTAAATGATATATCACACAAGCTAGTTTAAAGCTACACAATAAGCTACTAGTGCCGACGCTTCTATAATACTTTCTATCACCGCACTTATACTGTACTCTATTCCTAATAATAATCTAAGTTAGATATGTTTAATAGAATACCATATGGCTATTCCTGTTGTAGATGGAGACTGTAAAATCACAGACTGGATCGATGTCCGCCGATATACATCAACAAATTGACACTATAGTCTCTTTCTATAAACACAACTAGGAATACAGCGCCGATCCTTAGCACTTCATAACTTTTGGTCAACTAACCCAAATTTGTTTACCTCAAATGTATTTATACTGGGTATTTGAGTGACGTCACACAACTGTCCAGACACCAGACAGTCTAGAAATTATTTTTCTCCCTCCTGTCCAGACTTAATGTCAACAACTGACTGGCTGGCCCTTTCATCTGGGGATCCTTTGTCTCGTACAACAAAAGTCCTGTCTGCCTGTGAACCAGGGAGTTTTTTCCCACATCACAGAATCTATCCGACGTGTATTCAGACATTTCGTCTACACTTCAAGGGCTAACTACCGCAGACGGATGGCGCTATTGTCCCTTCTCGAGCAACCACAGATTAAAGATATGCGACTGTGTGCAGACAGGTGTCGCGACTTTCTGTCATCGATCGAAACTATCAAGTTTTTATGTGACATGTTCCTAATGTCGCAGTTGATAGTGCTTTCGATGTCACAAGAGGACACTAGCCATTGCCACTTGATCATATCCACTTAAATTCACGGCAGTTGGAAGGTCCCATTTGAAGCACATCTTAAGGGTCTGGTGTATTAACAGCCCTTTACAATATAAATTTATGGGGCCTTACAGAGGTTTTGTAGTCACCAATATCAAATATTACATGCCATAAATAATAGACTAAAGTAGCCAGCTTAATAAAAGTATATTCATTCAATCATTCAGTAGCATGTCCTTTGCAGAACCTCGCTCCCATAACAACCTTCCGGAAAATCTCTCGATCGTATGCAAGATGTCCCGCGTCCGATACACCCATCTGGAGATCATCCGCCTCATCCTGCACCCATCTTCTCTTTGGCCTTCCTTTTCCTCTCTTCCCGGGCTTATACCCCTCCATTATTGTTCTCTCCAAACTTTCGTGACGTTTCAAGTCACCAAAATATTTCAATTTTCTTTGTTTTATCGTCTTTAATAGCCAACCTTCTTCAATATTTAGTTCTTTAAGTATGGATGCATTTGTTGTTTTCTTTACCCAAGATATTCTTAGAACTCGTCTATAACATTTATATTCAAAGGCATTAATACGCTGTTCAGCTCGTGTCCAGGTCTCACAGGCGTATGTTGCAATGCTAAAGATGGCAAACTACTGATCTTAAAAATGTGCCTAGTATATCAATAGCTGATGAGAATGCTGGTTTAGACTGCAACGTAATGTAAGGGATATGCAACATTTGTTTGTATTACATGGACAAGGCGTATCACCGAAACCAATATAAATATTGTTCGACAATAACAGACCATATAACCGAGACCAATCTATATGTTGTTTTGCATGGACAAGGCGTTTCATCTAGAAAAATCTATATTGTGTATGGTATGGACAAGACGTTTCATCTAGAAAAATCTATATTGTGTATGGTATGGACAAGACGTTTCATCTAGAAAAATCTATATTGTGTATGGTATGGACAAGACGTTTCATCTAGAAAAATCTATATTGTGTATGGCATGGACAAGGCGTTTCATCTAGAAAAATCTATATTGTGTATGGTATGGACAAGACGTTTCATCTAGAAAAATCTATATTGTGTATGGTATGGACAAGGCGTTTCATCTAGAAAAATCTATATTGTGTATGGTATGGACAAGGCGTTTCATCTAGAAAAATCTATATTGTGTATTGTCGTGTCCTCCTTTACAGTTTCGTCCCTGGAGTGAAGAGAGCCGACACCCACATTATAATATTTTTTCCCTCTCAATATTCTGGAGAATCCACCAGCTTCCGTCCAACACACTCCATCAGCCTATGGACACCTTTTCCTATCACTCTCTCACTGTCGTACTATGCCCCCTTCTCATACTTCCCCAACGCAACATACTCAACAACTCTTGCTTCTAGAAATTAATAAAGAGTAATTTATTAAAATAAAAGTGTAACGTATATGAGACGTGTATGTGAAGAAAATGTGTGACGTGTTCTATAAAGTGTGTAGACTCTGACTCTCAGACAGCAACCCAGTCAGCTGATCCCAGCAAAGATAGACCACAGCACGTTACGTCAGAACATGTACTTCTCACCCGTTGCCGAAACCATCTTGCCGGATACTGCTTTGCCTCTGTAGACCTCTGGTAATCCAATTTCATGAACATCCGAAATGGACACCGGTGGTATTAACAGTTAATCATGGACCGGTTGCACTCTACACAATGTCCGTTCCTAACGTTCCTTAACAAACTGCACAAGTCTTTTGTAGTGTGTACGCAGTTAGTTAGTTAGTTAGTTAGTCGACAGATCATCCTCGTTGCACATCGAACCATTCAGTCCATAAGTGCTAATTTCTAATGTTAATTGTTGCTGTACTAACACTAGGTACTCTTAGCCGGTTCTCGGTTCGTTACTACTGTCTAATGCTGTGTGGTGCATCAGTATGCATCACTCTCTTTGATGAATCAATTTCCTTCTAGCGTAAGTTACGTTCTGTATGCAACTCTAGTGACTCTTGAACTGGTGTTCTTCCCTTTTGGATTTGATTTTTTCCCAAAAAACTTGTTGAGTTTCCTTGGATCTGGTAGGGAATCTAGGATAGAAACAACACATCTGGTGATAGTACTAGTCACTGATCCTTTCGGCTGAGTGTAAGCCTATCACCTTGCTTAATGATCTTTAGCTAACTAGACTTAGTCATAGAGCAGATTAGCTACCCACCTAGAGCCGAATCAGGCTATGACAAAGAAAAAATCAGCAAACAGAATGCGGAACCCCGCCCACCAGGGACACCTACGGGAAGATCCCAATTATCCCTCATTACTCAATTCTCAACTAGTAAAGCTTATCAGCACTTCACTAATCTATTCTAGCTAACAGAGCCACGTATCACTTCACTACTCTAGCTAGTTTCCACTAACAGTGCTAATCATCACACAATAGTTTAACAAGGCCACAGTCTATATTAATTATAACGAATATATATATAATAGGTTATACCTTACGGCACTGCAGTTTACACTAAATTACATCTAATGGTAGCCATACAGGCTCGTGTAAACTAAATCAAATATCTCCTTCACACGTTAGATGTTCTAACTACTGCAGTGACAAGCATGTCTGCCTAGATCCACATTTTTCAAGTCCCCCTAGTTGGCCCGAACTCGGGTTTATATGGCAAACTACCAAAGTTGGCCACGTGGCGTTATCCTTTATGCCCCCACACAGGTGGCACAGTGGCAGATCATCCCCTGTCAGGAAACTATTTTCCTGGCTTAAGTCCTGTCAAAGTTGTCAGTAATAGTTTAGATTCTCAAAACAAGCCAGCGAGTTTCTGTCGAGTTACAACAAAGAGTTGCAAATAACCCCGTCAATCCTCTCGATGTGCCGGAAACCAAGAATTGACAGATGCACTGTTTTCTCCCTAGTCGGGCACTTCCGACCTGTTGATAAACTGTCAATCTTCTGTTTCGTGGTGACAATCCCAGCAGCCATTTCCGTCTGATGTCCGGCAGTATAGATGACAAACGGAACCATTCCATATCCTAAGCCGACAATCATATGTGATTCTAACTGTTAATGAACTGCCAACTCGATGTATCCATTCCCTCTCACTCACCACCAAATGTGTTTATGGGCTGACACGATGTAACCTGTGCAGCTGTGTTTACTCTGTTAGTACGACTTTTGTGGCCTAGAAAATATACGCCACGCAAACGTCGGTATTATTAGCTGGTTAACTCATGGCGCTCGTGACATAGGCCCCCTCTTAAGAGAGTAGTCCATCTCACTCTTCTCCACCATGAGTTAAATCCAGATGATTCATTCCTCTTCTTCAGGAGCTGGGTGTCTTGACAAGAAATCCGCTCCAACATTCTCCTTCCCCGGAATGTACTCTACTGTGAAATTATACGGTTGAAGTAACAACGACCACCGCATCAAACGTGTGTTGAGCTTCTGAGAAGTAGCCAGGAACATCAGGGGCTGATGATCCGACTGGACCCGAAACTTAACTCCATACAAATATGGCTGAAATTTTTGCACTGCCCATACGAGGGACAAGCACTCTCTCTCGACGGTTGAATAATTCCTCTCCGCCTGTAGAAGTTTCTTACTTGCGTATGCCACAGGTTTCAAAACCGAAGCATCGTCTTTTCCTTCCTGTAACAAAGCGGCTCCAATTCCAATCGCACTCGCATCTGTTCTCAACACAAATTGTTTGGAAAGGTCAAGGAGCTGTAATACAGGTTTGCTGACCAAGGCCTCCTTTAACTGACTATAGGCATTCTCACATTCTGGTGTCCAAATGATTTGCTCCGGGAATCCCTTTTTCAAGGTTTCCGTCAACGGAGCTCCCAGTTCCGTGAAATGTGGGATAAATTTGTGGTAGAACCCACACAACGAGAGAAAAGATCGCACATCCTTCTTCGTTTTTGGCCTTGGTGCATTTCTGATTTTCTCCAGGTTCTTCTCTTCTGGAACAATGTGTCCTGGAGTGATGGTGTGACCTAGAAATTCCAGAGTCTGGTAACCAATCATGCACTTGGTTGGACGAGCAGTAAGCCCTGCTTCCTTGAGCCTATTAAACACTCTCTCCAAGGATTGTAAGTGGTCATCCAAGCTGTCACTGGAAATCAGAATATCATCCATGAATGAGATGATGGATGGATCCTGTAACGAATCTAGTAAAGTCCTCATCATGCGTGTAAACACACTAGGTGCATTGCTGAGTCCAAAGGGCATGACCTTGAATTCGTAGTGTCCACTGGGTGTACTGAAAGCTAACAGTGGTCGAATCTCCGGTTTGACTGGTATCTGATAGTACCCCCGACTCAGATCCACCTTTGAAAAGTACCGAGCCTTATGGAGCCTAGCGAATAACTGAGTTGGATTCGGCAAAGGTTCCACCTGAAACTGTGTATGACTGTTCAGAAGTCGGTAATCTATACACACTGGCACTATTAGCCACCGGACGCTGATGCATATGCTGGGGGGAGGATCTGAGCACCTATGGACATGTCCGGAGTGCAACGAAGATACCCCAACTGATAACTAACTAACTAACTAACTAACTAATCTATACACAACCGGTGTTCTCCACTTGGTTTACGTAACAAAACTACCCCCGCATTGTATGGGGATGTGGATGGTGCAATCACATCATCCTCCAGCAATTTGTGTATTTCCTCCTCCAGGGCCTTTTCTTTAGAGAATGGCACTGGGTAAACCTTTTGGCGAACAGGCTCCTGTGTGGTCAAAGTCATCTCGAACTCCACCAACCTCGTTCGTCCTGGTTTATCAGTCAGTATCTCCTTATGAGACTTGAGAACCTGGGTTATCCTTTCCCTCTCCTGGGAGGTCAGATCAGGGTTCACTTGCACATCCCTATAGGTTTCCTGGTGTACCAAGGGATATTCCCTGCCCTCGCTGGTTCCCACTTCTGTCTCCACTGCAACTGCCATTGCCATGAGGTGCGCTGCCTTGTCTCCGGGTCTCTCTTCATATTTCCGCAAGAGATTGATATGGAAAATCTTCGACTTTCCCCGGATCCGGATCTGATAGTTGGTTCTGGATATTACCCTTTCCACGGGAAATGGTCCTTGCCAACCTATCTCCAGTTTGTTGTTTCCCGTTGGGAGTAGCAACAAGACTTTATCTCCCACCTCTAGAGATCTTTCTTTAGACCTACGGTTGTAGTAAGCCGCATGTCTTTTCCTGGCCTTTTTCAAGTTTTGATTTGCCAGAGTCCATCCCTTGTGGAGTTTTTCTTTCAGTTCCTCCACGTATTGATAGGATGAGATCACTTCTTCTGACGTCCCCTCTTCAGTCCAACTCCTCAACATGGCTTCCAACGGTCCTTTGATTGGACGACCAAACAGCAACGTAGCGGGTGGTAGTCCTGTTGAGCCATGAGGAACTTCCCGATAGGCAAAGAGTGCTGCTGGGATATATTCATCCCACCTATCAGGTTTTTCCTGCGCTAATTTCCTGAGCATTGTCATCAACGTGCCGTTGAAACGCTCTACTTGTCCATTGGTTTGAGGGTGGTAAGGGCTGGTATGTATGTGGTTAGAGTGAAACACCCTAAATACCTCCTCCATGAGTTTTCCACAAAACTGAGATCCATTGTCCGTCAGAATTTGATCCGGAAAGCCTAATCTGGTAAAGGCCTCCATCAGTGCGTCCGCCACTCTTTTCGAGTCAATCGTGGTCAACGGTATAGCCTCACCCCACATTGTACAGCAATCCACCATTGTGAGTATATACATGTTCCTCTTCCTAGTCCTGGGAAGTGGACCCACGATATCGATGGCTACCCTCTCGAAAGGAGAGTTCATGATGGGCATCTCACCCAACGTCACCGGTGCTGTCCAGTGTTTCGGTGCCACCCTCTGGCACTCAGGGCATGACTTCACATACCGACGCACATCATCTGTCATTCCCGGCCAATAGTAGTGGCAGGAAATCCGCTGCATGGTGGCGGCAATACCCATGTGTCCACTAAAGGAGATGGTATGCCCCATATGAAGAATCTGGGACCGGTGAGCTTTCGGGACGACCAACTGACCGTATAGGTTGTCTCCCCTTCCTGCTCTCCTGTAGAGTATCCTATTCTTCATGTAGTACTGCCCCCGTCCTGGTGGATCAGCACTTTTCTGCAGCTTTTTGTAGCAAGGACGTAAAGTATCATCCTCACTCTGGGCAGTTCGTCGCTCCCCCGGCATTGGGTTAGTCACAATTGCGTCTGCCTCTTCCGTTTTCGTCTGAGAGCGAGTCTGCATTGCTCCCATATGGATTGGCTCCCTGGGCATTCCCAGAAAGACATACCGGCAACCTAGGATGACTGGAAAAATGGGATCGGTCAATACAGCGGCCTTGATGGTGCCGGTGACGTACCTTGAGCGAATCTCCACATTAGCAATGGGCAACTTCATGGGTACAGCACTTTTCTGTGCAGGCTGTATATCCAATGTTTCACCTGTGAATTGTTCTGGATGTACCAGATCCGCAGAAATCACGGCCTCCCCGTCCAGTCCTGTGTCGTATAAACACTCCACTTGACGACCGTTAACCTCTACCAATTCCACTACAGGTGGTTTTTCCTTGTCTGGAGTCTCTTCCTCGGCCTCGACCTGTTCGGTGGGCTCCACCTTAGGTTTTCCTGAGCACACGACGAATTGAGTGTCTCCTGACTTTCCCCTGCAGTCAATAGCATTGTGCGTGTTTGACTTGCATTGGTTGCACCATTTCCCTGTCCTAGATTTTCTATTGTCGGACTTGAGTGAGCTCTCCTGGTGGTGAGCTTCCTTGTTGACCTTGGCATTTTCCGTGACAACCTCCTTGGAAGTCACTTGACATGCTGCGAAGTGAGGGTTCTTAGCCTTCGATTTGCAGTCCCTCGTATTGTGAGAGGGTGACTTACAAATTGAACACCACTTCTCCGACCACGGTCGTTTTGGTGTAGAGCTTGAAGTGCTCTTGCTTCCCTCCTTCTTCTTCTCTGAACTATCCTCTGATTTTTGCACATAAGGTTCCCACTTTTTTGTTCCTGAGTTTTTGGTTTTCTTCTTGTCATGTTTCTCTTGACTTTTGGTGTTGGTGGAAAGGTTTTCCCCTGCCTCCCCATGTACCTCGACGAACCGTTCTGCTAATTTAGTCACGAGGTCAATACGTTCCGCTCCTTGTTCTCCCAGGAACGTCCTGAGAAGTTTAGACATTTGCTTCTTCAGCTGGTCGACCACCATGAGCTCTTCCAGACTCTCATAGTCATGTGCGAACCCAGCCAAATCCATCCACTTATGGAGATAAGATTTTAGACGCAAACTGTAGGCGGCAAACAACTCCCCCGGTTCTCGTTTCGCTGCTCGAAATTTTTTCCGGTAGGTATGTGACGTAACCTCGAATCGTTTCAGCAGAGCCGTCTTTAACTCATCATAATTGTTCTCATGTCCTGGTGGCAGGCGAGTATAAACCTCGTATCCGGTCCCGCGTAAACCCTGGGATAGCTTAAGATTCCATTTGTTACGCTCCAGACCCATAGCAACCGACATAGCCTCGAAGCGTTGAAGGTACTGGTCAATCTTCTCTTTGTCCTCCTCGTAGACCGCCAAAGGAAACTTCATGGCTTGTACCCATGTCCACCTACTGGTGTTGATCCTGGGATGGAGGAACCTCCAACTGCTCCCTCAGTTTCTCCATTAGATTGACTCTTCAACTCGAGTTCCCTCACCCGGTACTCGTGCTCCCTTTTCTGTGCTTCCTGTTCAGCTTCTAATTTCCTAGCTGCTTGTTCAGCTTCAAATTTCCTAGCTGCTTGCTCAGCTTCCAATTTCCTAGCTGCTTGCTCAGCTTCCAATTTCTTAGTTGCTTGCTCAGCTTCCAATTTCTTAGCTGCTTGCTCAGCTTCCAATTTCTTAGCTGCTTGCTCAGCTTCCAATTTCTTAGCTGCTTGCTCAGCTTCCAATTTCTTAGCTGCTTGTTCCAACTCCATCCTTCTCAATTCCAGCTCGGCCTTTCGATCATCCCTTTCTGCTTGACGATACTCTCTCTCTACTTCCTGTATGTAATCCGTTAGAGCAGAACCCCCCAATCCCATTTCTTCCCCCTTTGCCTTTAATTCTAACGTGCTAAGTTTAGGGGTGGCCATTATACAGAAAGGTAAGCTAGCAGGTCTAGTACAATATAACTGCAAATTACTATACAGATATATGAACAAGTACTATAAATCTAGATATTACACACACAGCACATTCACGCAGTGACAAGAGTAGAATCAGGACCACAGACCTATGCAGACGTGTGAAGTGTGAACAGGTAAGATATTAGTCCTAACCCCTATCCACATTCACTCTAGCTGGATTCTCCAAAATGATATCTCCCTCTTATAACTAAGGATCCCGTGTCCAAAGACCCCGTTGTCAGAGGATCCCACTGTCAAAGGTTCCTGCTTGCAGGAGATCTCGCTGTCCAAGGATTCCGTTTATTAGAGATCCCGCTGTCCAAAGATCCCATTTACGAGAGATCCCGCTGTCCAAAGATCCCGTTTACGAGCGATCCCGCTGTCCAAAGATCACGTTTATGAGAGATCCCGCTGTCCAAAGATCCCGTTTCCGAGAGATCCCGCTGTCCAAAGATCCCGGACGAGCCCCCAATAATGTCGTGTCCTCCTTTACAGTGTCGTCCCTGGAGTGAAGAGAGCCGACACCCACATTATAATATTTTTTCCCTCTCAATATTCTGGAGAATCCACCAGCTTCCGTCCAACACACTCCATCAGCCTATGGACACCTTTTCCTATCACTCTCTCACTGTCGTACTATGCCCCCTTCTCATACTTCCCCAACGCAACATACTCAACAACTCTTGCTTCTAGAAATTAATAAAGAGTAATTTATTAAAATAAAAGTGTAACGTATATGAGACGTGTATGTGAAGAAAATGTGTGACGTGTTCTATAAAGTGTGTAGACTCTGACTCTCAGACAGCAACCCAGTCAGCTGATCCCAGCAAAGATAGACCACAGCACGTTACGTCAGAACATGTACTTCTCACCCGTTGCCGAAACCATCTTGCCGGATACTGCTTTGCCTCTGTAGACCTCTGGTAATCCAATTTCATGAACATCCGAAATAGACACCGGTGGTATTAACAGTTAATCATGGACCGGTTGCACTCTACACAATGTCCGTTCCTAACGTTCCTTAACAAACTGCACAAGTCTTTTGTAGTGTGTACGCAGTTAGTTAGTTAGTTAGTTAGTCGACAGATCATCCTCGTTGCACATCGAACCATTCAGTCCATAAGTGCTAATTTCTAATGTTAATTGTTGCTGTACTAACACTAGGTACTCTTAGCCGGTTCTCGGTTCGTTACTACTGTCTAATGCTGTGTGGTGCATCAGTATGCATCACTCTCTTTGATGAATCAATTTCCTTCTAGCGTAAGTTACGTTCTGTATGCAACTCTAGTGACTCTTGAACTGGTGTTCTTCCCTTTTGGATTTGATTTTTTCCCAAAAAACTTGTTGAGTTTCCTTGGATCTGGTAGGGAACCTAGGATAGAAACAACACATCTGGTGATAGTACTAGTCACTGATCCTTTCGGCTGAGTGTAAGCCTATCACCTTGCTTAATGATCTTTAGCTAACTAGACTTAGTCATAGAGCAGATTAGCTACCCACCTAGAGCCGAATCAGGCTATGACAAAGAAAAAATCAGCAAACAGAATGCGGAACCCCGCCCACCAGGGACACCTACGGGAAGATCCCAATTATCCCTCATTACTCAATTCTCAACTAGTAAAGCTTATCAGCACTTCACTAATCTATTCTAGCTAACAGAGCCACGTATCACTTCACTACTCTAGCTAGTTTCCACTAACAGTGCTAATCATCACACAATAGTTTAACAAGGCCACAGTCTATATTAATTATAACGAATATATATATAATAGGTTATACCTTACGGCACTGCAGTTTACACTAAATTACATCTAATGGTAGCCATACAGGCTCGTGTAAACTAAATCAAATATCTCCTTCACACGTTAGATGTTCTAACTACTGCAGTGACAAGCATGTCTGCCTAGATCCACATTTTTCAAGTCCCCCTAGTTGGCCCGAACTCGGGTTTATATGGCAAACTACCAAAGTTGGCCACGTGGCGTTATCCTTTATGCCCCCACACAGGTGGCACAGTGGCAGATCATCCCCTGTCAGGAAACTATTTTCCTGGCTTAAGTCCTGTCAAAGTTGTCAGTAATAGTTTAGATTCTCAAAACAAGCCAGCGAGTTTCTGTCGAGTTACAACAAAGAGTTGCAAATAACCCCGTCAATCCTCTCGATGTGCCGGAAACCAAGAATTGACAGATGCACTGTTTTCTCCCTAGTCGGGCACTTCCGACCTGTTGATAAACTGTCAATCTTCTGTTCCGTGGTGACAATCCCAGCAGCCATTTCCGTCTGATGTCCGGCAGTATAGATGACAAACGGAACCATTCCATATCCTAAGCCGACAATCATATGTGATTCTAACTGTTAATGAACTGCCAACTCGATGTATCCATTCCCTCTCACTCACCACCAAATGTGTTTATGGGCTGACACGATGTAACCTGTGCAGCTGTGTTTACTCTGTTAGTACGACTTTTGTGGCCTAGAAAATATACGCCACGCAAACGTCGGTATTATTAGCTGGTTAACTCATGGCGCTCGTGACATGTATGGTATGGACAAGACGCTTCACCGATACCAATCTACATGTGTATGGCATGAATAAAGTCTATCATCTAAGCCAAGGGTCACCAAAGTTTTTTCACGGCGGGCCGGATAACTGACAAAATGACGAGCGCGGGCTGCATACTCATTCTGTACAATACTTACGCTGGGCTCCGTGGCGAAGGTCCTACGGACGCGGTTCGTAATCCCATATACCCGCGTTCGACACATATCTGTGCACGCTTTGGCAGCAGACCTCGTTGCGCTGGTTTTTTACGCAATGGTATGGGTCAGAAGGCAATGGCAAACTACTGAACGTAAACTTACCAAGACATAAACAACAGTAACAAATGCTGGTGTTGACTGCAAACGTCCTGTAAAGGTTATGCAACTAACGTTAACAATACTTGCAAGCCAGAACGAAAGCTCTGGAAAAAAAGACGAAAAACTAAGTAAATCATGGGTGAGTGGCATGCAATGCACATAAAAACAAAGACAACCGACATGTTTATTTACTTAAAAAAGTAATCAAAGAATTTAGAATCAATTTCCTCAAGAAAATGCCTGGAACTAACGGTGATTGAGTTTATGTCCCCGAATGAAGTTCACATCAGAAGCGACTGGTTTCAGTACACAAGAAATATCTAAGTCTTCCCTACAGTGTTTGCTGATGTATGATGCAGTGTATGAACAGAGAGCCCGGAATTTGCAGATCTTCCAACTGAGTCCTGATCTGCCCCATCAGATCTTTCCTCACTCCAGCCATGTTTTTTCGTTCATCAACTGTAACAGCTCAAAGCTGATTTCACAGAAGGTTATAGTCTTGCAAAACAATTTTGTACTTCAGTGAAAATGTCTTTTCCAGTTGTTCCATGCATGCCGCAAACGCATGCGAACTTTTTCGTTATCTGAAAGTCCAAATTGACGATAAATTGTGACGTACTCGAGAGATCAAAAGACTCACCCAGCGCCAGAGAATACCACAACAAGCTTTTAGTTTCCTTGCGTATCTGTCGCACTATGTTCTCTCAGAGTTCTTCTGTTCTTCGCACAACTGAACTTGCCGAAAGGCTGATAGTTTCAAACAAATTGGCTTTCTCGGGACACATGTCATTTGCTGCTTCCATCATATACTCTTTGATAAAGCTACCATCTGTAAACGAGTTTCTTCGTTCTGCCATCTTATGCACTATTTTGTAACTTGTACGAGTGAAATATTCATTTTCAGCAAACTTTTTTGTGAAGAGATTTCATGAACTCATATTTCTCAGAGCTTAACGTTCCAGAAAACTTTGAATATCTTGATAGATTTTTGTTTCCTAGTGACGCCGGAGATTATACTCTTTTCTTCTTCTTCTTTCGTTCGCCTAAATTATGCTTATAACTGCAATGTTGTCTCTTGTATGAATCTAACAGTCTTTTTTTAGTTCATTCAGCGGTCCATAGAGTTTATTTTCCACTGTTGTCTCTCTAGGCCAGAAGGTTCGCCTGGATATGTTGTAGTTTGGGCAGTCTTGGAGTATCTGCTCTGCTGTCTGCGACGCCAATCCACATGTGCACATGGCTGAGTCACCAATCTTGAATTTTGTATACATGTGGTTGCGTAATCTATTGTGTCCTGTTCTGAGGCGCAGAAGAATGACCTGTTCTGGTCTGTCCATAACGCGGTAGTCGTCTTGAGTAAGGTTTGGTGGCCTTCTGACTGATTTGATCATTCTTTTCTTTTGGTGGTATGTAATAGGCATATCTGGTTGTTCTTCTTGTGCTCCTTCCTTAGCCAATCGATCAGCTCTGTCGTGTCCGGGGATTCCACAGTGGGATGGTATCCACTGTATGGTGATCTTACGATGACTGCTAAGTTAAAAAAGTAGTGTCCTCAGAACTGGCAATTTCCCAGACAGGAGCGCCTCTATTACGGATTTTGCATCTGTCAATATCACCACAGGTTGTGTACCATGGCTAGTATTTTGTAATTTCTCTGTGGCTATCTTGATTGCCTCAATTTCAGCATCATAATTATGGCAGTACTTTCCTGTTGGAATTCTGGCCGTGTCTCTAGTATTATTTGGGTATTCTATGTACACTCCCGCTCCTCCATTTCGAACAGCATTTTGTGCTGACCCATCTGTGTAGACTCGGATCCAGAGGTCATGTGGGTATTCATCATCAAGGAAGCTGAGAGTGGCTGTTCTGCGCTGTACACTGTTCTGTTCTTCCTTGTCCAATATTCCTCTAACTTTTGACTGGATTTGTAGCGATAATCTATGTTCATCTTTCCACAGGGTTTGTTCTGGAATAGTTGTCAGGGGGATACCAACTGTGGGAAGATCGATGGATTCTCTGCAGAGTTGTTTTGCCTGGTGGATGAAACTACTTCTTTTCAACCGCCCCATAGCTAAGTTTTCAAATCTGTTCTTCATAGGGTGGCCTGGCAAGCTGAGAAACTTTTCTGCTTGTATTAGTGTTTTTGTATCTCTGCGTTCTGTTAAAGCTTGTGTCCTCCCCATTTTCTCCATTGCTACTATAGGGGTTGATCTCATCCCTCCTGTGATGACTCTAAGAGCTTGATTTTGCACCTTGTCCAGCTCCTGCAATGTAGTTTTTGATGCTGAACACCACGCAGTTGACCCGTATTCCAAGTGTGGTCGTATGCTCTGTTGATAAACTTTGCTAAGTATTTTCCCACTGGCTCCCCAAGTGGTTCCAGTTAGCTTTCTCAGGATGGCAATTTTCCTTCTGGCTTTTGCTAATGTTTTTTATGTGTTTTCTCCATGTCAGCTTGTCGTCGAATGTTACACCAAGGTATGTTGGTTCCTTATCTTCTCTTAGGGGTGTTCCATTTATCTGAATGCTCCCTGCCTTTTGTTTCGGAGAAAGGGTAAATAGAGTGGTGCTGCACTTGCCAGTGTTTATGCTGATACACCATCTATCCGCCCATGCAACAAATGTATCTACAGCTCTTTGTAGCAATATGGTGGCCACTGATGCATGTTCATTTGCACTCCACAAAACCAGGTCATCAGCGTACATTGCCGCTTTAATTCCATTGGGTAGATTAGCAACAAGATCATTGATGAAGATTAGAAAAAGTGTTGGGGACAGGACTCCGCCCTGGGGAACACCGTGACGCAATTGTACTTTCTTGCTCTTGAGACCGTCTATCTGTACTCGGGCTCTTCTGTTGTGCAAGTATGCTTTTACCCATTTGTACATTCTTCCATTGACTTTACAGTTTCTCAGTTTCTTCATCAGACCTTCTTTCCAGACTTTGTCAAAGGCTTTCTTCAGATCTATCCAAGCCGCAAGTACCAGCTTCTTCTCTTGGAATGCATCCTCAACTTCTTGAGAGAGGTAGGTTCTCTTCCGTAGAGTAGCACTGCCTAAAGGCAGCCTGTTGTGGCACAAGGATGTTTTCACTTTCAATGTACCACTGTAGTCTGTGATTGATGACGCGTTCCATTGATTTACAGAGACAACTGGTGAGGCTAATGGGTCTGTAGCTGGAGGCAATAGAACTGTCTTTCCCAGATTTTAGGAGGGGTATCATGATAGCTTCTCTCCAGACTTGTGGAACACTGCCTAAGGTCCATGTATTATTAAAGATCTGTAGCAGCTTTGCTTTGGCCTCTGTTCCTAGGTTCCTGATCATTTCATTGGAGATACCATCAGCTCCTGGTGATTTTCTCATTTTCAGTTTTGAAATAGCTAGCTCCAGTTCACTGAATGTGATAGGTGTCTCCTTAACCTCATGTACAACTTCCTTCTGTCCTGTATTTTGCCATTTCTCTCGAATCTCCTGTTGTTTCTCTGGACTAATTTCAATATTGTTATCTTGTGCGAATGAGTCCGCAAAATGGTCAGCTGCTTGCTTTCCTGTTAAGGTGTTTCCGTCTTTATGTAGCGCAATTTTTGAGTTTCTCCCTGTGCCCTCATCGTTAAGCTGTTTTATTAGCCTCCATAACTTTCTTGTGTCTTTTTCAAAGTTCAGTGACTCTGTTTTCTCTTGCCAGCTTTTCCGTCTAGCCTGCAGTTGGGCCCTTTGAAATTTGGCTTTTGCGTGCTGATATTTATTGTGGTGCTCTTGGTTGGGATTGGCCTCTGCTTGTTTTCTACATATATCCACATCATTATGCAACTGTTCCAGTTCACTATTCCAGTAGGGTTTATAATGTTTACGGGCTCCTCTTGGTATTGTTTCGCGTGCTGCCTGTAGTATGCATTTCCCAAACTCTTCAACTACTTTATTTATGTCCTTCTCAGTGTTCAGGTTTCTAACCAGTATGCTAGTGCGATGCTTGTACATTGCCCAGTCTGCTTTCTTGTAGTTCCACCTCGAGATGGTGCTGCTTTCACTTACAAGCTCATTTTCTACAGTTAGAAAGACTGGCCGATGGTCACTGCCACCAAGTTGTTTCCCAACAATTCGTGTAATGTTCCACTCCAGGTCTGGTGAATGAAACGCCAGGTCAGGTGTAGTTGTAGAGGGCCAAGATCTCGAATAGAAGGTATGTGGGTCAGACGGCTTGTTAATCAGGATGAATCTATTCTCATCCTGCCAATCTTCCAATCTCTCTCCTCTCTGGTCCATGTGATCATAGCCCCAGCTCTGCGAATGGCTGTTGAAGTCGCCACACACAATCATTTTTCCTTTTAATGGTAGTGTGTCCAGTGCCTGTGGGCGGTCATTTGGACAGTAATAATTGATCAGGTGAAAGTCTGTATTGTCTGTCTTAAGTTTAAGTGCCTGATACTCAGCCCCTTCCATGTGAACTTCAATTTGGGAAGCAGGAATGTTGTTTTTGACAAGAGTCAGTATCCCACCCTTTCTCCTGTCCTTTCGGTCAGATCGGTAACACTGGTAGCCTCTGATTTTGAAGGCTATATTTTCGTTCAGGTGAGTTTCTTGCAAGCAACATACACTTACATTTTCATTGGCCAAGATGTTTTCTAGTTCTATTCTTTTTTTGGTGATACCCTCTGCATTCCAGTGCATTATTTTAAGTCTTTGTTTGGTACGGCCAAACGGTCTATTTTCAGGCCCTCTGGCTCCGCTGGACATCTGAGAAGGACCTCCCTTATTTGTGGTTAGAACCTTACGAGGCATAAGGCCCGGCACTGCACCTGTCTGTGGGACCAGAGCAAGGCGAGCACCATAACATGTAGCAGTTGTCGACATAATTCACGGCGTTATTGCGTGGCAGCCTGATTTCTGTGGTGCGCCTCCTGGCTGGCTGCCTCCGTCTTCAGCACCTATCCTTTGCAAGAGTAGACTATGGTCTTACTCGACACACGAGCACATAGTGCTGTTCCTCCGGTCTGTTATTTATAGATACAACCAAAATAATGACTTCACCACCAGTGTAAACAGCTTTAGCCACTGCGTTTGAGAGTACCCCAGTAGAAAAGTTTATTATACTTAATGACGTATTTACAAGAACCGTTGGTATGAACAATCCAAAATATTCAACAAAGAGGCACATGACTGAAATAGTTGCCTTTACGATTCTGTTCTTCTGTACTTTGAAGCAAAGCTCTTGTATCCCGAAAACATAAATATTGTGGACATATGCTATTTAGTACTTTTGACTCTCCTTGACCTTTACATAACAACAGAATGTTTACTATTGAAAATTGAAGTATTTCACATTTTATCAGCATTTTATTTCCGAACCAAACAGCCAGGCCAGTATCTTGTTGACCAAATCAAATGATAATTTCCAAAATTAGGAGATAAGCACAAGAAAACCATCTCTAGAAATAAAATCACACACAGACCTTAACGTATCACCGGCCTGTCAGCCATATTTGACCGGAAGATGACAAGACCGCAACACTTTCGCTGCATATTACGCAATTGGTTTTCTGGTCCTTTTATTTCCACTAAGAGGTACTTTACTCCCCATTCTTCATTGAAAACGCGACATTCGGCGTTTTCTTTTCTTAGTAGCCATAATGAAGGGTGAAGTATACGAGATCTGAAAATGAAAAGGACATTGGATTAGAAACATAACTAAAGCTCTATTGAAACACAAGAAAAGCACAGGACAAGGGGTCACTGGTGAAGCTACGGCGCACCAAAGATACATATACAGTTTATAGTTACCTCTAATAGTATAATATGTCACATAATAAGTTTGCACAATATATAAATAGGGTCGGTATAAATAAACAGCCTAGAGCAGTGTTTTTTCAACCTGGGTTCCGCGAATGACAGCCAGGGGTTCCGCCGAAACATACCGAAATCGCCTAATTGTAAAATTTTTTGCCCACCTGGTTTATTACATAAAGTAGGACAGACACTTGTATCATCACAAAGAGTTCCTTGAGCAAAGTATAAATTTGCGTAAGGATCTGCTCCAGCAGAAATGTTCAAAAACATGGGCCTAGAGACCAGCTCGATTAAAACCTTGTCCGGGAAATTCTTCTGAGCTGGGGATATTTTCGTAATAGCACGAGGATTCTATGGCATTTCTATGCCATGTTTACTACTTTATTGCCTCTATTTACACTTGTAGTTCACTTGTCTATCAAGGTCAAACAAAGAAACATACCTATACAATGGATGAGTGGCAAAAAGAAGTAAATATTTCTGGAACATCGGACCTATGTTGATAGATGGACACATCTGGGGAGGGAAAGAGAGAGAGAGAGAGAGAGAGAGAGAGAGAGAGAGAGAGAGTGTGTGTGTGTGTGTGTGTGTGTGTGTATTTGTGTGTGTGTGTGAGTGTTGTGCCATGAAAACCATCGTGACGTCAGAGCGTACGCGGCTCTACTACGAGCCAGAAAAAATACCTGGGATGGCGCGAAATGAGCAAACTTTACAATAAACAAGAACATCTAGATACAATAATTTATAAGTGAAAATATAAAATTTAAGACACACAGCAGCTAGGAGGTTTTCTCACGTGTGAAGATCTCCTATTATTCTCCTATATAATATTTACATTTAAATTGTATCACACCGTCTCGTGTTCCATACGTTATATCAAGCAAGTTCGAGTACCGTCGGCGGGCCGGATGAAATGTCGTCGCGGGCAGGATCCGGCCCGCGGGCCGTAGTTTGGTGACCCCTTATCTAAGCCAATCTATATTGTGCGTGACGTAACAAGACGATTCGTCTAAGACAATCTTTAATGGGTATGATATGAACAAGGCGTCTGTCAGGTCTTAGTCAGATATGACTGAGCTACCGTATGACAGTAGACGGTACTACCTGGTTTCTGTTAGCGCCGAACGTTGGGCGGCGCTTACCAAACCCGACACCCCACATTGTGCCAACGGCTTCGGGCGGAAGAGCGCAATTGGGAGGGTACAAGCCTTACCCTGGTGCGAGGAAATGCAAGCTAAAGACAAAATTGTCATGGCAGGGCAGACCAGGCCCTAAGCCTTGGTTGGCGACTGGTCTAGGATCGAAGCTCCGACAGGCGGACAGTTAGAGCATTGCTTTGCTGATCCGGCAGCTTCTGCAGCTTGTCTTGTTCCAGATGTAGGGGTGTTACCTTTCCTCTGGAGTGAACTAGGCAGGCCGAGAGAGGGATCATGCTGCATGGGCAACACATGATCTCTATATTTTAGCCCAGGCTTTGTGCTATGGAGAGGCAATAACTCCATCCCTGGTCTTAACTGGTCTCGGAATCAAAGCGAGAGGCAACTGTTACGGGTTATAAGTCCTTGTCAGTTGGCGTAGACATGGGGCGCCACGCGTTGCCTCTGACGGTGGGAGACACCTATAGGTGTCACTGATCAGCTACCGCCCGCCTCAAGCTGGGCAGCCCCCAGCCAATTGGGTGCTGATCCGCCACAGCCTGCCTGCTTCAATGGGTGCTTGGGGCTAGGACAAAATCTGAATCGCAGGCTGTAAAACCAATGCACCAGGTACAAACAAAAATATAAATAGAAACCTCAAGCTACGGCTTGCAACCTGGAACGTGAGAACCATGTGTCCAGGATTTTCCACTGACTTGACCAATATTGACGATGTGAGAAAAACGGCTGTGATTGATGCCGAACTCAATCGTCTTAACATT
The DNA here is from genome assembly GCA_963921405.1 of Cepaea hortensis. Classification (NCBI taxonomy): domain Eukaryota; kingdom Metazoa; phylum Mollusca; class Gastropoda; order Stylommatophora; family Helicidae; genus Cepaea; species Cepaea hortensis. The sequence goes on along the minus strand of OY992891.1, from coordinate 9,473,157 downwards.
GATATTGCTGGCCTGCAGGAGACTCGCCTCGCTGAGGAAGGGTCACTCAGGGAAAACAACTACACCTTTTTCTGGAAGGGTAAAGGGCAGGCAGAAAAAAGGCAACACGGTGTGGGCTTTGCAGTGAAGAATTCGCTACTGGGAATGATTGAAATTCCAGCAGGAGGAAATGAAAGACTATTATCCCTGCGCTTGGCAACCTCTTGTGGGTTTGCCACCATTATTACTGCATATGCACCGACACTCGATTCCTCTGATGATGTGAAGGATTTGTTCTATGAGGAGTTAGACTCTGTGATCAAGGCAGTTCCAAAATCCGACTACATTTATATGCTCGGTGATTTCAATGCTCGTGTGGGCAAGGACTCGAGTTCATGGCCAGTGTGCCTTGGAAAATACAACATCGGTCGCATGAATGAAAATGGGCAAAGGCTGCTGGAGCATTGCACCAGTAATGACCTATGTATTACAAACTCTTTTTTTAAAACAAAAGAGATGCATAAGGTCACATGGAAACATCCAAGATCCGGCCATTGGCACCAGCTGGACTTCATCATCACACGGAGACAACATCTGAACCATATATCATTGACTCGTAGTTACCACAGTGCTGACTGTGATACGGATCATTCTTTGGTTGTTGCAAGGGTTAGACTGAGACCAAAGAGAATCTACACAGCTAAACACAAATCTAGCCCCAGGATTAATATTATTAACACTCATGATCCTGAAAAGTGCTTTCAGTTTCAACAGCAACTTGAAGACGCTTTCACTGATACACCAGAAAATTGTACAGTAAATGATAAATGGAATAAACTTAAGGAAACTCTTTGTAAAACTGCCGTAAAGGTTTACGGCACTGTGGATCATAAGAGGCAGGACTGGTTTGCGGCCAACAGCGAGACTCTGCAGCCCTTGATTGATAAGAAGAAGAAAGCTCTCTTAAGAAACAAGGAAAGACCAACGCGTAACACTCTGAGTGAGCTAAGGCAAGCTAGGAAGGATGTGCAAAAGGCTGCCAGGCAGTGTGCAAATGATTATTGGATCAAGTTATGTGAGTCCATTCAAATCGCAAGTGATAAGGGAGACATAAGAAGCATGTATGAAGGAATAAAGAAAGCCTGTGGTCCAGTGATCAAAAGAAGTGCACCATTGAAAACCTTGACTGGAGAAGTCATCACTGATAAGAAACAGCAGATGGACAGATGGGTAGAGCACTATTTGGAGCTTTACTCAAGTGAGACCAAACTAGCGGATAATGCCCTCAACGCCATAGAGGCTCTACCAACTCTTGACCACCTGGACACACTTCCCACCATAACAGAAGTTAAGTGTGCTATAAATGAGCTCCAGGTAAGGATGGGATTCCAATAGAGGTTATCAGGAGTGGGCAAGACACACTCACTATACAGATCCACCAGCTAATAGAGCTATGCTGGCGTGAAGGACAAGTCCCACAGGATTTCAAAGATTCAAGCATCATAACACTGTACAAGAACAAGGGCGATCGGAGCGACTGCAACAACTATAGGGGTATCTCACTTCTGTGTATTGTTGGAAAAGTATTTGCCAGAATTGTTCTGCGCAGACTTCAAGTCCTAGGAGATCAAGTCTACCCCGAATCACAGTGTGGCTTTCGACAGAACCGGTCTACCACTGATATGATATTCTCATTGCGACAAATGCAAGAAAAATGCCGTGAACAGAATCAACCACTGTTTATTGCCTTCATCGACCTCACAAAGGCATTTGATTTGGTCAGTCGTGAGGGTCTGTTCAAGGCACTAAAGAAGATTGGCTGCCCACCAACTCTTCTGTCTATTGTGGAATCGTTCCACACAGGCATGAAGGGTATAATCAAGTTTGATGGTGCAACTTCTGAAGAATTTGAAATCAAGAGTGGAGTTAAGCAAGGTTGTGTACTAGCTCCCACCCTCTTTGGAATATACTTTTCACTTCTACTGAAATATGCATTTCGTGATCAGGATGGTGGTATTTACATTCACTCACGCTCAGATGGCGGCCTCTACAATGCTCAGAGATTGAAGGCTAAGACCAAAATTAGGAGGGTACTGATCAGAGAGTTGCTTTTTGCAGATGATGCTGCAGTTACGACCCACTCTGAGGAAGAATTGCAATGTCTACTATCTGCATTCTCCAATGCTTGTTCTGAATTTGGTTTAACAATTAGCAAAAAGAAGACACAGATTATGTCACAAGGTGCACATGGGGTACCATCAATCTTTATTGACGACGCCGAACTAGAGATAGTAGACCATTTTACATATCTAGGATCGGTGGTAAATAGCAAATTATACCTAGATCAGGAAATCAACATCCGGATTGGTAAGGCAGCAACAACAATGAACAGGTTAAGAAAAAGAGTCTGGGAGAACAGGAAGCTTACTGCCAAAACAAAAGTCCTTGTCTACCAAGCCTGTGTCCTTAGTACTCTTCTCTATGGCAGTGAAACCTGGACAACTTACTCACACCAAGAGAACAATTTAAACAGCTTTCATATGCGGTGTCTGCGAAGAATTCTTGGTATTAAGTGGCAAGACAAAATCACAAATACTGAAGTATTGGAAAGATCAGGTTGTGTGACAGTTTATTCCATGCTCAGTCTTCGTAGACTTAGATGGATAGGACATCTTAGGCGGATGGATGATGGTAGAATACCAAAGGATATCTTTTTTGGTGAATTACAGATGGGTAAGAGATCTCAGGGTCGGCCTCTACTACGATACAAAGATGTGTGTAAGCGGGACATGATTGATACAGGCATTGATAATGCACATTGGGAGCAAGTCGCCGCTGAACGTGTTGCATGGAGGGCAAATATCAGAAATGGAATAAAGTCAAAGGAGAAAATTATTGCAGAAAAGTCACACACCAAGCGTTTGAGACGTAAGATGGTGCATGATGGTGGAAATGACCACGTGTTCACATGCACCCACTGTGAACGGACATTTACAGCGCAAATTGGCCTTATCAGTCACACTCGCTACCGCCATAGTTAAGAGTTATTATGCCTTTTTAAAGCACAAACTATCGTCTGTCAAGACGGCAAGGTGCCAATGTAATGAACAAGGCGGACCTCTTACAGACATCAGCATATTCTGAGTGAGACATTGACGAAGACGTATTACCTACTCTAGCGAAACCCCAGTGGCCCATGTCCTCATGCCTTCTTTGGGTTGGGAAAGACAGTGGGAAACGGGTTTCAGGAACCCTAAGTTCTCTTATCCGCTCAAGTCCCTTGGAGGAGGATTCTCTGGTTTACTTTTATAACACGATCTTTTTAATAGAACGATTGGATATTTGTCTTGTCTTGGGGGAAAACCCGATAGGGCACCTTGCACCAAATATGCACTAATGTAAATTCGGGGACCATTCATGGCGGTTTGATCAACTGCAATCTGTAGACTGCCTCATGTCTATTTGCCACTTCAAAGAGTGAAATGGATGAAGCGCAGCATACGACTGGTTCAGTGAAAGGTAAACCTGGGGTTTATTAGATATTATTAAACCTTGGTCTATAAAGCTAACTGGTTGTCTAGACTAGTGAGACAAATTGGCTAAACGGCAATCTTGCCATATTGGGATGGGGTGACCGTTGGCCAATCTAGCTAAGTCGCTTGTTCTTGGCAGCAGAGGGGCGGGGGATATCTTTCTTCCTACGGCCTGAATTCTACAATTTGTCATCTTTCCTTTGAATATAAACATTCTATAGCTATGGCATGTCGAAAGGAGGGGAGGACTCCGTGGGGACGTGTTCCCACTATCTATGTTCTATCTTCTTGAGCCGGAAGAGGCGATCCACTGTGCTATCTCCTTCATCTTTTGGCAGATGGGGTGGCTAGGTGAATTGAATGATTACTGGTCGATAGGATCATCTGAATCTACGTGTAATGTTGGGCACTGCCGGTGCATTGCGGCGAAAGCTCAGACAAGAGCAGCGGCGGGACGGGATAGTTTCTTCTTTCCTATTCTTGCTAGGGATAGGGAGCTACACTGCGTGCCATACAGACCCACTACTATAAGATTAGTTAAGGGGGGAAAACACACCTAATTACATATACACCACCACAAGAGCTTTGTCGTGAGAAAGGCAGGGTTTGCAAGTGAGAGGGAAGCCTGAGAAGGAATGTGCCCAAGAATAATAAAGGCATGGTATGAGAGTGGAGAGGAATCTTGTATGAAGACAATAGAGTACTATATTATGTATCAATTGTGTATCGCAACCGACATGCTGAGACCATTGTGGGGCTCCATGTCGACTGTACCTGGAGTGTAGGCTGGAGTCTTTCACCAATTTGTATAATCTCCAGGATCCTTCTGTTTGGTGGTGAACAGAGCTACTACCCGGACAGTTATGTATTAATCCAGTGCTGTCAAGTTTTGGGTTATACCAGGCCCAAGGGTATGAACACTACAAGATAGAACCACCGCTGGCCCGGAAAGAATGACTATCGACTTTTCTAACACCTCGCCAGTCATCTCGATACGCTAGGATCGAGTCCGTTTGTGTTCTGGGCTGGACCCCGCCTAGGTCACAGACATACCCATTCAGATTTACGAACTACTCGCTTTTAACATTTTCCCACCAAAATTGTGCCAAGTGATCCCATGGCACTTTCCCAGACCATTTGAGGAACTATATCGTGGGGCCAAGGAAACCTGGAAGCCTGTTGTTTGAACAACCTACGCTGGAAGAAAAGACCTAAAGACTTCTTCGGTGAGGGGATGTGAATTAACAGGACACTATTGAAAGCTATGGTCTATGATGTTCATATGTGCGTTGCTCTATGTTTGGACTAGTTTTATCTCCCAGTTTGTTTATAGAGGTTTATAGGTTTAACTGTCTAGATGTTTTCCTGTGTTGTCATGCATTGAGTTATTAAATTACAATTATAGTTATTGTGAAGATCGTCATGTTGTATGTGTGTCAACCAGAAATACACGTCAGGGAAAGAGAGAGTGACAGTGAGTCCGGGGAACGGAGGAGGGTTGGCAGGAAAAGACCTATTTAAAGCCGGGGCTATGGAATATAATGGAAACATTGTGACATAGTTATTTGGGACCCTCCACGTAGCTTGTTACACCTACACCAATCTATTCTGAATGAGACATTGACGAACACGTATTACCTACACCAGTCTATATTGTGTGGGGCATAGAGAAAGTTTGTCACTTACCGAAACCAGTCTATGTTCAATGGTGGGTGTTCTTGATTTGAAGCGTTACAGACAAGGTAGATGCGTTCACCTTCCTCCACATAATTTTTGCCTGAGATATGGATGTCTGTAGACATATACAATATGATGAAATTTCACGTCAGTAGCTTCTAATTGTGATCTACATACATCTTATTGGCTAGGCATGCGTGTATGTGTGTGTGAGTGTGTGTGTGTATGTGTGTGTGTCGATTTGTGTGTATGTATGTGTGTCGGTGTGTGTATGTGTGTGTGTCGATTTGTGTGTATGAATGTGTGTCGGTGTGTGTGTTTGTGTGAGTGTGAATGTGTGTGAATGCGTATTAATAAAAGACAGTGTGTATCATTAGATATATCGTGATTATTCATTGCTGGCGTTTACTCTACTCTGATGCCTCAAACTAACAGCTTGAATCATTTATCGACGTGGAAATGTTCCATAGACCTGGGGCTAGGCTCGGCAGACATGGCCAGTATGTGTATTGCAATCAAAGAGGAGTTCCCAGAGGTTCACCCGTTACAGGGCCAAAATGACGTCGAACATTGCGTAGCAACAGGAGAACCTGAGAAGTTTCCGCCGATTGCATTTGATCCTTGATGATTCCTTAGACGATAGACGAGATGAGTAGAGTTGATTCAAGAATCAACATCATAACACTCGGGACATTCCCATACGTACACCATTCCTCATCTGCAACAGCTAGCGAGGAGTCCCAATACTAATCAGTAGCAGTCTGATTATACTTGCTCCAATCTGTCTGGCCTTTCCTTGGTGTTTTAAGTTTCATCCAGACGCTTTGTTCACACCCAGCAGCACCATTCTCTCCAAGTCGTCATGATATACCCGCTTTTATACACTGTACACATGAGTCCAAAGGGCAATGACCTCATCTGCTTCATCAAGCACCAATACCCCACCAACGGGAGCAGACCAAGCCAATCTTTACGACTGCTCGTGTGCCACAACACCATCTTGTCCTGGGGAAACAATCGAACACATATACTCTCTTTTTTTGGATTGGTGAATTGAAGCCTGCTAATATTTAGAAGATTTTATAAGACAGTCTCCCCACTGGTCATAGATTGTTTGAAAATAACATCTCATTCATAGAAGAGAATGGACATAACTTTCTCTGCGTATGGTGTCAGTGAGCAGTTTTGATTTCATTCCCCAGTGTCTCTTTTGGGTTCCGAGCTAGTGCACCCACTTTTCCTCTCACGTAAGATCCCTTACTAAGAAGCGAGTTCCATGTGCTTCAAAGCCCGGCATCAGTTATTGACTGACATTAACACGTCGTCATGTCAAGTCTGTAGAAAGTTTCAGTGCCACAACTGCACATGTACGGTGTATGTTGCAACTCTACTGCTGTCAACGTTTGTAATTAATTCATTCACGATAACTCCAAGTTTCCAATGTTCTGAGTTCTAGTGACATAATCTATTCCGGGACATTATAACGTGTGTCTGACATAGTCGACATCAATTTGGCAGAGTACTTACATTTTCAGAATGCCCCATTGAACTCTCACACTTCATTGAACGGCAGGCATGTGCCACAATACGGGTTATTTTTTCGCCGATTAATTTCTATAACTGTCACGGTTTGCTGTTCAACAAATCTATTGCAGAAAGCTGCTGCTGTTGGGTCGCTTGCAAAACTGATGCATTCATGGTGGTATCACTACTGTCCCTTGCAAAACTGATGCATTCATGATGGTATCACTACTGTCCCTTGCAAAACTGATGCATTCATGGTGGTATCACTACTGTCCCTTGCAAAACTGATGCATTCATGGTGGTATCACTACTGTCCCTTGCAAAACTGATGCATTCATGGTGGTATCACTACTGTCCCTTGCAAAACTGATGCATTCTTGGTGGTATTTCTACTGGGGCGTTTACACATGTCCACCCCTTGTATGACACTCTTGTTGTCGTTGTCATGTCGGGACATGATTGATACATACATTGGTAATGCACACTGGGAGCAAGTCGCCGCCGATCGTGTTGCATGGAGGGCAAACATCAGAAATGGAATAAAGACAAAGGAGAACATTATTGCAGATAAGTCACACATCAAGCGTGTGAGACATAAGATGGTGCATGAGGGTGGAAATGACCATGTGTTCACATGCATCCACTGTGGACCAACATTGACAGCACAAACTGACCTAATCAGTCACATTCGCTACCGCCATGGCTTGTATTTATGAAGCCTTTTTGAAGCACAGTGTAACAAACTATCGTCTGACAAGACGGCAAGGTGCCATTGTAATGTCGTTAGCAATAGGACTATCAACGTACATGGAGATGGGTGGGTGTCTTGCAATGTTGAAGTTACCATTTAATACCTCCTGGCTTACTGATTATATGAGTACGTTAGCTGGTTCAGCTACTTGACCTAAGACACCAGAGAGGAACCATTGAGACGTCACTGGCTGTCATTACTAACCGTTTATTTTGGAACGATGGACTACAATAACAAGAAGATAAAAAAGACATTCATATTTCTCTCAGTCTCTTAGATCAATGCTCTTTCCATTAAGATATACATTATATAGCAGTCAGATACAAAAGGCGAATATGATATAAATAAATGCGAACTAAGGAACATAACACGAATATTCAGACGGGTAAATTGACACACGTAAGGAGAAGCGAACATGTATGAAAATATAGAATGAATGCACGTTATTGCAGTCTTCCTACCAACATGTGGTGCATATCTCAATTAAGCAATAGTCCTGCATATCTGTGTAAGCAGCCTGAAGTAACAATGGAACGTGTTTCCGAGCCTTGTGATCTACAAAGGAATCTGATAAAACATTCGTTGACCTGTGTGACATATTATGGACATCTTTAGAACCATCAACACGATTACTAAGTTTGTATTTAAAACAGGAGACTTGAAGTCTGCGCAGATCAATTCTGGGAAATACTTTCACAACAATATACAGAAGTGAGATACCCTTATAGTTGCTACATTCACTCTGATCCCTCTTGTTCTTGCACAGCGTTATAATGTTTGAATCTTTGTAATCTCGTGGGACTTGTTCTTCTCACCATCATAGCTCTATTAGCTGGGTGGATCTGTAGAGTGAGTTTGTCTTGCCCAGTCATGATGACCTATATTGGAATCCCATCCTTACCTTGGGCCTTTAAAGATGCGAGTTCATTAATAGCACACTTAACTTATGTTATTCATGAGACCGATGATATATTTTCCAAGGCACACTGGCCATGAACTCGAGTCCTTGCCACACGAGCATTGAAATCATCGAGCACATAAATGTAGTCGGATTTTGGAACTGCCTTGATCACAGAGTCTAACTCTTCATAGAATGAATCCTTCACATCATCAGAAGAAGTGAGTATCGGTGCATATTCAGTGATGATGGTGACAAAACCACGAGAGGTTGTCAAGCGCAGGGATAATAGTCTTTCATTACCTCCTGCTGGAATTTCAATCATTCCCAGTAGTGAATTCTTCACTGCAAAGCCCACATCATATTGCCTTCTTTTCTGCCTGCCCTCTACCCTTCCAAAAAGGTGTAATTGTTTTCCCAGAGTGACCCTTCCTCAGCTAGACGAGTCTTCTACAGGCCAGCAATATCAATGTTAAGACGACTGAGTTCGGCATCGATCGCAGCCGTTCTTCTCACGTCGTCAATATTCGTCAGATGAGTGGAAAACCATGGACACATGGTTCTCACGTTCCAGGCTGCAAGCCGTAGCATGAGGTTTCTATTCTTCTTTCAAGCAGTACCTGGTGCATTGGTTTTGCAGCCTGCGATCAGATGTTGTCCTAACCCTAAGCACCCATTGAAGCAGGCAGACAGTGGCGGATCAGCACCCAGTTGGCCGGGGGCTGCGAAGCTTGAGGCGGGCGGTAGCTGATCTGTTACACCTGCAGGGGTCTGTCACCGTCCGAGGCAACCCGTGACGCCACATGTCTACCCCAATTGACAAGGAATTGTAACCCGTAACGGCTACCTCTCGTTTTCAGTCCGAGACCTGTTAATACCAGTTATACCTCTCAATAGCACAAAGCTTGGGCTGAAATATAGAGACCATGTGTTGCCTATGCAACATGATCCTTCTCCCTGCTTGCCTAATTCACTCCAGAAGAAAGGTAACACCAATACATTTGAAGCAAGACAAATTGCAGAAGCTGTCGGATCAGCAAGGCAATGCTCTAACTGTCCGCCTGTTGAAGTTTCCATCGTAGACCAGCTGCCATTTGAGTTGAGTTGAGTTGAGTCAAGAACCGACATCATTGCACTCAGGACATTCCCATACGTGCTCAGTCCCCTCATTCAACGGCCAGCGAAGAGTCATACTACTAATCGTTCCCACGGCTATCTGATTAAAAGTTCTCATTGTCTTCCCTCTCAGTTTTGAGGTTCTTCCAGAAACCCTTCCGATCCCCCGCAAACTCATTCTTTCCACATATGGGTTCTCAATCTGTTCCTCCGCCTTCTCCACCTGGTCCCACAAGCGCACAACCACCTCCCCCTTGTCCATAGGCAAGATACCACCAAGAGGGGCATTCCCTGCCAGCCTATCAGCCTGTTCGTTCTCCCGTACACCCGCATGACCAACTGCCAACTAAAGCGAAGGGTCTGGTCCGCCCTGCCATGACATTTTGCATTTAGGTTGCATTTCCTTGCATCAGGAAAAGGCTTGCACCCTCCCAATTGTGCTCTTCAGAACGAAGACGTTGGCACAATGTGGGGAGTCGGGTTTGGTAAGGGCAGGTAAACATTCGGCGCTAACAGAAATCAGGTAGTACAGGCTACTGTCATAGGGTAGCTCAGTCATATCTGACTAAGACATGACACCAAACGTAGAGCAAACATACAGTATTTTATATAGAGTATTTTTTATATAACAAAGAATAGTTTACACAAATGTAGTAATTTATACTGATATATAGTAATTTATACACATGGAGTAGTTTATGTAAAAATATTGTAATTTACACACATTAGGTAGTTAACAGACATGGAATAATTTGTGCACATGGAGTAGTTCATATAAAACAAAGGGCAGTTCACACACATGAAGTAGGTCATACACGTGGAGTAGTTGATATAAATTTATTGCAATTTACACACATTAGGTAATTAATATACATGGAGTAGTTTATATAAAACAAAGGGCAGTTTACACACATGAAGTAGAACATACATATGGAATAGTTTATACACAAAAAGTGCAGTTTATACACATGGAGTAGTTTACACACAATAGGTGATTTATAAACATGGAGTAGTTTATACACATAAATGACAGTTTATACACATTGCGTAGTTTATACACATAAATGGCATTTTATAAACATGAAGTGCTTTACAAAACAATAGGTGATTTATAAACATGGAATAATTTATAAAAAACACAGTTTAATTTACACATATGTAGCAGTTGATCGCATGGAATAGTTTAAATACCTGAAATAGTTTATACACATGATGTATTTTGTATACATAAATAGCAGTTTGTAGAAGATTATACACATTGAGTAGTTCATATAAAAAGGGTGGTTTATACATATGTAGTAGTTTATACACATAGACTTGTATATCTAACTGGAATACTTTATACACATAAATAACACTTTATACACATCGAGTAGCTTATACACAAACACTAATTTACAACAATGGAATAGTGTTTAAATTTGAAGTAGTTTATACACTTGGAGTATTTTATGTGGAACACAAGGTAATTTACCCACATGGAGCAGTTTATACACATGGAGAATTGTGTGCACATAAATAGCAGTTTATGCACATGGAGTAGTTTATACACATGGGGTATTTTATATTTTTAAAAAAGGTAGTTTATAAATATGCAGTAGTGTATAAACAAGAAGCAGTTTATACACATGGAGTTATTTACACACATGAAGTAGTTTAAATACATCGATTAACTAACACACAAGGAGTAGTTTATAAATATCAAAAATTAACCAATTTATTTCAAACTGAAAAACCAGGAACTTACTTGTTTTGGAAGTTGTCACTGATGTGTGAGTTTCTGTGCAGGCAGAGAAATAAAAATAGTGAGATATAAATAGGGAGATATAAATAGGGAGATATAATAGTTTGTTTTACAGTCATGTTTGTATTATGACCACAATGTTGTCATATAATGACAGTAGCGGATGTTCATGTTTGTATTATCATCATAATGCTGTTATATACTGATAGTCGCAGCTGTTCATGTTTGTATTATCATCACAATGTTGTCATATACTGACACTGGCGGCTGTTCATGTTTGTATTATCATCACAATGTTGTCATATACTGACACTGGCGGCTGTTCATGTTTGTATTATCATCACAATGTTGTCATATACTGACACTGGCGGCTGTTCATGTTTGTATTATCATCACAATGTTGTCATATACTGACAGTTACGGCTGTTCATGTTTGTATTAACGTTAATGTTCATGTCATAAAAGTCGCGGCTGTTCATGTTTGTATTAACGTCACAATGTTGTGATAAAAGTCACGGCTGTTCATGTTTTGTATTATGATATATAAACACGAACAGCTGCCACTGTCAGTATATGACAACATTGTGATGTTAACACAAACATGAACAGCCGCGATTATCAGTATATGACATTATTGTGATGTTAACACAAACATGAACAGCCGCCATTATCAGTATATGACAACATTATGATAATACTACAAACCAACTCCTCATGAGAACAGTGAGGGAGAAAACTTTACAACCAACTCCCCATGGGAACAGTGAGAGAGGTGACATTACAACCAACTCCCCATGGGAACAGTGAGAGAGGTGACATTACAACCAACTCCCCATGGGAACAGTGAGAGAGGAGATATTACAACCAACTCCCCATGGGAACAGTGAGAGAGGAGACATTACAACCAACTCCTCATGGAGACAGTGAGAGAGAACACATAATAACCAACTCCTCATGGAGACAGTGAGAGAGAAAATATTACAGCCATCTCTTCGTGGGAACAGTGAGCGAGGAGACATTACAACCAACTCCTCATGGAGACAGTTAGAGAGGAGGCATACACCTGTCTCCTCATTGGAACAGTGAGAGAGGTGACATTACAACCGACTCTTCGTGAGAACAGTGAGAGAGGACACATTACAACCAACACCTCATAGAGACAGTGAGCAGAGATACTTTGAGATGGCTGCTGCATCGGAGGATTGAGCATGCGGGGAAATACTAAGTCTGTGGGGATGTCTATCATGATAGCAGAACATAACATGAAATAACGTAATATAACATAACATAACATAACATACTATAACATAACATAGCATAGCATAATATAACATAACATAACATAACATAATAGTCGATATTTTCGGCTGTCACAAGCAGTACCAGAACCTCTCGTCCCAGAACATGGCGAAAACGTGACGATTGTCTGTCCCTGAAGTGGGTAATCAACCATATTTATGGGCTGGACTCTTGCAGAACTTGGACATGGGTCCTTTTGGCCGTCCAGGGAGTTATTAGCGATGGTAGTAAAATGAAACATCTATGTAACCTTCAAATTGTTTCTATACTCTTTACTAGGAGTCGATGATTCACATGCATTCAATAGTATGGGAGTATTCAATATACTGAAGCCCGTTTTCTGACTTCCGTGGACGGGGGTAAGTTATCGAAGATCGAAGGATATCCTTGATTGGATTATTCTTCGTTATCTCTGTGTTTGCATGAATTATTCTATTTGTTATCTCTGTCATTGCATGGATTTTCTTCGTGATCTCTGTTTGTATGGATATTTCTACACGTTATCTCTATGTGTATGTATTATTCTACATGTTATCTCTGTGTGAATTATTCTACATGTTATCTCTATGTGTATGTATTATTCTACATGTTATCTCTATGTGTATGGATTATTCTACATGTTATCTCTATGTGTATGTATTATTCTACATGTTATCTCTGTTTGTATGTATTATTCTACATGTTATCTCTATGTGTATGTATTATTCTACATGTTATCTCTGTTTGTATGTATTATTCTACATGTTATCTCTATGTGTATGTATTATTCTACATGTTATCTCTGTTTGTATGGATTATTCTTCATGTTATCTCTATGTGTATGTATTATTCTACATGTTATCTCTGTTTGTGTGAATTATTCTACAAGTTTTATCTGTGTTTTCATGGATTATTCTACATGTTATCTCTGTGATTGCATGAATTATTCTACATGTTATCTCTGTGTTTGCATTGGTTATTCAATATGTTATATTGGTTTGCATGGATTAGTCTATATGTTATCTCTGTTTGAATGGATTATTCTATATGCTACATGTGTGCTTGAATGGATCATTCTACATGTTGTAAACTTCTTGTTGGTGATGAGGATGATAATGATTAGGAAGAGGATGATGGTAATGAGGAGAAAGAGGATGAGGATGTAATATTCTTGTCGGTGATGAAAATATGGTGATGATGATGAATATAATGAATTACCAACTAGTTACCTACCTGGCAACTGTACAACGAAAACTACACCAATCAGTAGCCAGATTACAGCAAAGCGAACAGCCATTCTTGGAGCCCGTGTAACAGAGAACAGGCAAACCCAGGGACACGGCCGATGTCCTTGAGACTGTTTATGTTCGTTGATGTGATTTTATGCTGTTTTACGCCGTGGGGTGTTTTTGAAATAATTATTCAAACTGTAAAAATTGCAGATGTAAGAAATTAAACATAAATAAAAACTCAAAATATAATCGTGTAAACAACACTTACAATGAAATGGGACATAAACTAACAGAATAAGAAGTTTGAGTAGTGTGGCAGAAAGTCCAGGACAGAGAGTAATATAAAGTAAAGTAAAGTAAAGTAAAGTAAAGTAAAGTAAAGTAAAGTAAAGTAAATGTGGTAACTATGTTAACGTAGTAAATAAGTTAAAATGGTATCTACGTTAATGTATTAAATAAGTTAATAAGGTAATTAGGATAATGTAGTAAATAAGTTAATGTGGGAACTACGTTAATATAGTAAATACGTAGATGTGCTAACTAAGGCAATGTAGTAAATTAGATTATGTAGTAAATAAGATAATGTGGTATCTAAGATAATGTGGCAACTACGTTAATATAGTAAATGAGGTAATGTGGTAACACAGATAATGTAGTAAATAACATCACGTGGCAACTACGTTAATGTAGTAAATAAGTTAATGCACTAAATACGTTAATGTAGTAAATAAGTTAATGCACTAAATACGTTAATGTAGTAAATAAGTTAATGCACTAAATACGTTAATGTAGTAAATAAGCCAATATGCACTAAATACGTTAATGTAGTAAATAAGCCAATCAACTCTACAGGTATACGTTAAAATACAGTTAGGAACGTGTAGCAATAGCTTCTTCGAGCTATCATAAAATAATACTACACGTACTATCTTGTACCACACTTAACCATTGCCCTTGGCTCAATTGTTAAGTGATTTGGCATCCGTGCTTGCGTGTGCCATTTTCTAGATTTAACATTTTAATATTTAGCATTTCCATCGTACCAATCATATGCGAGAATTCTTGTAAAACTAAAGCTGCCTGCCTGCCTGCCTGACTGCCTGCCTGCCTGCCTGCCTGCCTGCCTGCCTGCCTGCCTGTCTGTCTGTCTGTCTGTCTGTCTGTCTGTCTGTCTGTCTGTCTGTCTGTCTGTCTGTCTGTCTGTCTGTCTGTCTGTCTGTCTGCTGTCTGTCTGTCTGTCTGCCTGCCTGTCTGTCTGTCTGTCTGTCGTGTCTGTCTGTCTGTCTGTCTGTCTGTCTGTCTGTCTGTCTGTCTGTCTGTCTGTCTGTCTGTCTGTCTGTCTGTCTGTCTGTCTGTCTGTTTGTTTGTCTGTCTGTCTGTCTGTCTGTCTTAACTTTAATTAATCAATCCAAAATGAAAACTATTTGAACAAATCGTTATTGTTTTTCATAAGGCACACTAATTATGATGAAATTATCTTAACTTTATATTCATTCATTCATTCTGTCTCCCCCACAACAACCTTCCTGAAAACCTCTCGATCATAAGCAAGATGTTCCGCGTCCGATACACCCATCTGGAGATCATCCGCCACACCCTGCACCCATCTTCTCGTTGGCCTTTCTCTTCCTCTCTTCCTAGGCTTTTACCCCTCCGTTATTGTTCTCTCCAAACTTTCGTGACGTTTCAAGTGACCAAAATATTTAAATTTTCTTTGTTTTATCGTCTTTAATAGCCAACCTTCTACAATATTCAGCTCTTGAAGTATTGATGCATTTGTTCTTTTCTTTACCCAATATATTCTTAGAACTCACCTATAGCATTTATTGTTATATATACATAATTTTATAACTTTAACTAATTAATCTAAACATATATCAATCAACAAATGCACATCAGAATTACATTGTTATTCCTACTCAAATAATACCTCAGATTCCAAATTAACTGTGCATTGAAGTATCAAAAAAAAGTTAACCCAAACTTGTCGGTAGTCTGACAACCTTCAGTCTACACAGGAATAATTAATGCTCTCCATTTATTGCTGGGTGACCAATACTACTGACCTTCAGCAATGGGTTCTTAATACCCCAATACATCCACACTGATGTGACAACCCCACGGTTTTGAGTTTCTTATAAGATTCTATATAATGAATCTATCTTTCAGATAAATCTAAGTGTAACAACATTAGGAGAACTTGCGTCTTACAATCTGCTTCATCAGACAACAGCAACACCTTCGTATATCTACTATCACTGTTTGCACTTGTCAATCAGATTTCTGAAATTATATTCTCCAAAAACAAACATACAGGCAATTTCATGATGGTAATTTAAATCAGTAACATTTAAGTAACTCAAGTAAAGCTATAATTAAATAGTTCCAAAATCGGTAGCAATAGTAGAATCAGTATTAATCGGGTTAATAATTAAAGTCATGCTGCCACAACCTTTGGTCAGTTAAATTTAACACAGTTGTTCCAACAATTTCATTTCTCAAATGAAAAATCCATTCACATGCTGTTATATAAAATAAACCATGTCAACAATGTGGTAATTTTGTTGTAAATAAACAATTCCAAGTTTACATTTTGGTAATGTTAATTAATATAAATTAATTTTAGCCGCGTTATCACTTTAAAGAATGGGATAAATCTTCACCGTGGCGAAGGTGTGTCAGACGCAGTTCGTAATCCCGCATACCCGCGTTCGAAATACAGCAGTGTTGGTTGTTTTAATAAATGTTATGTGTGCCGGTCGGTCAGAAAACAATGGCAAACTACCAAACCTAAACTTTAATGTTGCCCAGGAATCACGAACAGCCAAACAAGTGCTGGGGTTGACTGCTACGTCCTGTAAAGAACATGCAAATAACTTTATAAATCTTAATCGGGTTCCTTTTTTTCGCATATCCTTTACAGGACATCGCTGTCAACAGCAGCATCTTTCAGCTGTCTGTTGATTTCTTGGCAAGATTACGCTCAGTAGTTTGCCATTGCTTTCTGATCGGCCGGCTCAGTATCCCGCAAGTCACCAGCGGGGGACGAACCGCTCCCAGCTCGCTCCCGCTACGAGACTCTGCATGACAAACGGGATTACGGAGAAAGTGTTGTAACCCCTCAGCCAGAGAGATGGGCAATCGGGTTCCTTCACAATCAAAACAAAAGAAAATGACAACACACTAATGACACTAATGTCATTGGCCAGTCTCTGTAGCAAAGGCGTTACGGACGCTTTTCATAATGCCGGTCACCTCCGTTCGAAACACAGCTGCGACCGATTTGGCAGCAGACCATGTCGCGCTAGGTTTTAACGTGATGGCATGGGAGCCGGTTGTTCAGAAACCAATGGCAAACTACTGAACTTAAACTTGCCAAGACATCAACAATAGCAATGCTGGTGTTGACAACGATGTCCTGTAAATAGGACATGAAAAACAAAACCTGTCAATAACTTTGACCTAATTCCCGCCTAAGACATGTGACTATGGCATTGTACTTCTCTATCTTGTACACGTGCTTCTCCTCAATATTGGGCTCGCAAGGGACGGTCAGCTCAATCTGCGTTAGCTGCTTGGCTGACGAGGATAAATACAATGTTAAGTTGCAAGCCAAACTTTCGGATCACCTCAGGGTAATTGCCACGGTCTTTTAGGTCTTACGGTCAGTTGCCAGTCCCTCGCACCGTCGAAGACGGTAGCAAGCGGCAAGTCGTCAGCTGTACCACTATTTTGCCCCTCTCGTACGAAGGAAATCTCCATCGGCCTCGGTTTGTGTCCCTCTTTGTTAGCTTTCATTCGTGGCACGTGCACAATGAGGCCCAACTCGGTCAGGACTTTGTTATGCCGCCATGTAAAACACCCTGGATCAGGACAACCTTGCAACCAGACAGCACGTGCTCCACTGTATGGACTTTTGGGCTTGTTTTTTTTTATGTTATATAGACTATTTTGAACTATTATTACTATTAACTACACATGCACTAAAATAACTTTTCACATTTTTACACTTTCATTCGAACGATCCAGCGAAGAAAAAGTACGCATTATTAAGGAGTCATCATCATCATCATGTGCCCCGCCAGTTAGAATAGGCGTTCATGGCTCTCCACAGATCTCTGTCTTTGGTGTTCTGGATCAACACTGCTGATGATATTCTTCATGCCACCGTCTCAACCCGTCCAAAATCATTTGTCTTGGTTTGCCTCTCTTCCCCTCGATCTTTTCGGTTGCCAGGATATTCTCTAATGTCTCTCTTCTCATCACATGATAATAAGAAAGATGTTTGTTTCTTTCTTATTGTTGTATATAATGTTTTAGTTTCATTCGCCTGTTTCAGGCAGTCGTTGTTAGTTACTCTGGCAGTCCAAGGAATTCGCAATATTCGTCTCAGGACCACACCCCCGTTGCTTCTAATTTCTTCTTAATTTGCTCATTTGCATTCCAAGATTCACTGCCATACAGCAAAACTGATTCTACATAGCATTTCAGCACTCTCTTTCTTACATTCAATGATAGTAACTTATTGCATAAAATACTCTTCTTTTTCTGAAATGCGGCTTTTTCTTGTCCAATTCTGCTCTTAATCTCCGTTGTACGTCTTCCATCTGATGATATAAATGCCCCTAGGCATTTAAAATTATCCACTTGGTTAAGAATTTTTCCTTGTATCTCTATGTCACATTTTGGTGTTACCATTATCTTTGATATCACCATTGTTACTGGTTTCTTGATATTAAGCGAGAGCCCTTTCCTTACACTCTCTGTTACTACAGTGCCCAACAATTGCTGTAGGTCTGTTGATTTATCCGCCACCAATACTGTGTCATCTGCATAGCGTATATTATTTATATTATAACCTCCAAGTAGTATTCCTGAATAACTTAAACTTCAATAAAACAGTAACAATAGTGATATCAAATACACATCTGAAACTGTCCAACACAGCCCCACTCGTGCTACTGTTTGAACTGATTTTTCAGGTGTCATACATCTACGTTTGTTTATTTATCTTTCTGTTGACACTGTCAAAGTTATTTGAAGTGTCCTGCATCATTGTATTACCGGTTCCATGACGTAGAGGTTACGGACGAAGTTCGTAATTCCGCATTCCGCGTTCGAAACACAGCTGTGTTGGTTTTTTTCATGAAATGGTATGGTGCCGGTCGTTCATAATGCAATGGCAATCTACAAACAAGCCCAGGAATTACGTACAGCTAAAAAAATGCTGGGGTTGGCTGCTACTTCCGTAAAGGATACGCAGCCAACTTAAATAAAAAATGATTGTAGTATTTCTTTATATTAACAGCTCATGACTATGATCTTTATGTTTATTGCTAATCTGTCTACATAATTATTCATTCTCGTTCGACAGGCCCCTGTGTTGATTTGGCAAAACTCGAGTCAAAATTTCTACACACGTAGCAAGTTCGGAATTTTCAAAAGTGGAGTTGCCGTCTAACCTTTTAAGTTGCAAGAGAAATGTCAGGACCAGAACTCCGAAATGTTCTCCACTTTCATTGATCTTACCAAGGCTTTTGATGCAGTCAGCAGAGAAGGACTGTGGAAGATTATGGCGACATATGGCTGTCCACGAAAGTTTGTCCAAATAGTTCGGTTATTTCATTATGCAGGCAATAGTCTAGGAAATTAACGAATGGTCTGCATCCTTTCCTGTCACCACTGGAGTGAAGCAAGGCTGTATTATGGCACCAACGCTGTTCAGTCTCATGCTTTCAGCTATACCGAGCAAAGCCTTCTAAAAGAACGACATTTTAATAGACATCAACTACCACATGGGTGGAAAGTTGTTCAATCTCAGAAGGCTGAAAGCCAACACCAAAACTAATAGCGACACCGTCAGAGAGCTTCTGTTTGATACGATTGCATTCTTTATGCCAACTCAGAGGCAGACGTGCAAAACAATGTTACAGCCTTCTCACATGCCTGTACTAACTTTGGGCTCAATATCAACTTGGAGAAGACTGTAGTTATGTACCAGCCAGCTCCAGGGAATAATCACACTGTGCCGATTATCAAAGTGAATGGTCATAAACTAAGTGTTGTGGACAAATTCACCTATCTTGGCAGCACCGTGTCACAAGCTGCCACAATTGATGACGAAGTGAATGCAAGAATCTGCAAGGCCAGCGCGGCCTTGGGCAGACTACAGGAATGTGTGAGACGGAAATGGAATAAGCCTGCAAACAAAGCTAAAAGTCTACAAAGATGGCTTTTTCATCCACACTGCTATATGTTTGAGAAACCTGGACTGTTTATAAGCGACACACTAAGAAATTAAATGACTTCCACCTGTCTGCCTTAGGAAGCTATTGAAGATTAAATGGCCAGACAAGATCTCAGAAACTGAAGATTATCTAGCAGTTACCAGTTATCAGTTATCAGTTGGGGTATCGTCATTGCACTCCGGACAGGTCCATAGGTGCTCATATCCCCCCCCCCCCTCAAGCATATGCATCAGCATACGGTAGCTAATAGTGCAAGTTCTGTGTTGGTTGACGAGGTACCTCGTTTTCCCGATCTACCTCTCGCGTCTGGCCGTGCCAATTCTTACTGCCAAGTCTTTCATCCTGGACAGCGATGTGGAATCACTGAAGTGAAAGTCCTCTGTTCGCGACATACATTTAAGGACGTTAACAACATCAGCACGAGCCATGGGCTGGCCATCAACAGGGGATGCAGAGCCATCCAGTTTATCAGATCCTTCATTTCCCTCGACTCCTGTATGTCCCGGGACGAAGATGGAGGTGACTTTACGGACAACAACTGAGTCACATAGTACACACACGTTGGTATAATGGTGTGATTCCAGCCATATGAAAGCCTGTGTAACTGCCATCACCTCCATCGTCATGATGCTCGTGGTCATAGAGTGGGCACAACTGGATTCTTGAACGGTTCGGACCGCTGGACGGGCTGTGAATGCCCACGCACTTCTCTGCTGCTTTACAACAGATCCATCTGTATAGATGAGCACTTCAGGGCTATCTGAGTGTTCATAGATGAGCGCGTTGACCTCTGCATTGACAGCGGCAGGGTTCTGCTCTCTGCACCGTCTGTCGAGTGTGATAATGCAGGATAAAGTGCACTTAAAAGCTGGAGGCACCGCACCCATTCCTTGCCGGAGTTGAAATTGGTAAGACTGCAGACCGGTCAGATGACATCTTCCGCCCGACCCATCCATGATTTGCCCCTCTTTAGCCTGTCGCTCTTTTCTCTGAATATAGCGTCATGCAGAGGGTGCTGCTTATTTTTAAGTATGCATTAGCTCTCCAGATCTTGATCCTGTGTTCCATTGTCGGGAAGTCAAGGAAGTATCACATTGCTACACAGCTGGTGTCTCTCGTGCAGCCCAAAATGATGCGCATGGCTTCGTTTTGTACCTTTTCAAGTCTTCCAATCTGTGTAGGGCTGACAGTGAGGATGGCCAGGGCATACTCGATGGATGAAAGCACCAGTCCTTGGAACAGAAGTATTAGCAGTATTTGCTCGATATTGGCAATTGCCATGACTCTCATTGCTGACAAACCTTTTCGAGGTTTCGTTATGACATAATCAACATGATCACTGAACGACAGGCTACTATCATTGACATGTCATTGACACAGAAACTACAGTCCTAGAAAGAGCGTCTATGCCCAGTATCCACACTCTACTAATTAAGAATCAGATTAGCTGGGCTGGTCACTTGAGTCGCATTCCAGACCACAGGCTCCCTAAACACATTTTATACGGCGAGCTGCGTTGTGGTAAAAGCTCCGAAGACGGTCTGAAAAAACGCTTTAAAGACACACTGCAGATCTCACTAAAAGCTTTTGGAATTCATCATGACACTTGTGAGACTGCTGTTAAAGATCGAAACTCGTGGCGTACATCATTACGAAAAGGTATATTCACTTGTGAAGGAAACAGGACTGCAAGAGCTGTGAAAAAAAAGGCGTGACAGAAAAACCACTGCAGTAGATCCTCCTCCTGGAACGTCAAGCATGCTTTGTCCATAATGTCAAAGAACATTTCGAGACAAAATAAGCCTTGTCAGCCATCTCAGAACCTACAGCCCCATACCTGCAACCCCACTGGATGAAATGAATGGTCATCATCATTCTTGATGGACAAACAAAACACCGCCTGATATCACAGAACTAGGAGAGAACGGCGGAAAGCGTGTCTTTCGCACAGGCAATCCGTCCTCTCGATCGTGATAATAGTGAGCTTTAGTCACCCCTGTCGGCCAATGACACTGTACAAAATGAAAACGTATACACTGCGTATTATATCACGTTTATTATGATGTTAGGAAATATGCTATTGAATTGAACCAATAATGTTCACATTGCACAATGTATATGTGTAACATTTTTTTGCATATCTTTTTTACATCGCTGTCAACACCAGCATTGTACTGCTGTTCTTGATTTCTTGGCAAGTTTACGTTCAGTAGTTTGCCTTTGACTTCTGAATACACTTCCCATACCCACACGTTAAATCCAAGCGCAACGCAGTTATGTATACCATAATTTCCATTTTTGTGAGGATGCTGACAACAGTCATCAGTGTTTGTATATGTGTAACTAGCAGACCCGGCCTGGCTTCACCCAGTCCCTGGTGGGGAGCATCTCATTTAATTCACATAAGTAGTCATATAAGCTCCCGTTCCCGTTCCTGACTGACTGACTGACTGTCTGTCTGTCTGTCTGTCTGTCTGTCTATCTGTCTGTCTGTCTGATCTTGCCCGGCATCACCTAGCTCCTGGTGTGGAGCATCTAATTTAATTCATATAAGTAGTCATATAAGCTCCCGTTCCCGTTCCCGACTATCTGTCTGTCTGTCTGTCTGTCTGTCTGTCTGTCTGTCTGACCCGGCCCGGATTCGCCCAGCACCTGATGGGGAGCATCTAATTTAATTCATATAAGTTCCCGTTCCCGACTGTCTGTCTGTCTGTCTGTCTGTCTGTCTGTCTGTCTGTCTGTCTGTCTGTCTGTCTGTCCCTCTCTGTCTGTCTGTCTGTCTGTCTGTCTGTCTGTCTGTCTGTCTGTCTGTCTGTCTGTCTGTCTGTCTGTCTGTCTGTCTGTCTAATCATTTATTGGTTGCGGTTAGAACAACCTTAGATAAACGAAGACCAACTTACAAAAAGCATTAGAAAGAGCACTTGAAAGATCTTTACATCTTCCCCCAACAATTAACTTGGGTAAATGGAGCGGCGGCAGCAGCAGAAGAAGAAGAAGAAAAAGGAGGAGTAGGAGGAGGGAGGAGGAAGAGGGTGGAGGAGGGATGTGGAGGAATGATGAGGAGGGAGGAGGAGGAGGAAGAGGGAAAAGGAGGGATTGGAGGAAGGAGATGGAGGGAGGAGGAGGGGGAGGTAGAGGGAGGAGGAGGGAGGAAAAGGAGGAGGAAGGAGGAGAGAGGAGGAGGAGGGAGGAGGTAGAGGGAGGAGAAGGAGGGAGGAAAAGGGAGGAAGGAGGAGGACAGAGGAGGAGGAGGGAGGAGGTAGGAGGAAGAGGGAGGAGGAGGGAGGAGGAAGAGATAGGCAGAGAGAGGAGGAGGACGGAGGAGGAAGAGATAGGCGGAGAGATGAGGATGAGGGAGGAGGAGGAGTAGGAAGGAATAGGAGGGAGGAGGAGGGATTAGGAGGAGGAGGGGGAAAGAGGAAAATGAGGAGGAGGGAGGAGGGAGGTTGGAGGATGAATAGGGAGGAGGAGGGAAAAGGAGGAGGAGGAGAGAGGAGGAGGTATTAGAAGGAGGGAGAAGGAGGATGGAGGAGGGAGGAGGAGGGAGAGGGAGGAGGGGAGGAGGAGGGAGGAGGAAGAAGGAGGGAGGAGGAGGGAGGACGAGAGAGGAGGAGGAGAGAGGAAGAGGAGGGAGGAGGTTGAGGGAGAAGGAGGAGGGAGGAAGAGGTAGAAGGAGGAGGGAGAAGGAGGAGGGAGGAGGAGGGAGAAGAAGGAGGGGAGGAGGAGGAGGGAGGAGGAGGGAGGAGGTAGAGGGAGGAAGAGGAAAGAGGAAAAGGGAGGAGAGAGGAAGAGAGAGGAGGAGGAGGGAGGAGGAGGGAGAGGAGGAGGAGGAGAGAGGAGGAGGAGGGAGGAGGTAGGAGAAGGAGGAAAATGAAGGAGGAGGGAGGAGGAAGAAGAGGGAGGAGGAGGAAGAGGGAGGAGGAGGATGGGGGAGGAAGAGGATGGAGAGGAAGGAGGGGGAGGGGAAGAGGAAGAGGGTAGGAGGAGGAGGAAAGGAGAGGAGGAGGGATGTGGCGGAAGGAGGATGAGGGAGGAGGAGGGATTAAGTAGAGGGAGGAGGATAAGGGAGGAAAAGGGAGGAGGAGAGGAGAAGAGAGGAGGAGGAGGTAGGAGGAGGGCGAGGGAGGAGGAGGGAGGAGGAGGAAGGAGGAGGAAGGGGGAGGAAGAGGGAGGAGGAGGAAGGAGGAGGAAGGGGGAGGAGGAGGGGTGGAGGAGGAGGGAGAGGGAGGAGGGGGAGGGAAAGCGGAAGAGGGTAGGAATTGGAGGAGGGGAGAGGAGGAGGAGAAGGGAGGAGGAGGGATGTGGAGGGAGGAGGAGGGAGGAGGTAGAGGGAATAGGAGGAAAGAGGAAAGGGAGAGAGGGAGGAGAGAGGAGGAGGAGGGAGGAAGAGAACGCAGGAGGAGGGGGAGGAGGAGGGAGGAGAGAGAAGGAGGGAGGAGGAGGGAGGAGGAGGGAGGATGAGAGAGGAAGAGGAGAGAGGAGGAGGAGGGAGGAGGTGGAGGGAGAAGGAGGAGGGAGGAAGAGGTAGAAGGAGGAGGGAGAAGGAGGAGGGAGGAGAAGGAGGAGGAGGAGGAGGAGGAATGATGAGGAGGGAGGAGGAGGGATGTGGAGGGAGGAGGTAGAGGGAGGAGGAGGAAAGATGAAAAGGGAGGAGAGAGGAGGAGAGAGGAGGAGGAGGGAGGAGGAATGAGGAGGAGGAGAGAGTAGGAGGAGGGAGGAGGTAGGATGAGGAGGAAAAGGAAGGAGGAAGGAGGAGGAGGCATAGGGAGGAGGAGGAAGAGGGAGGAGGAGGATTGGGGAGGAAGAGGAGGGAGAAGGAGGAGGGGGAGGGGAAGAGAAAGAGGGTAGGAGGAGGAGGGGAGAGGAGGAGGAGGGATGTTGCAGAAGGAGGAGGGAGGGAGGAGGAGGGATTAGGTAGAGGGAGGAGGAGGAGGGAGGAAAAGGGAGGAGGGAGGAGGAGAGAGGAGGATGAGCTAGGAGTAGGAGGAGAGAAGAGGGAGGAGGAGGGAGGAGGAGGTAGGAGGAGGAAGGAGGAGGAGGAGGAAGAGGGAGGAAGAGGATGGAGGAGGAAGAGAAGGGAGAGGGAGGAGGGGGAGGGGAAGCGGAAGAGGGTAGGAATTGGAGGAGGGGAGTCGAGAAGGAGGGAGAAGGAGGGAGGAGGGGAAGGAGGGAGGAGGAGGGGAGAGGAGGAGGAGGGAGGAGGAAGAGGGAGGAGGGTGGAGGAGAGAGAATGAGGAGGGGAGGAAGGAAAGGAAGGTGGAAGAGGAGGAGGGAGGAAGTGGAGGGACGAGGAGGAGGGTGGAGGAAGAAGGTAGAGGGAGGATGAGGAGGTGGAGGGAGGAGGAGGAGGAAGGAAAGGGAGGAGGAAGAGGAGGACTGTAGATAACTTCCTTACACATGAAAAGATGAATTGTTATTGATATTGCCGTGGCATGGAGGCATATATATCAGCAGCAGAGTTGATCCAGAAAACCAAAGACTGAGATCTATGGAGAACCATGAACGCCTATGCCAGCCGGCACGGCACTTGATGATGATGATGATTGCCGTGTGACGATTCTGTGTAGTCACGTCATTTTCTTTGCTTTTCCTAGCGTTTTGGTTCGGGGATTCTTTCATCATCATCATCATATATTTACGTACGTATTTAGGGATGGGGAGGAGGGTGGAGGAGGAAGAAGAAACAAAAATATGACAGTTGGCAGTGCTGGAATGAGAGGAAGACGTGTAGAAAATGTCATCTCAATCGGATGGGCCGTTCGCGAACGCATAAAGGACATACATACAGACATACACATCCACACACATTGCCTTTTATATATAAGAAGATGTGTGGGAGCTTGTTCATATTAGTTTCAGTGATTATATGAAACAGAGTGTGTGTGTATGTGTGTGTGTGTGTGCAGGCGCGTATACATAATCACATAACATGCTATTCCATATTTATTTTTTTCTGTTTTTGCATTTTTTTGGCTCTCGCTGGCTTTGAATTTAAGCGTTCTCCACACACACTCCTTCTAGTATTGCTGGACTGAATTTTGCGTGTGGATTAGATTTCCATATTAACAGTGTCCCTCTCTATCAGGCGAACCCACTCCTACTTCAGAGGAACTTGTAATTGACATCCCCAAGTCAACAATTTAGTCCATCTGTCCAGGTTGAACCCCTAACCACGGCATCAGGACACTAGATGTTTGAGAACGAATGTTCGTATCCATTCGGCCATGCTGACCAGCTTTAACATATTATTTGCCTTTCTTCATCTTTCATATTTTTTTATTTTTCCTACCACTTGATTTAATTGTGTACAATATAACTACTGCACTGCTTTATCAGTGTAAAGTAACATTATCCTTTTGCATTGCATTATTATACTTTAATATATGCAGTATGTATGTATAACATGTTTTCCCATATTTTGTTTGGATGCTCATAACAGTTGTCAATGTATGTCTGGGGGTCTGTGCGTATTAATTTGAGTGACTATGAGAAACAGAGTGCGTATGTGTGCGTGATGATTGTATGTATGATTGAATATAAATGAGCACGAAAGAGATAGAGAGAGAGAGATAGAGAGAGAGAGAGAGAGAGAGAGAGAGAGAGAGAGAGAGAGAGAGAGAGAGAGAGAGAGGAGTATGAATGAGTGTATGATTTAGTGTTTATGATAGTGAGTGGGTTTACGTGTGTGCATGTAAGGAAGTGTGTGTGGGCGTTAGTTAGTTAGTCGACAGATCATCCTCGTTGCACATCGGACCATTCAGTCCATAAGTGCTCGGATCCCCTCCTCAGCAAATCCCGCAGCGTGTAGCGGCTAACGACGCCAGTTCTGTGTTGGTTTATCAATCTTCTTTGGCTTCCTGCGTAGTGTTCTTGTTTGGCCACCCCTCTTTTAATTTGCTGCTCTCGCAGTCTGGCCATTGTTGTAGATTCACAGTCATCACTTGGTTCTTGCAAAAGTCTCACTTCTCGTAGAGCATTCAGAATGTCAGCCTGGTCCATGGCGCGTCCGCCCTCAACAGTAGCCTCACCTGCGAGCTTGTCAGCCCGCTCATTTCCTTGTACTCCCGCATGCCCTGGCACGAAGATGAAACTAATCTTTGCTAGCCGAGACCGCTTCAGAGGCAGCAACCATTCTCTTCGGATCGACCCCTCCTCCATCCTCTTGATCATGTTCATTGAGTCGCTAAGGAAACAAGCCCTAGTGAATGTCTGTGTCTCGAGCCATGTTATTGCTTTACTTACTGCCATGACTTCCATGGTCAGGCTACTTGTGGTTTCAGTGAAAGCACCAGAGTCCTCCTTCACAATTCTCCCTCCGGCCCGAGCTGTAAAGGCCCATGAGCTTCTCACATGTCGGATGACCGACCCATCTGTGTAGATGACCGCGTCACTGTCTAGCGAATTCTCAAAAATCAACGCTTGTACTTCAGCCTCAACAGCAGCCGGATTTTCTTGTCTGCATTTTCTATCTAGTTGGATGCAAACTGAAAAGGATGTGCAGAAGTCTGTTGGCACTTGCACCCACTCCTCGCCAGGTTCTAAGTCCTCAAGTGAACACACCTGTTGAAGAATGTCCTCGGCTTGACCCATCCACGACCGTCCTCTTTTTAACCTGCTGCCCTTCACCTTCCTAATTAATTACCTTGTGTGGGCGTGTGACTGTGTATATGCACGACTGTGTGAGTATTTGTGTATTTGTGGGTGTGAAAGTGTGTATGTGTCGATTGTGTGTGCATAGTTAGGGGTGTATATGTGGGCCTTAGAGTATGTATGCATGAGGAAATATTGGCGGGAGAAAGAGAGAGAGAGAGAGAGAGAGAGAGAGAGAGAGAGAGAGAGAGAGAGAGAGAGAGAGAGAGAGAGTCGGTCTGTCTGTCTGTCTGTCTGTCTGAGTTTTGTTTATGTGGCCGTATGGATAGATACACTCGCTCAGAAACTTCCGGTGTGCTGATGATGATTGGGTTGTGGGATCGTGTCTTACACAAGACAGTTGTATGTTAACGCTGGCTTCTCGTTCAGAAAGCCGTGGCAAACTACTGAAAGTCACATTACCTTGTAAGTCAACCCGTGGTTGGGGTAGATAGCAAAGTCCTGAAAGGACATTTAACATTAAAAATAAATTGGTGTACGTTCCGAAAATGATAGTGTTTTTCAGTGTCTATCTTGACATACAGGGTCCACTTGTCTCATCCTTGAGCGCTGTCTTAAGGAGCGGAAGGACAAAGTGGCGCGAGATGTGAGCTGTGTTGACTGAGTTCCGGTATTGAGTGTCTAAAGATCATATAGGGTTCAAAGGTTGTTGTACTGAAATTGCTGAAAGAGCAAAATAGCATTGTCGCTAGCTCACATATTTACCACTACAGTGTTCTCGAGTTCCGTTGCCTGTAGTGGTGGCAATTTGTTTTCTGGTTTAGGGTTTCGATGCCGATACACATACAAACAGCATTAGCAGGTGCCTTGCAAAATGACTTCAGCGAGCATGTCTTAGCACAGATCTCGGTTCTTGGTGTTCTTTGTCAGCTCTGACTTCAGCAAACATGAGCACAGATCTCGGTTCTTGGTGTTCTATGTCAGCTCTGACTTCAGCGAACATGAGCACAGATCTCGGTTCTTGGTGTTCTTTGTCAGCTCTGACTTTAGCGAACATGAGCACAGATCTCGGTTCTTGGTGTTCTTTGTCAGCTCTGACTTCAGCGAACATGAGCACAGATCTCGGTTCTTGGTGTTCTTTGTCAGCTCTGACTTCAGCGAACATGAGCACAGATCTCGGTTCTTGGTGTTCTTTGTCAGCTCTGACTTCAGCGAACATGAGCACAGATCTCGGTTCTCAGTGTTCTATGTAACCTCGGACCATGCAGGTCCGCATGAGCTGTGACGAAGGGGTTAGAAATTGATTTCGTCATCGTGAAAGCCACATTCGAAATTCATCTGCGGGGGATTTGGAAGCAGACCGATTTGCGGTGGTTTTCTTTTAATGATATGAGTGCCGTCGTTCAGAAAGCAATGATAACTTACTGAACGTATTCGTCGCCAAGAAATGACAACAGATGCTTGGGTTAACTGCTACGTCCTGTAAAAGATATGCAAGTAACGTTTAACCGCTGATACTGCAAGTTGTCAGGATATTCTCCAATGCCTCCACTTGTGATAAATGTCACAGATTACAGCCCGGGCCTCCATACTATCATCATGACCCGGCTAGAGAGATTAGAAAAGGAGCAACGTGAGGCAATGAGACTCATACTGGGTGGCACTCAAGACATTACGTGACCAACAATTCGATGCATTAGTTTATCAAAGATGGCCACCAGACACAACATTGCACAGAATATGGCGTATCTGAGAGTGTCAGCTGATATCAAAACACCCCCTCCATGGTGCTATCGATGGCAGAAATGGGGTGCAGCTTGGAAGAGGTCGCTCCTGGATGGCCGAGTCTGAAGAGATTATCAAGGCGGTCTGTGACTTGGGAGATCACCACGGAGAAGAATGGACTGATACACCCGCAGACATGCAGAACACTCTCAGGTGGTCATCACACTAGGGAGACACTGCAGAGGTAATCTACCTGCTGCGGTCAACACTGAGATCAAGGAACTGGTCCAACAACATTCACGTCCTGATGACATCATCATTAACACAGATTGGTCAACGAAGAGCGTCTGCAGGCCATTAAACTTACACAGTACAACACTTGGGGAGAACAATCCAACAGGATGGCGGCGCGGTCCAGACAACTACATCAGACTTGACTGTGGAGATCTCAGTTGCATTATGGGCTCTCGCATGGGCAGCAGAACAGGAAGTCCACCGCGCCATAATCATATCCGACTCCATGGACATGTTAGAGAAAATCTTAATCCCACAGTCTCCGCCCCAAATGGATAGACAGCTTTCAGTAGTAGCGTTTCACATCACTAACCTGGATGTTAGACAACGACAGTTTGTTACATTAAAAGTAACATATTATTATACGTCGTAAACGTTATGTGAACGTTATATGTCTTTTAGGAGGGCGTTCACCAGATGTGATTCCCTGGTTATACCGTCTGGTTTGAAATAAAGTTAGCTGCATATCCTTTACAGGGCTTCGCAGTCAACCCCAGTATTTTATTTTTATTTTTGCTGTTCGTGATCTCTTGGCACGTTTACGTTCAGCAGTTTGCCATTAATTTCTGGAAAACCGGCACCCATTAAAAATACATTTTTTTTTGGGGGGGGGGGGGAGGGGACCAACGTTTGTTGCCAAATCGCCCGACGCTGGGTATTGAACGCGGCATGCGGGGTTACGCACTGCGTCCGCAGCCACTTTGCCAGGGAGCCGGCATACTGTCTGGTTAGAAGTCTGTTTCTCAGTGACTTAGGAAATATTTTTTTCTTTTCCATAGGGAGTCTCTTTTTCTTTGCCATACGATGTTTCCTGACAAGAATATTTTATTAATTTTCCGGTCTATTACTTTCTTTAGCTGGGAGACTTGAGAGACCTCTTTATTGTCGTCCCCTCGTTCACTAGACACGGTGATTCCACTTGTCTGCGGTCCCTGTTCAGCGACAAATGGGTGTCCCCTCCGGAATTTGAACCAAGACAAGAGACCATGCTAGAGATATTTGGTCTTCCCATGGAGGTATCTGTGTTCTTGGGGTATCGCTAGACAACGCCATTGCTGGTGTGGGGGGGGGGGGACAAGCAGTCGGACAGATTGGCTGGATCTGCACCACTTGGTGGAATATTGGTACATGGTAAGTTAGACGTAGGGCATTTTGGGATGGCGTATAGTGTTCAGAAGAACCATCCATCCATCATGTGCCATACCGATAAGCGTGGGCGGTCATGTTTGGCCATCTCACTCGATCACCAAGGTCGTGGATCAGCTCCGTGTTTCTGTCTCGACCATGCCAAGTGGGCAATCCATCCAGGTATTTACTTCTCGGCCTTCTCCTTGATCTCTTCCCTTCGATCTAGCCAGTTGTCACCACGTTCTCCAATTCATTTCAGTTTATTAACTTAACATGTCCCAAAAATTTGACTGTCTAAGTATAATGTCTCTAATCATTTGTTTCTTGAAGGACATGTTCATTGTTTTTCTCTGTCTGTCCATGGTGTTCTTTGCATTTTCCTCAGAAACCACGTTTCCACAGCCATGAGATGTTTTTCAGCTTGTCTGCTCATTGTCTACGCTTCACATCCATACAAAAGTACATGTTCTATGTAGCACTTCAACACTCTTTTTTTCGTTTCAATTAATATCTGTTTTAATGTTCTGTATGATTTTAATCTTGCAGAAGGCTACCTTCACAATGGCAATTCTGTTTCTAATTTCTTCAAGGCATCTCCCATCAGATGTTATGTCTATCCTTAGATAATTGTACCGATTCACTTGTTTAAGAATATGCCCATTTACTCGTATATTGCATTGTGCTATTTTCTTCTTCCCAGTGACGACCATAATCTGTGTCTTATTACAAATCAATTCCAACCTTAACTGCTCATTGTGTGCAGCAACCACATCTGCTATATGTCCTGTCTGATTTTCAATGGGACCACACAAAATAAATTTCTAGGCACCTCTCTAGAAGGTATTTGCCATTCCTTTCCTTCTTAGCAGTAACCATACTGGTCAATGATCGTAGCCATTGTATCCTCAAATAAAGAGATCCTCTGCCTACTGTCGTGAAGCTAGAAACCATAACCTACAACTATCTGTCGGCTACTCGTCAGCTTCATCCACGACGTGCACCCTTGGCTTCACGTATACCTGATCGGGGGGCTAAACGGGTACTCCACCTTGCCCAAGGGTGTCCCGTTGGCTAGCGGAGGGAAACAGGCGCCTTACTTCTCCTTTGATAGGGGACACCCCTACCCCGCCACCCGATCATAACGGCTTGGAGAGAATGGTGCTGCAGGGAGCGACCAGAGGATCTGACAGACACTCGGGATTCTAAAGAAAGGCCAGACGAACACATAAGCAGACTGCTACTGGTAGCAAAAGTATTGGGACACTTTGCTGGTTGTTGAAGATGACGGAGCACGAATGGGAATGCCCCGAGTGCTATGATGATGGTTCTTGACTCAATTCAACACGATTTTAATATTTTCTTGTTCGTGATCTAGCTTTTGTTCCTGTAGTTGCATACTTTTAGTAAACGGAAGGCGCAAGCTTGGAGTTAAAGTTAGATGGGCGTCCGCGTGTTATTTGTCAGTGACTATTGCCCTGAAATAGTGTCCCCTATATATGTATATGTCGGTCTCTCTACACCACTTTCTACGTAATCCCGTTTATCATGCAGAGTCTCGTAGCGGACGAGAGCT
Organism: Cepaea hortensis; assembly: GCA_963921405.1. Lineage (NCBI taxonomy): Eukaryota > Metazoa > Mollusca > Gastropoda > Stylommatophora > Helicidae > Cepaea > Cepaea hortensis. Next base: position 9,440,867 of record OY992891.1, on the reverse strand, counting down.
GGAAGCGGTTTTACCCCCGCTGGTGACTTGCGGGATAACTGAGCCTTCCGCTCAGAAAGCAATGGCAAACTACTGAGCGCAATCTTGCCAAGAAATCAACAGACAGCTGAAGGATGCTGTTGTTGACAGCGATGTCCTGTAAAGGAAATGCGAATTAAAAAAAATATGTATATAATTATGGGGTACCGTAGTGATTAGATGGGAGTTCATGTGATATTTGTCAGTGACTATTGCTCTGAAATAGTGTCATCTATATATGTATATAATGCTGGGGTACTGTAGTGGTTAGACGATGGCCTGACTGTCAGGTAATCTTGGGTTCGGATCTGCTTTAGACTAGAATGGGGACAAGGAAAATTCACGAAATTAACGTCGGCGGATGTGACACTGACCTTCACCCACATCCAGATGATTGGTCTATGACACTGACCTTCATCCACAGACTGCTGATTGGTCTATGACACTGACCTTCACCCACATACTGCTGATTGGTCTATGACACTGACCTTCATCCACAGACTGCTGATTGGTTTATGACAATGACCTTCACCCAAATACTGCTGATTGGCTTATGACACTGACCTTCACCCACAGCCAGATGATTGGTCTATGACACAGACCTTCACCCACAGCCAGATGATTGGTCTATGACACTGACCTTCACCCACACACTGCTGATTGGTCTATGACACTGACCTTCATCTACAGCCAGATGATTGGTCTATGACACTGCCCTTCACCCACAGCCAGATGATTGGTCTATGACACTGACCTTCACCCACAGCCAAATGATTGGTCTATGACACTGACCTACACCCACAGCCAGATGATTGGTCTATGACACTGACCTTCATCCACAGACTGCTGATTGGTCTATGACACTGACCTTCACCCACAGACTGCTGATTGGTTTATGACACTGACCTTCACCCACAGACTGTTGATTGGTCTATGACACTGACCTTCACCCACAGACTGCTGATTGGTGTATGACACAGACCTTCACCCACAGCCAGATGATTGATCTATGACACTGACCTTCACCCACAGACTGCTGATTGGTCTATGACACTGACTTCACCCACAGCCAGATGATTGGTCTATGACACTGACCTTCATCCACAGACCGGGCTGATTAGTTTATGACACTGACCTTCATCCACAGACTGCTGATTGGTCTATGACACTGACCTTCACCCACAGTCAGATGATTGGTCTATGACACTGACCTTCACCCACAGTTAGATGATTGGTCTATGACACTGACCTTCATCCACAGCCAGATGATTGGTCTATGACACTGACCTTCATCCACAGACTGCTGATTGGTCTACAACACTGACCTTCACCCAAAGACTACTGATTGGTCTATGACACTGACCTTCATCCACAGACTGCTGATTGGTTTATGACACTGACCTTCACCCAAAGACTGCTGATTGGTCTATGACACCGACTTTCGCCCACAGCTAGATGATTGGTCTATGACACTGACCTTCATCCACAGACTGCTGATTGGTTTATGACACTGACCTTCATCAACAGACTGCTGATTGGTCTATGACACTGACCTTCACCCACAGACTGCTGATTGGTCTATGACACTGACCTTCACCCACAGACTGTTGATTGGTCTATGACACTGACCTTCACCCACAGACTGCTGATTGGTCTATGACACTGACCTTCACCCACAGACTGCTGATTGGTCTATGACATTGACCTTCTCCCACAGCCAGATGATTGGTCTATGACACTGACCTTCACCCACAGACTGCTGATTGGTCTATGACACTGACCTTCATCCACAGACTGCTGATTGGTTTATGACACTGACCTTCATCAACAGACTGCTGATTGGTCTATGACACTGACCTTCACCCACAGACTGCTGATTGGTCTATGACACTGACCTTCACCCACAGACTGCTGATTGGTCTATGACACTGACCTTCACCCACAGACTGCTGATTGGTCTATGACACTGACCGTCACCCACAGACTGCTGATTGGTCTATGACACTGAACTTCTCCCACAGCCAGATGATTGGTCTATGACACTGACCTTCACTCACAGACTGCTGATTGGTCTATGACACTGACCTTCACCCACAGACTGCTGATTGCTCTATGACACTGACCTTCACCCACAGCCAGATGATTGGTCTATGACACTGACCTTCACCCACAGACTGCTGATTGGTCTATGACACTGACCTTCACCCACAGCCAGATGATTGGTCTATGACACTGACCTTCACCCACAGACCGTGCTGATTGGTCTATGACACTGACCTTCATCCACAGCCAGATGATTGGTCTATGACACTGACCTTCACCCACAGCCAGATAATTGGTCTATTAACCAGATGATATGGATCAATTCACGTGTGGTCTCCATTCAATGACATGACACAAGACTGCCAAGAATTTTGACACATTGTCTTCCTCTGTCTCTCTTTCAACAATTCTTTCCGGTTGTCATAACATGTTCCAGTTTTTGTCTTCTCATAACGTGGCCAAGAGCGATGACTGTCTTTCTGATGTGTGCCATAAGTTGTCTTTGTGACTTCAACTTCTCCACAAATATTCAGATTGCCTTGTCAGCAACATTAGGGATTATAATAGTTGTTATAATTCACACACACACACATGCACACACACACACACACACACACACACACACACACACACACTCATACACACACGCGCGCACGCATATATATATATATATATATATAAACACCCTTCATGCATCTCAAGGAGGGTAGCATGGCCGAATGGATAAGAAGAGAGCTGGCTCTTAAACTTCACGATATCATCCTTTATCGTGTGTCATCATGTTGGACATTTCCTGCACATATTTTGTGTGTCATCATGTTGGACATTTCCTGCACATATTTTGTGTGTCATCATGTTGGACATTTCCTGCACAGATTTTGACCATGCCTTCTTCTTCCTGTCATCTCTAACGGGGAGGTCAGCATGGCAGAAAGGGTAAAAGCGTTGGTTCCTAAACATAGAGTGTGCGGTGCAGGAGTAGGGGGTTCAATCCTAACACCGGTCAGTTGGACTAGAATGTTGATTTCTCATCATTGACTTGGTGACGTAAATTACAAGTACCTCTGAAGTCGGAATGGGTTCGCCTGGTGGCGAGAGACACTGGTAATAGGGAAAGCTAATCCACATGCATCATTCAGTCCAGTATTACAAGAAGCAGTATGTATATACTACGCTTGAGTTCAAAGCGAGTGACAAAAGAAAACTTCTGCAACTCCAACCAGTTCAGGCCGAGCTATCTGTAGACTTGTTCATATCTGGTTGGATGCTGCAGCTACAAGTGTCCACGGCATGAGACAGGTGTGGTTGGATGTTGCAGCTACAAGTGTCCACGGCATGAGACAGGTGTGGTTGGATGTTGCAGCTACAAGTGTCCACGGCATGAGACAGGTATTGTCAGAGCCTAACATGGTATAGCTATGCAGCAACATCGTCACGACACCCGGCGGACAAGAATTGTCGGCTGACAAGATTGTTACCTGACGCGCGACCAGCGGTCAGGCTGACGACAGGCGCACGCAGGACACGTGACACCACTAGAGGCAGTGGGCAGTTTGCGTGCTAACCTCAGACCGAGCTGGGACCGGAGACTGGAAGGACATGTGCGATGAGAGCAAGGCGTTTGTGTGAATCTCCGTGATTGAAAGCCGAACGACTGATATCTTGAGCGTCAGACCTATGAGCTGTATTGTGGTTGTGAGCGTCGTGAGTTATATATTGTAGATTGTTGTAATTATCGTTCTGTATTTAATGTGGCAATAAATCCATAGAACTTGTGTTGCTGTGTCTTACGTCGAATCACGTTATACTTGTACTGTCTCACACGTGTTAGCTAACGAGCCAATTATAAGATCCTGACATGTGTGGACGTGGGTTGCTCGTCCTTGTTTAAGAACCTAATATATGTAGACGTGTGTTGCTCGTCTTTGGTATTTAAAACTATAATTCTTGAACTTGTGAAATTTGTCAAGGTTATAGCTATGTAAATGTGATCGTGAAAGTCTCAGTATGATCCATTATTACATTGTTTAAATATGTGTAAAACCATTAGTAAATGTGCAGTACATATTGTTTGATCCTGTAAACGTGTAAAACATTTGTGATTTGTGAAACTTGTCACCGTTTGACCTTGTCGACATTGTTATTTTGTCGCCATTTTGACCTTGTCGCCATCTTGTAAACTTGATGTCTATGTCCTTACTGAATGTCATCTTGATGTAAGTGATGGGTCATCAATGTTATTGAGTGTGCAAATACAGATAGATTGTCTTTGTGCATTGAGTTTGTGGAACGCAAAGAGTTTTGGAAAGAGTGTAACTTCTGTTGAAAGAAACACTGTTGACGACAAATTTACGACATACAATTACACTCGACGCCATCCAAACCTAGTCAACACTTAGTGACGTGCAGGCACACACCAACAAATAGACGCTAACTTATTTTCTTCCAAAAACAAAGCAGGTTTTTTCGTACCATCCATAACCTTGCCGTAGAGGTCATTAGTGGTTCCGAAGTAACGACCCTACAGTTTTCTAGCCCGAGTGTCCAACCATTCTTCACCGTATCCAGGGCACTTGAGTATATTTTTCTATACTTTAACTTTACGTATGCAATAAGTAGGCACGCATCGTATAGTAAAATAAATTGTAAATTGTTTATTACTAACCATTTATAACATATTTTGTGTGGTTGATTTTCATTGACGTATTTTCCCCATCATGTCGTCATTATTTGATTTCATCGATATGGGTATTAAATTACATCTAACAGGTGATGAATTAACAAAATGGAGCGAGAACAAATACTCTGAATACCTGCTGGTACAGGAGAAAAATAATGAACGCGAAGAAAGAGCAGCGGAGAGAGCTCTAAAACAAGCAGAAATGGCTGCCAAGCAAGCAGAGGCAGAAACAGCCTTAAAACAGGCAGAGATTGAAACAGCATTAAAGCAAGCTGAGATAGACAGTGAACTTAAGAAAGCAGAAATAGCAGCTCAGAGTAAGAAAGAAGAACTAGAGTTACAGTTGAAAATGAAACAACTTGACACTGAGACTGCGATGAATAAAGAGTCAAAGAAATCTGAAAGACTGGAAAAAGAAAACCAGTATAAGAAGTATCAAGGTATCGTACGTAACTATACCTCGGGTGACTGCATAGCAGCCTTTACTCAAAATTTTGAGACTTTAATGGAACATTACCAAGTTCCACTTTCTGAATGGAATATTCTATATATGAGGAGTCTATCTGGGGAACCTCTTAAAGTCATTGAAACCATCCCCAAAGAACTCAGGAAAGAGTACCATTATATTAAATCTAAGATAATGGCACATTTCATGTTAGACGAGGCAGGTTACAGAGAACAATTTAGTAAATTGAGTCCAAAATCAACTCAAACGTTCTCTGACTACCTCTGTTTAGTCCGAGATGTTTTCAGCAAATGGACTTCAGCAGCCAAAATTAATAAAAGTTATGATAGATTAGAAGATCTCATCATTCGAGATAAAATCATTTCTTCTATCCCATAATCGTTTTCTAAGTTCTTACAGGAGAATGAATGCACAAGTGTGGAAGAAATTGAAAGACGTGGGTCGGCCTATTACACGGCCAACAAACAGTGCTTTGCCACTGAAGCTACTGACAGTAACTGGGTAGCAGCGGCCAACTATGAGAAAAACTATAGTAGGCAAAAACCAAACAAGCCTACCTCTGAGAAATTTAGACATTGCATTCATTGTAAATTTTCTCACCATTTGAACGAGATGTGCGATAAAAACCCAGGGTACCAAACATACTTGCAAAATATGGTAAACAGACAAGACAGAGAACGTAAATCGTTCAAAAGTTTACGTAAATGTTTTCTCTGCAAGGCTTTCGGGCACCATCGCATGGATTGTAGAGGCAGGCATATGACCAACAAAGCCAATGCCGGCTTGTTCGATAGCTCAGCGTCAGAAGACGAAAATCCAGAGAAACATCCTGTGAATGCAGCACAGGCTTGTGATGTATTTAGTGCTAACAAATGCACTGTCTGTAACACCTTCTATGAAGATGGTATCTTAACATGCGGGCACGCCATCCCTATTGCCAATGAGGAAGCTAACTTGGTAATAGACTCAAAAGGCAGATTAGACATCCATCACGGGTATGTTAATGGCAAGTTTGCTACAGTACTTCGCGACACCGGAAGTACACTTATTGGCCTGAAAACAACATTCATAACGCCTACAGACTATACAGGCAGACACATCACATGTAGAACATTTTCAGGCAATATTGAAAAATATCCATTAGCATGGGCATACATTGAAACACCATTCCTCACCGGGAAAGTAAAGGTCGCGGCACTTACAAACCCAGTGTGCGATATAATCATAGGAAATTTACCTGAGGTGAATGACAAGCCTCATAATCATGACATAACATCACTATGTATTGATGATAACACATCACCACCAAATGTCATCACTGAAAATGTCATATCACCTATTGAATGTATGTTAGCTAATGCAGCACTAAGTTCTCATCACATCATTGACGATATCATTCCATCATCATCTGATGTCATTGAGTGTGTGAACGCAGTAACAAGAGCTACTGCTAGAGTGCAAGATGAAAGTAACCAAACTGAGGCTATACAAATGCTTAGCCCAGAATTACCACCTAGTGACTCTATGAAGGAAACATTCATAACAGCTCAAAAAGCTGATCCTTCACTGTCAAAGTACTTTGACCTGATCGGCAAAAAGGCAAGAGTAACCAAAAATGCGAAATGGCATTTTGCTTTACACAATGATATACTCACCAGGTACTACACCAGAGGTGATATTACAACGAAGCAAACTGTTTTGCCAACTACTTATCGCAAGCAAGCTTTACATCTTGCTCACGATATACCTTTTGCAGGTCATATGGCATATGTTAAAACCAGGTCAAGACTTTGGACACAGTTTCATTGGCCAAAATTTTGCAATGACATAAGAACATATTGCAGAAGTTGTGATACATGCCAGAAACTAGTAAAAAAAGGTAAACACCCACAGGCAAAGTTACAAGTCACTGACTTAGCCAGTCGACCTTTTGAAAAATTATCAGTTGACATTGTGGGCCCTCTTAGTCATACAACAACTAGAGGGAATAAATATATTCTAACTTTTATTGATCAATGTAGTCGCTGGCCAGAAGCGATTCCTCTAAAGAACATTACTGCCAACGACATCATGGAAGTGTTCTTCCATATCTTCTCCCGAATTGGGTTTCCAGATACTATCCAGTCTGATAGAGAACCTCAGTTTATTGCCGCATCCACCCAAGCTTTCACTAAAATGTTAGGAGTGAAGCAAGTCTTCAATAGCCCCTATCATCCTCACTCGAGCGGGATTATAGAAAAGCTTAATGGGGATCTGAAGCACATGCTTGCCAAAGTAACTCAAGATCACCCCAATAACTGGGATGTATACCTACCAGCTGTTCTTTTTGCTTATCGCGAGGTACCACATTCTAGTACCGGTTTCTCTCCTTTTGAATTAATCTATGGTGCCAAACCACGAGGCCCATTAACAATTTATCACCAAATGTTAACTGATTCTACTCCAATACTGAAACCCATATCATCATTTGTGTATGTAACATCATTGCGTGAAAGGATTATTAAATCATGTGAAATTGCTAAAAATGCACTAAAACTATCTGGTGCTACCTACAGACAGTACGCAGACAAAGGTAACAGGACTATAACATTGACACCTGGACAGGACGTTCTACTACTACTACCTAGTGACAGACAGCTACTGACTGATTCTTGGCAGGGACCTTATAAAGTGACAAGACAAATCTCACCTGTAGACTATGAAATCCTAATAAAAGACAAACACAAAATATTTCACATAAATATGCTAAGACCATACCACAACAGAGACAACGAACAAGACGATACGACAGCTTGCACCGTGATAATAGATCACGAAGATGACGATTCTAGTGACGAGATTCCAACACCTACATTAGACACGACAAACTGCTTGAAGGAGATCAAGATCAATCCAAACCTAAGTCAAGCAGAGACAAACAGTTGCAAACAGTTGATACAACAGTACAACACCATCTTTTCCGACAACCCAGGACAAACAGAATTAGTACAGCATCACATCACACTCACATCAAACACACCCATAAGATGCAGACCATACACGATACCATTACATTACAAAGAACAATTACATCAAGAAATTATCAACTTAGAAAAAAACAACATCATCAGACGATCCTTATCAGACTTCTCTTCACCCATGGTCATTGTACGCAAAAAGGACAACACCATATGACTTTGCATCGACTACAGGAAACTGAACAAAATAACTGTTTTAGATCTTGAACCAATGGCAAACACTGACGATCTTCTGACAGAACTAACTGACGCTAAGTTCTTTACGACGCTTGACATGTCTAAAGGTTACTGGCAGATAGCTGTACATGAAGACAGCAGACATCTAACAGCTTTCGCCACGCCTTGGGGACTGTACGAATGGTGCAAACTTCCATTTGGGCTAGTCAATGCCCCAGCCACATTCGTACGCATGACACGACTCCTCCTATCTGACATTCCTAATATCATTTGCTATATTGACGACATCTGTGTCCATACAGAGACAATGACGGAACATATAAAGACACTAGAACAGACACTAGAACGTATCAGACAGCACGGACTGACAGTGAAGCCTTCAAAGGTGAGCATGGCTTACCAAGAGATATCATTTTTGGGGTACAGAATATCCAATGGCTTTGTCATGACAGACAACAAAATTGTCTCCAAAATTCTAAAACTGTCACTCCCGACTAATAAGAAACAAGTCCGGAGTTTGTTGGGACTGATCAATTATTACAGGCAATTTATTCCTGATTTTTCAGAACTGACCGAGGTTTTTTCTAACTTACTAACCAAGGATAAGCCTGAAAAAGTTGTACACGATGAATGCCTACGAAATGCATTTCATAAAGTTTTGGCATACTTTTCTGATAAGAATTCGAATAACCTCATCCTTAAATTGCCCAACATTCGTTTACCTTTCAGATTGAGAACAGATGCTAGCTCCGTTGCGATTGGGGCAGTCCTGTTGCAGGAATACAACAACATCCTGCATCCTGTTTATTTTATATCAAGAAAACTAAGGCCTCGAGAGCGTACATGGTCCATTCCGCAATTAGAGGCACTGGCCTTAGTAGAAAGTGTGACAAAACTATCCAGATACCTTCTAGGACGTCACTTTATCATCGAAACTGACAACAGTCCATTACGGTATATAAATGCCGGAGTACCATCCAACAATATGATTGCTCGCTGGTCCTTGAAGCTTCAAAATTACAGTTTCGAGGTTCGTCATATTTCAGGCAGAATCAATACAATTGCCGATCTTTTGTCCCGTTGTCCAACCGACCCAGTAAGCAATGTCTGAGTGCAGAGTGTACTAATACACTCAGAACAACACAGCCACCAATGAGTGAATGTTGTTTCTATTCACCTACTGTGTAAGGTCTATAATTGTAATTGTGATACGGTTAAAAAAACCGACATGTATAATATACTTATTTTAATCAAGCCATGTAATGAGTGTAGTATAATTGTGTAGTGTGTGGTAGAAAGAGAACATTATTAATTGTAAATATACACCAAGAACAGTGTCACAGACGCTTAACCACTTACCAAAAGCGAACTTTACTATTTAACAGTGACAGCTGTGAGTGACTTTCTTCACCGTGATATTTTAACGACGTGTGCAAATGTGGACTGAACAGTGACTTCTACACCACCTCTGCATCGAATTTAATCCAAAATGTTCGACAGTTGAACATCGGAAATAAGAACATTCAATCTTTATCCAGAAGTTGTGAACACATCGGAAATAAGAACATTCCATCATAATCCGATAGTTGTGATACTAGAACATCAAACACGAACTTTGAGAATATTTAACTATCCGTTACAAAATAAAACGGGAGCATTTGTGTTCAAACCGTGTAACAGCAACTAAATTTTGCGTTTCGTGTGTACTTCCTGTGTAATTTAAAAAGTATAGCAAAATTAGCAGACGATATACAAATATTCAAAAACTTATGACGATTGTAAAATCCTTTTGAATCTATAAAATATAATACACCAATTGGGTACTTATTTATTTTGATTAGTGTAATCTTAGAATCATATCTTGATTAATGTATTCATATTACCGACTTTTTCTCGTTAATATGAAGAAACGTCAAGCAATGACGCTAAGAAATTAAATAATTATTGTAATTTATTGAATTTCTTGATTGTCAAAATTACTTCCCTTGCATTTATGAATTACACCAAGGGCCATAATTTGAAACATATTCATTAATGTGTATTGTATAAATAGACATTTTGTTGCTCAAATGGTTAACACACCGGGTAGGCGTCCACCAAGCATGGCAGAGAGCTGCCAACATTGCAAACCAACATAAGAGCTCCTGGCCAAATGAGGTCAGAGTTTGAGTGTTTAATGCGACTTATGTAAAGTCGTATTTCAGTCTGGCTAGATGGCTGTTGCAAAACAACCATATTATTACGTTTTTTTTCAAATTGCTGCGAGGTAGATGCGAGAAGCTGGTTCTACTGATCTGACTGGGTATTATTGCAATGGAAGTAACCAGCCATCAGGGGGATGAAACCTGAGTTGTGTTAAAAGTTGTACTTCATTTGTCATTTCAATGCAACTTACAGTTTTTGTATATATTTCCATGCCATATATGTATTTTCATGCATAACACTGGGAAAGAGTAGTCTCTGACATGAAGTTAACACTACCCCAGTATATACATACATCATGAATGAAAGATGACATCTTTCATTGAGGTACCCGGGGAGAATGTCAGAGCCTAACATGGTATAGCTATGCAGCAACATCGTCACGACACCCGGCGGACAAGAATTGTCGGCTGACAAGATTGTTACCTGACGCGCGACCAGCGGTCAGGCTGACGACAGGCGCACGCAGGACACGTGACACCACTAGAGGCAGTGGGCAGTTTGCGTGCTAACCTCAGACCGAGCTGGGACCGGAGACTGGAAGGACATGTGCGATGAGAGCAAGGCGTTTGTGTGAATCTCCGTGATTGAAAGCCGAACGACTGATATCTTGAGCGTCAGACCTATGAGCTGTATTGTGGTTGTGAGCGTCGTGAGTTATATATTGTAGATTGTTGTAATTATCGTTCTGTATTTAATGTGGCAATAAATCCATAGAACTTGTGTTGCTGTGTCTTACGTCGAATCACGTTATACTTGTACTGTCTCACACGTGTTAGCTAACGAGCCAATTATAAGATCCTGACAGGTATAGTATGATAATCTAGAAATGGGGGATAGATATCCCCAAATCATCGTTGCCGACTACTAATTGTAAACCAGAAATGGCTCGTATGACTCCCTAGTACTGGTACAGACTCAGCTGATAAGTTTCCACTAGGTATAAAGTAAGGTTTTCTAGTATAAGGCCAAAGAGCACAAGAAAGTCACCGCATTCAAAGATGACAAAGCTCTCCCTGGATAGACTGCACGCGAGTATTATCCCTGCCACACACAGCTCTCCCGATCTATTGTAAATGGTGTGGTACTATCACCTAAGCAGACTTTGTAGCGTTGTCTTATAACGTGTTGGTATGGAGCCGGTCGTTCAGAAAACAATGGCAGACAACTGAACGTAACATTTGCCTAGTAAATGAACAGCAGTTGAAAAATGCTGATGTTGATTGCAACATCCTGCAGGGGATATGCAACATTATAAAAAATTATCACCTACTACCCAACACAGTTACACACAAGACTACAAGAAAAGTGAACAACTCTGTGTTATATGATCATAATATTATAATGAAAAAAAAAAATGGGAAAAGTGTATGCTCGGCGAACATCTAAATTATACACAACTAATATTCACAACAAGACAAATTTGGTTAGAACTATCCGTCACATGCGATTAACTATAATGTTCTAATCCAACACATATAATTAACTATAATGTTCTAACTCTGACACGCTGGATCAATATGCACTGTACTGGCATCATATAATAATTTGACCTTCTCCTCTGGGGTTACTAATATAGTCCTCTGATTATTCCCTCTAACTGGAGTAGACATAGAAGCTCTGTAGAAATCATGGTTGATTGGTCTAATATATTTGCATTTGGCTGTCACTGATCTTATTACTATCATACTCAGCTTAAGCCCACAAGGCTGGGGTAGCTCTGAGTTCGAAGTGGCCAATACGGTTCAATGGTACTTTACTTTTTCTGTAGCAGAAAGGTAAGGTACCTCCTCCTTCACTGAGGAATTCGACCCCCCCCCCCCCCCCCCGCCCCGGATGCTGAAGTTCTTCGTTCAGCGACAACCCACATGTAGACAATTCGATCACCATCCCCGATGTATCCAGGAATTCAGAATATGATCTATGATAATTCCATGGCATCACACCACATCTTGTCTGTTCAAAATTGCCCGTCGACTGCCCTGAAACTTAGAAAACTGTATGCTAATTATACAAGCTTATCCCATTTTCGCCCACGCTAAAACATTACAACCACTCCTTTTAGGGATTTTCTGGCGCCATAGATTGCATCAGGTCACACAGATGGCCCGTACTGTTAAGTTCTGAAAGTTGAGACAGGTTTGTCTTTGTGCGTTTTAGAATGGTGTAGTGGCTGACACTTAATAATGTCACAGGGGGTCAAGTCAAGCACTCTGTAGACGTGTACATGTGTGGATGGATTGTGCAACTACAGGTCTCCATGGGATGAGTCAGGTCAACTCTCTAAGGTCACCTAATATGTACTGCATGCCAGGTTATAGTGGTATTATACTGTACTTCCATAAACAGCGCTGGCAACCCGTGGGCAGTGAGAGGTGTGGGGGAGACACAATACTGATCATGTAGCAAGAACGTGGTCACACTCATTGACTACCACAGTAAATAACACTTGACGGCTTTGAAGCAATGAGTAGACCAAGAAAAAGGAGGGCTGGTAGTGACACCTGTAATTGTGAAACATGAAATTATTACTTGATATCATCGGTTATACATTTAGAATGCGGGAGATGTGTTTTTGAATGTTTAATGGCTTGTGGTCACATGATATATCCCAACATTCCCCCACTTATAAACAGGAATTCATTAATACAGGCACATGAACAAAAACACAATCAAACCAAGCATGCATTCATTGATATAATATCTTCTTCTTCTTCAGCGTTGCGAGCCATGAGGTTCTTTGCTGCAGATACAATCCGTCTCCATTCGTCTCTCTTGTTGACCTTCTCTTGCCAGTCGTTGATTCCAAGTGCTTGTAGGTCTGTATATATATTATCTCTCCACCGTCTTCTTGGTCTACTCGGGGTCTACGGTCATTTATTTCCTGAGTGTAAGCGAGTTTTAATTCCCTATTATCTTCCATTCTTTCTATATGCCCCAGCCATTGTAGTCTATTAGCCTTCATTTTACCAGTGATTAACGGGGACTTAAACAGATCATAAATGTCTTTGTTACTTCTTCTTTTCTACTCTCCACTTTGTGTATCCCTAATAGGTCCAAAGATGCGTCTTAAAACTTTGTTCTCAAAGGTTTGTAACAAGGCTTCGTCTCCTTTCGTTGTACTCCAGGTTTCAGAGCCATACAGCACAACTGGTCTGTTCGGTGTTTTGTATATTGTGATCTTGGTGTTACGAGATAGCGCCTTTGATTTTAGTAGATGTTGTAGTGCATAGTATATCTTATTTCCAGAATTGATTCTAGTTTGTATTTCTTCCCTTATGATGTTGGAGCAGTTGAAGATTGTACCCAGGTATTTGTATGTATCCGTTCTTTTAATGGTCATATTATCTATTTGAATGGGGCCAGAGTTTTTAGCCATTCCTTCTCTTGAAATTACCATATATTCTGTCTTATCTTGGTTGATAACCAGCCCCATCTGATGGGCTTTTTACTTTAAGTGAGTCAATATTTCCAATGTCGTTTGTTCATTTACCCCTATACTATCTATATCATCTGCATAACCAAGCAGCTTGGATGTTCCTCCAATATCACATTAATCCTTTGCCCTCCTTACAACTTTCTCTAGAGTCAGATTGAAGAGTAGCGGCTATAGTGCATCACCCTGTTTCAAGCCAGATGTTATTTGGAAAGGGTCTGATTTCCTGCCTTTATATGTTACTATATTATAAGTATCTTCCATGCATAGTCTGGTCATGTTGATTAACTTCCATGGTAGCCTATTCCAAATTCCCGCATAGCATTCCATAGACTATTCCTATGATCACTATCATAAGCCTTTTTAAAATCCACAAAAATGTTATGGAGATCTCTTTTATATTCCCAATTTTTCTTCTCGGCTATTTGTCGTAAGATAAATATCTGATCTATTGTTGATCTGTTTTGTCTAAAACCCGCCTGGTAGTCACCTAATATGTATTCTGAATATGGTTTTAGTCTATTTAGTAATACTGCGGATATTATCTTATAACTTATGGACAGTAGTGATATTCCTCTATAATTTTCACTCTAGAACTTGTCTCCTTTCTTAAAGATAGGTATCAATAATGACTCTTTCCAGTCATGGGGTAATTCTTCAGTCCTCCAGATTTTTATTATTAGTTCGTATAGCCTTAGATGTAATGCATGGCCACCCGCCTTTATAAATTCAGCAGCAATTCCATCAGCCCCAGTTGCCTTATTGTTTTTAAGTCGTGTGATTACATAGAGGATTTCTTCAAATGCAGGTTCTTCAATTTGTGGTTCACACGTTAGAACCTCTTCCTGTGGGAAAGTGTTACTTGGAGCTTCACGATTTAGTAATTCAACAAAATATTCTTTCCATGTGACGCACATTTCCTCATTGATATTTATTATATTCCCATTTTTGTCTTTTAAACCATATGTGTTGTGTTGGTGCCCTCGTTTCATTGACTTCAGTTCTTTAAAAAACTTTCTGGATTCGTTTTTCTGGTGAGTTTCCATATCTTTGATTATATTACTCATATATTCTCGCTTCTGCTGTCGAACTAATTTTGTAGCCTCTTTACATTCATTTCTATATTGCTCTTCCTTTTAGATGTTGTTGATGTCATTTAGCTATAGCTGTCTGGCATTCTTTTTCCTAATGACTGCTTCTTCACATTTTGATTGAACCATCTGTTCTTTCTATGCATGGTTAACACACCGAGACATTCTTCTGCGGTAGATTTAATTGTATTCTTGATGTTCAACCAAGTTTGGTCAACGCTTTCCTCCAACGGGTTTTGTAGAATTTCAAGTGTACATTTTATTTCATCTGCAAATTTCTCGTTGACTGTAATTTCTTGTAGTTTTTCTCTGTTATAGGTTGGGTGTAACCTTTGTAGTTTAGCATAGAAAGCTCTCTTAAGTTTTATTTAAAATTTTTTTCCCAACGAGGAAGTGGTCGCTGTGGCACTCAGCTCCTCTATAGCTTCTAACTTGTTGTATGTTTGATGAATTTTTGTTGTTAATAATAATCCCATCATGCATTAATTGCATTTAATGCATTCATTGGCACCTTGCCGTCTTGACAGACGATAGTTTGTGCTTTAAAAAGGCATAATAACTTTTACTAATGGCGGTAGCGAATGTGACTGTTAAGGCCAATTCGCGCTGTAAATGTCCGTTCACAGTGGGTGCATGTGAACACGTGGTCATTTACACCATCATGCACCATCTTACGTCTCACACGTTCGGTGTGTGACTTATCTGCAATAATTTTCTTCTTTGTCTTTATTCCATTTCTGATGTTTGCCCTCCATGCAACACGTTCAGCGGCGACTTGCTCCCACTGTACATTATCAATGCCTGTATCAATCATGTTCCGCTTATACACATCTTTGTATCGTATTAGAGGCCGACCCTGAGATCTCTTACCCATCTGTAATTCACCAAAAAAGATGTCCTTTGGTATTCCATCATCCATCCTCCTAAGATGTCCTATCCATCTAAGTCTACGAAGACTGAGCATGGAATAAACTGTCACACAACCTGATCTTTCCAATACTTCAGTATTTGTGATTTTGTCTTGCCACTTAATACCAAGAATTCTTCGCAGACACCGCATATGAAAGCTGTTGAAACATTTCTCTTGATGTGAGTAAGTTGTCCAGGTTTCACTGCCATAAAGAAGAGTACTAAGGACACAGGCTTGATAGACAAGGAATTAAATGCATTAATGCATAATCCCATCATGCATTAATTGATACAGATCAATCAATCAATCATGTGCCATGCCGGAAAGCGTGGGCGGTCATGACTCGCCATTTCACTCGATCACCGGTGTCGTGGATCAGCTCAGTGTTCCTGTTTACAAAATTCATGTGACAATGTTTTTTTCCTATGCACTGTTGATGAAAGAAAGATGAATGATTGGAAGGGCCGAATGTAAGACGGGCCTTCGTGCCCAATTTGTTACCCTTTGAAAATAAAGTCTATTTGTTTGTTTGTTTGTCTCGTCCATGCCATGTGGCCACGCCATCCAGGTATTTTCCTCTCGGTCTTCCTCTTGGTCTGTTCCCCTCGATCTTGCCAGTTGTCACTGTTCTCCAATCCATTTCTTCTCATAACATGTCCAAAAAATGTTGACTGTCTACGTCTAATTTCTCTAATCAGTTTACGATGTTCATTTGTCTCCTGTAGTACTTGGTCATTGGTTTTTCTGTCTGTCCATGGTATTCTTTGCATTTTCCTCAGAAACCACATTTCTGCAGCCATCAGATGCTTTTCAGCTTGACTGCTCATTGTCCAAGTTTCACATCCATACAAAAGAACAGGCTCTATGTATCCCTCAACATTCTTTTTCTCGTTTCAATTGACATCTTCTTATTGGTCAGAATGTTTTTCATCTTGCTAAAGGCTACAGTCGCCATGGCGATTCTTGTTCTAATCTCTTCAAGGCATCTCCCATCAGATGTTATAACTGTTCCAAGATAATTGGACCGATTCACTTGTTGCAGAATATTTCCATTTACTTGTATATTACATTGTGGCACTTCTTCCTTCCTACTGACGACCACAACCTGAGTCTTTTTACAATTTAATTCTAACCCCAGTTGCTCACTGTGTACAACAACCGCATCTGCTAATTGTTGCAGGTCCTGCTCATTGTCTGCAATTAATACTGTATCATCTGCATATCTAATGTTATTGATGTTTCGTCCTCCAATGCTGAATTCATTTATATCCTCTACATTTCTGAAAATATTTTCACTGTACAGGGAAAAAAGATCTGGAGACATCACATATCCCTGCCTAACACCTCTCTTAATTGACTGATACTGTCCCACTTCATTATCAATCCTTATTGCAGCTTGTTGTTTCCAATATATGTTTTTTATAAGTCTAATGTCTTTCCCATATATTTGTGGATCTGCAAGCATATCCACCATGCTGACATGTCTAACGCTATCAAAAGCCTTTGTATAGTCAATAAAGCAAAGATGTATATCCTTGTTTACTTCTATAGCACATTCAATAACTGTACGCAGCATATACACAGCATTTACTGTACCCTTTCCTTCTACAAACCCGCATTGTTCTTCCCCTATTTCAGGTTGTATCTTCTTCCTCATTCTTTGCATGATAATTCTTAGCAAAATCTTTGTGATGTGACTCATTATACTAATTGTTCTATGTTGATCACATTCCAAGGTTCCTGATTTCTTTGGGATTGCAATAAATATAGAGTTACATAATTCAGGAGGCATATCTCCAGTATCATATAATGTGTTCAGCAGTCTGGTGACTTGATTTAGTCCAAATTCTTCTAAAGTTTTAATCATTTCTGTTGGGATGTTATCTGCACCGGGGGACTTGCCAGCTTTCATATGCTTAAGAACATTTCGAACCTCCATCTCCAAAATTGGCGGTCCTTCATTATTAAATCTAATATCATACTGTTCGTCTCTGTTATCATCATAAAGGTGTTTCACATAATCTGTCCATACCTGTAGAATCTGGTCTTTTTCTATTATGATTTTGCCATCTTCAGTTTTTAGACACCCGGTTGATGTACTTGTTCTTTTATTAGTAAGTTCCTGAATTCTTTTGTGCACTAATTTGGTAATTTGACTGTTGTGTTGGCTTTCAATTTCTAAGCACTTTTCCTCAAGCCATGCTTCTTTTGCCTCCTTACATAATGTTCTGACTTGTCTGTGAATTTCTTCATATTTGACAGAATTATTTTTGCTGAGTCTTCTTGTTTCCATGAGGTGTAAAATTCCTTCAGTCATCCATTTCTTACGACCCACCTTCTTTAATTTTGGAATAGTTGTTTCTGCAGCCACATTGATTGAATTCTTCAACGTTTCCCATTGATCATCCACATCCTGGAATAGGATCTCTAGATCAGACAAAATTTCAAATCTGTTCTGTACTTCTATGTTGAATTTGTTTTGTATTTCCTTGTCATTACTCAATGTACACAAATCATATTTAGTGTTTCCTGTTATATACTTGACTTTCTTCAACTTTATCCTCAATGTTCCTGTGAGTAATCTGTGGTCACTATAACAATCAGCACTGGGAACTGTTTTTGCTATTGTTAATGCGTTTCTAAATATTCTGCTAATCAGAATGTAGTCAATCTGATTTCTAATCCTGGTATCAGGACTCCTCCATGTCCATAATCTTCTAGGGTGTTGTTTGAACCAGGTGTTTCCTACAATCATTTCTGTTCTTTTGCCCACTCTACGAGTCTGTATCCTCTTTCATTTCTCTCTCCTAAACCATAGTTTCCTACTGTGTATCTATCTCCTTGATTTCCTACTTTTGCATTGAAGTCCCCTATTATGATGTTTATTTCTGAATTTTTACATTTCTTTAAGGCAGACTCAATGTCATTATAAAATTCTTCTACACTATCTTCACTGGATTCTCCTGTTGGGGCATATACTTGAATAATATTTATGCTAAAAGGTCTGCCACTTAATTTAACTAGTAGAACTCTGTCCGACACGGCCCAATATCCTTGAATAGATTTTGATGTTTTCCGGTCCAGAATAATTGCCACTCCCCTATGACGATCTTCACCTCCAGAATAAATAATCTTGAAATCTTCTTCTATCTTGATGCCTGCTCCTGTTCATCTCGTTTCGCACATACATAAAATATTAATTTTTTCCCTTTCAATTTCTTGTTTTATGTTTTCTAATTTTCCGTCGTTGTTTAACGTCCTAACGTTCCACGTTGCTAATTTTAACGTCTCTGTCCTTGTCTTGCGATGATCGGTCTTTAAGCGAATCATGATATACTAGGCACTTTTAAAGAAGTAGTTTGCCGTTGCTTTCCTCTATGGCAGTGACCTTACTGGTCGGAGACCGCAGCCATTGACTCAAGACGAGTTCCTTTGCCTGTCGTCGTGTAAATCGAGGCCATGACCCACAAATATCTGTCGGCTGCCCTCAAAATTACATCCACCACCTGCCTTCCGTGGCTTCTTTTGAAAACTTCCAATAAAAGGAACACAATATAACATCATATAATCCACAGGGAAACACTATTCACAGGGAATCCAAAGGAAATCACACGAAATCCAATGAAAAACACTAAATAGCGTCCCTCCGAAAAGTAACGCTTCATCTTGTCGCCATTGATGCATGAAAATACAATCAATGCCAGCATGCATTAATTGATACAGACACATTAATAAAAACACAATCAATCCCAGCATGCATTCATTGACAAAGATATATGCATGAAAATACAATCAACCGCAGCATACTTCCACCTACTAACAGAAAATAAATGATACAAACACAACAATGAGAAGGAAGAAAAAACGAAAAAAAAAAACAAAAACAATTAAATATGTGCATGAGTAAACAGTGGCAGCTCGCAGGCGTGCTTGAGTGAATCACTACTGCATGTCTAGCTTTCAGACCTGGTGGTTTGATGTTGCAGCTGTGGAAGAGATATTTAGACAGGTGAATTAGTGTCCCTCCTGGCTTAATACCAACCAACATTATAAGAGTGGCTCAGTGTTAGAGAAGCTTCGTTTAAGCTGTTTTGTAATGAACTGATTTTTGTACTACAAAAGCAACCACAGTCTTAGGGCGTATTCAGAAAGGCAGAGAGAGAAGGAGAGAGGGAGAGAGAGAGAGAGAGAGAGAGAGAGAGAGAGAGAGAGAGAGAGAGAGAGAGAGAGAGAGATGGGATTAGAGAGACAGGTAGACACAGAGAGAGTCAGATGGGTCGAGAGAGACACAGACAGACAAAGAGAGTGAGATGGAGGAAGAGACACAGAAAGAGAGAAAGAGAGTGAGATGGAGGGAGAGACAGACAGTGATAGAGTGAGATGGAGGGAGAGAGACAGTGAGAGAGAGTGAGGTAAAGTGAGACACACAGATAGAGAGAGAGAGAGATGGAGTGACACACACAAACACACACACACACACACATAGAAAGAGAGAGAGAGAGAGAGATAGATAGAGAGAGAGAGAGAGAGAGAGAGAGAGAGAGAGAGAGAGAGAGAGAGAGAGAGAGAGCATGCAGTGAGGAGAAAGATATTTTTAAAAAAGTAGTACCTGGCAGTTGCTCAAGTGCGAAGTGTTTGGCCCTCACATATTCTAGATCGCAGGCATATTGAGACGTAGGGACCAATTCCCTATCTAATCCCCCTGTCTTCACAGACAAGTCCAGAAGAATTACCTGGTACCAATTTCATCCCATTGGAAACAACACTCCTGTCACTGCTGGAGACTCGAACCTGAACCACTGCTAGGTCAGTAAGGACTTTGTTCAGTTCAGATTATCATCACTGCACTCCAGACACATCCATAGGGGGTCCCTCTTCCCTTGAATCTCGCCGGCCTCCTTCACCCCCCCCCCGTCTCCTAGACACATATTTCTACAGAACAGTCAGCAAGTCAGGGAGGATACAGTAACCGTCACGCCGGCCGCCCTCAACTCCCAAGACATGTTCTAGTTCCCATCACGCCGGCTCCCCCCACCTCCCTAGACACGTCCTGGTTCCCATCACGGCCGTCCTCACCTCCCTAGACATGTCCTGATTCCCATCACGGCCGTCCTCACCTTTCTAGACATGTCCTGGTTCCCATCACGGCCGTCCTCACCTCCCTAGACATGTCCTGGTTCCCATCACGGCCGTAATCACCTCCCTAGACATGTCCTGATTCTCATCACGCCGGCATCCCTCACCTCCCTGGACATGTCCTGGTTCCCATAACGCCGGCTTCCCTCACCTCCCAAGACATGACCTGGTTCCTATCACGTCGGCCGTTTTCACCTTCTTGACATGTGCTGGTTCCCATCACGGCCTTACCTTCCTAGACATGTCCTGATTCCCATCACGGCCGCCCTCACCTCCCTAGACATGTCCTGGTTCCCATCACGGCCGCCCTCACCTCCCTAGACATGTCCTGGTTCCGATCACGCCGGCTTCCCTCACCTCCCTAGACATGACATGGTTCCAATAACGCCGACCGTCCTCACCTTTCTAGACTTGTCCTGGTTCCCATCACGGTCGCGTTCACCACCATAGACATGTCTTGGTTCCCATCACGGTCGCCCTCACCAAACTAGATATGTCCTGGTTCCCATCACGGCCGCCCTCACCAAACTAGACATGTCCTGGTTCCCATCACGGCCGCCCTCACCAAACTAGACATGTCCTGGTTCCCATCACGGCCGCCCTCACCAAACGAGACATGTCCTGGTTCCCATCACGGCCGCCCTCATCAAACTAGACATGTCCTGGTTCCCATCACGGCCGCCCTCACCAAACTAGACATGTCCTGGTTCCCATCACGGCCGCCCTCACCAAACTAGACATGTCCTGGTTCCCATCACGGCCGCCCTCACCAAACTAGACATGTCCTGGTTCCCATCACGGCCGCCCTCACCAAACTAGACATGTCCTGGTTCCCATCACGGCCGCCCTCACCAAACTAGACATGTCCTGGTTCCCGTTATAGGTCGGACAGACCTGGAAGCCCTGATCAGTTTTACAATATAGGCTCTATATGGATTCGAAACTATGACAACCAGGATGGCAAGCGAGCTTGTAGCAAGTACGTCTAGCCAGTACGTCTAGCCAGTACGTCTAGCCACTACGTCTAGCCACTACGTCTAGCCACTACGACTAGCCACTTCTACAAAATTGTGAACACATGGAACGTAGAAGAATATTTGATCACAGTGGCCACATGCAATGGGTTACACGATTTGAGGGGTACCTTGACGTCTTGATAGAAGATAATTTGTAAAATGGAGTTATACCTCTCCGTAGCACAAAGCCTGGGCTGAACTTACAGACCATGTGTTGCCCATGCAGCATGATTCCTCTCTCGGCCTGTTAAGTGTACTCCAGAGGAAAGGTAACACCGGTACATCTGTAAGAAGATAAGCTGCAGAAGCTACCAGATCAGCAAAATATGTGTCCACCTATCGGAGCTTCCATCCTAGACCAGTTGCCGACCGGGGCTTAATGCCTGGTCTGAACTGCCATGATATTTAGTCTTTAGATTGCATGTCCTCGCACTTGTACCCTCCCAGGTGCCCTCATCCTGGCACATTGTGGGATGTCGGGATTGGTGAGCGCCGCCCAACATTCGGGGCTAACAGAAAGCAAATAGTACTGACTACTGTCATATCTGTCTAAGACCTGACTTAACCTAACCAATTCTCTTACTCGTACAATTTCTGACCAGGCATTTCCCAGAAAATGTTTAACTTTACCAGGTGCCTATTTTTATGCGGGTGGGTCGACCCCATGACCCTACTGGTCAGAACACAACAATTCTGTATATCCTGGCGTTGAACTTGGATCAATCTTTTGGCAGGTAAGCTCAATAACCATTCTTCCACCGAGACTACACGTAATCATCATCACGTGTCATGTCGATAAGCATGGGCAGTCATGTTTTGCCACCTCACTCGATCACCAGAGTCGTGGATCAGCTCTGTGTTCTTGTCTCGACTATATCACGTAGCCAAGGCATGCAGGTATTTATTTCTCCGCCTTGCCCTTGTTCCCTTCCCCGGAAACTTGCCAGTTGTCACCAAGTTCTCCAATTTATTTCTTCTCATAACACGATAATAGCCACGTGAATAATTCTTTGCATTTGTGTCAGTGAACTGCATATAATTACATAGACGTGTTCATATATACTTACAGATACTTATACTTACAACAGATATACCGAGCACTCAACAGCAAAAGAAAATGCGCCAACTGCCTGGGCAAGCACGAAACAAGATACTTGGGCTGTCCGTACCTCCAAAGACACAGGAA
This sequence comes from Cepaea hortensis, assembly GCA_963921405.1. Lineage (NCBI taxonomy): Eukaryota > Metazoa > Mollusca > Gastropoda > Stylommatophora > Helicidae > Cepaea > Cepaea hortensis. The sequence goes on along the minus strand of OY992891.1, from coordinate 9,417,489 downwards.
CGTGTTAAAGATCGCCATTAACACCAAGACGCCATATAAGGAAGCAATGCGGAGGTGCGGGACAGCCACGGGCATCTCGCAAGATGAAAGAGCACAACTACAAAGCCAGATCGACGAGTTAAAGAAACAAGTTAAGCTGCTTCAAACACCGGCACCGAACAGCGACAATGAGAGGCTGCTTGCTGAAATAAAGGAGATCCGGCAAAATATCAGCCAAGAAGTGGAACATATGGCCGAGATGAAGAAGGAAAACGAAGAAATGCTGCGCACCGTTAAAGCGGAGAGAGAGCTGCTGAAAGCTGAAATGGAATTAATCCGAAATAAACCATGAGAAGCCATGCAGGAGAACACAGACAAGCCGTAAGGCGAAACACAACAAAAGACCGAAAAGAAACCACAAGATAAAGACAGCAGCCCAACCACGACGCCCGAGAAACTCAAGGGGAAACGAATATCCCACCAGACTTCTGAAGAACACCAAGACGAGTACCCTGATGATGGCATGGAGTGGCCCGAACCGATCCTGGAGGAATTGGAGGAATGCATAGAAGCGGCAAATAAACAAGAAATCAATGAGGGACTCAGGCCCGAGGAATACAGAAGGCGGTGGGAAGAAAAAGAATAGAAGAAGCCCAAGAAACTCAGGGGGAAACCGACAGAATACCCTGAAAAACACTATGACTATGATACCGGCAGCTAGTACTATATCGATGACGGAGAGATCTTCCCATGGCTGACTACAGAGGAAGCAATCGAAAGACAGAAAGAACTTAAACACGAAAGTGAAAAAAAAATAGCTTCTACAGGCATTACACAGAACTGGAGGCAAAAATATCAAATAAAAAGTCCTTATAAGGACTGCAACCAGTTAAGCCAGACAAGCTAGGAGCCTTCACTAAGAAAAGAAACCACCGGAGACGGGAAAAAGGACAGCCGCCATCTGAATATGGATGTGCACTTCAGTGCTGTGATTGTTTGTGGAATAATATGGGTGTGCACTTCAGTGCTGTAATCGTGTGTGGGCTATGGGTGTGTACTTCAAGGCCGTCATCGTGTGAGGAATATGGATGTGCACTTCAGTGCCGTGATTGTTTGTGGAATAATATGGGTGTGTACTTCAGTGCCGTCATCGTGTGTGGTCTATGGGTGTGCATTTCAGTGCCGTGATCGTGTGAGGGTTATGTGTGTGCACTTCAGTGCCGTGATTGTGTGTGGTCTATGTGTGTGCACTTCAATGCAGTGACTGTGTGTGGGTTATCCGTGTGCACTTCAGTGCCGTGATCGTATGTGGCTTATGGGTGTGCACTTTAGTGTCGTGATCATGTGTGAAGTGTTTTTTTCTTAACTTATATTTTTAACTTATTATGTGCTATGGGATAATTAATCATCTTCAGCGACTTCTCGTATATGCCATGGGCTGATACATAGCTTAAATGTTGTCTTTGGGAAATGTCACGCGAAATGTTGTCTCAATTAAAATATAAATGCAGTAGTTTACCATAAACAATCTACTTTAATTTGATATATAATACTGCATATCTGCTACCATATTAACAACGTTAATGTTAGTGTCAGTGTGACACACCCCTACTTCCCAGTTTTAGTCATCCATTTTTTTGGGTTCCAAACCTACTGTTTGTTTAGCACTGAATATGTTAATAATGATAATCATTCGATTAATCAATCATGCATCATCTCAACAATGTAGTTAGCAGCAGCGAATTGCCCAACACCAGCAGTCCATGTCGCCGTTGGTACATTATGACAAACGTACCATGTACATATTTCATAATATGCCAAAGTGTATTTCCAGGCCTAACGATTTTACGGCACTTGCTACACCATTTTTCATGATTTGTCAAGTCTGACATAGATGTTTGTTACTATTTCACTATTCCTAATGTCGTAGTTGAATGTGCTTTCGATGTCACAAGAGCACACTTGCCATGGTCACTTGATCACATCCACTTAAATTCACAGCGGTTGGGAGGTCCCATTTTAAGCATATCTTAAGGGTCTGGTGTATTAACAGCCCCTTACAATATACATTTAAGGGGCCTTATAGAGTTTTTGTAGTAACCAATATCCAATATCACACGTCATAAATAATAGCCTAAAGTAGCTAGCTCAATAAAAGTATATTAGTAGAAAGATAATGTATTCGTGATTTAAGCTTAACATATCAGTAAAAAACATCTGTGTCTATACTCTGTTTTGGCATATTATATGGCCATGAGACAAGCGTGCTTGCTGATACAATAACAATAACATATCTTGAAATACCTTAAAGACCCTGCAGACGTCTCCCGATACACTTTCTAGTAATAGTATTCAGCTGATCTATGCCAATTTCAAATTCTAGTTATCGTTATCGAATGCACCACATATACACATAATCTATATATGTATATAACAGAAGGAGAGAGAAATAATGTGTGTGTGTGTGTGAGAGGGAGAGAGAGAGAGAGAGAGAGAGAGAGAGAGAGAGAGAGAGAGAGAGAGAGAGAGAGAGAGAGAGAGAGAGAGAGCTGGACACAAGGCTTATCACCGAAACCAATCTATACTGTGTGGCATGAACAGAACATCTATGCATTATTGATTACACAAAGGCTTTCGATAAAGTGAGACATGTCGACATGATAAGGATGCTTGAAGATCATCAAATTGATGGAAACGACCTTAGACTTGTAAAAAAACAACAACATATATTGGAAACAACAAGCTGCCATAAGAATTGATAATGAAGTAGATCAATATCAGCCTATTATGAGAGGTGTGAGACAGGGATGTATAATGTCTCCATATCTTTTTTCCCTGTACAGTGAGAATATTTTCAAAGATATAGAAGATATGGAAGGAATTAGCATTGGGGGAACGATACATCAATAACATTAGATATGCAGATGATACAGTCTTGATTGCAGACAATGAACAGGGCCTGCAACATATAGTAGACGCGGTTGTTGCACACAGTGAACAACTAGGGTTAGAACTGAATTGTAAGAAGACACAGATTATGGTAGTCACTAGGAAGGAAGAAATACTACAATGTAATATACAAGTAAATGGGCAAGTGAATCGGTACAACTATCTCGGAACAGTCATAACATCTGATGGGAGATGCCTTGAAGAGATTAGAAGAAGAATTTCCATGGCGAAGGTAGCTTTTTGCTAGATGAAAAACATACTGACTAATAAAAAGATGTCAATTGAAACGAGAAAAAGAGTTATCAGTTGGTTTATCTTCATTGCACTCCGGACATGTCCATAGATGCTCAGATCCTCCCCCCCCCCCCCCCAGCATATGCATCAGCGTCCGGTGGCTAATAGTGCCAGTTCTGTGTTGGTTGACGAGGCGCCTTGTTTTCCCAATGTACCTCTCGCGTCTGGCTGTGCCGATTCTTACTCCCAAGTCTGTCAGCCTGGACAGCGATGTGGATTCACTGACGTCAAAGTCCTCTGTTCTCGCCATATCTTTAAGGACGTTAATAACATCGGCACGATCCATGGGCTGGCCATCTACAGGGGGTGCAGAGCCAACCAGTTTATCAGCTCGTTCATTTCCCTCGACTCTCGCATGTCCCGGGACGAAGATGAAGATGACTTTACGAACAACAGACTTCCGCAGCGACTCAGTCCACTGTCTACGTAAAGATCCAGCTTCAATCTTCTGAATCATGCTCATTGAGTGAGAAAAAGAGTGTTGAGATGCATCATAGAACCTGTACTTTTATATGGATGTGAAGCTTGGGCAATGAACAGACAAGCTGAAAAACATCTGATGGCTGTAGAAATGTGGTTTTTGAGGAAAATGCAAAGAATACACTTAACAGCCAGAAAAACCAACGAACAAGTCCTTCAAGAAACAAATGAAGATCGTAAACTGATTAGAGTCATTAGACGTAGACAATCAAAATTTTTTGGACATGTTATGAGAAGAAATGACTTGGAGAACTTGGTGACGACTGGTAAGATCGAGGGGAAGAGACCAAGGGGAAGACCTAGAAGCAAGTACCTGGATGGCTTGGCCACGTGACATGGTTGAGACAGAAACACGGAGCTGATCCACGACTCTGGTGATCGAGTAAAATGTCAGAACATGAACGCCCACGCTTACCGGCATGGCACATGATGGATGGATGGAACAGAACATATAACCAAGACCAATCTTTATTTTGTATTGCATGGACAAGGCGCATCATCTTGAAAAATCTATATTGTGTGTAGTATGGACAAGTCTCGTCACCGAGACCAATCTATATCTTGTGTGACATGAATAAAGCGTATCAGCTAAGCCAATCTATATTGTGCGTGATGTAACAAGACGATTAGTCGAGGTCAATCTGTAATGGGTATGACGGGGACAAGGCGTATCTCTCACCTACACCAGTCTTTTCTGAGTGTGACATAGACGAAGACGTCTTTTCAGGACCCATTCCCCACTAGTCCAAGCCTGACATCCAGCTCACGCCTGTGGCTTCTAGTAGCTGTCAGCATGCGACAGCGGCCACCCCCCGGGCAACAGCTGTGAGAGGCTGGTTAAACCAGGAATGGGTAGCCGATGTGGTTGGTGTCAAACTTATCGGTGAACTAGGGTATGTCTACCCATCATGTGAAGACAAGACTCGGCAGACTGCGCGGAGGAAATCATTGTTGATTCAACGGGCAAGACGGCGTTTACCTGCAAAGCATTGTGGAATGTAATGAGCACGGCAAGGCACGTAGAGGGCCTGGTCATCCACTGCACCTGTATTCTTCTCCAGTCATCTTGACTTGTCTTGCTACTGGACTCAGATGGAGTTAGGCGAGAGAGTGAGGTCGACGAATTGCGCAAACTCTTCCTCACTTTAATCCAATTCATCGTGCAAGTAATTCTTCATCCAGCTCACCCAAGCTGTTGGCTTGCCGACACTCCTGTCTATTCCATTGTTCACATAGGGCAGTGAGGAGCATTTTGTGTGATATTCACTGGCACAGGAATGGAGCAATATGGGGATGATCCGTTGCCGTGAAGTTGGACCTGCGACTAACTAACTAACAACCTACATCGGTCTATTCTGAGTGTGACATTGTCCATGCCTTATTACCTACACAAGTCTATACTGTGTGGGGCATAGACAAACTTTGTCACTTACCGAATCCAGTCTATTTCCTCTGCTGGGTATTCTTCACTTGAGGCGGTACAGACAAGGTAGATGCGATCACCTTCCTCCACATAATTTGAACCTGTTATATGGATGTCTGTAGACATATACAAGATGATCACATTTCACGTCAGTAGTTTCTAATTGTGATCTACATACATTTTATTAGCTAGGTATGTGTGTATATATGTGTGTCGGTGTGTGTGTGTGTGTGTGTGTGTCTGTGTGTGTGTGTGTGTGAATGTGTGTGAATGCGTGTGAATGCGTGTGAATAAAATACAATGTGTATCATTAGATATACCATGCTTATTCCTTACTGACGTTTACTCAACTATGGTGCCTTAAACGAACACCTTAAATCATGTATCGACGTGGAAATGTTAAATAGACTGGAGCTAGGCTCTGCAGACATATCCAGTAAGTGAATGGCAATCAAGGAGGGGTTCCCAGAGGTTCACCCGTTACAGGGTCAAGATGGCGTTAAACATTGTTATGTAGCAACAAGATGTATAACCTGAGAAGTTTCCGCCGCTTGCATTTGATCCCTGATGACTCCATAGACGATGAGACGAGATGAGTTGAGTTGAGTCAAGAACCGACAACATAACACTCGGGACATTCCTATACGTACACCGTCCTCATCTGCAACAGCCAGCGAAGAGTCCCATTACTAATGTCACCACCAGTAGCAGTCTGATTGTACGTCCGTCTGGCATTTCCTTGGTGTTTTAAGTTTCGGCCAGATCCCCTGTTCACTATGTGCAACACCATTCTCTCCAGATGGTAATAATCTACCAGCTTTTCTACATTATACACACCATTCCAAAGTGCAACGACCACATCTGCTTCATCATGAACCAATACACCACCAAGAGGTGCAGACCCAGCCAATCTTTACGACTACTCGTATCCCACAACACCAGCTTGTCCTGGGGAAACAATCCAACATATATACTCTCTATTTGGGATTGTTGAATTGAAGCCTGCTAATATTTAGAAGATCTTAAGAGACAGTGTCACCACTGGACATAGATTGCTTGAAAATGACGTCTCATTCATAAAAGACAATGGCCATAACCTTCTCTGCGTATGGTGTCTGTGAGCAGTTCTGGTGTGATTCCGCTGTCTCTTTTGGATTTCGAGCTAGTGCTGGTGCACCCACGTTTCTTCTCGTAAGATCCCTTACTAGGAAGCGAGTTTGATCTGCTTCAAAACCCGGCATCAATTATTGACTGACATCAACACGTCGTCATGTCAATTCTATAGAAAGCTTCAGTGCCACAACTGTACATGTACGGTGTATGCTGCAACTCGACTGCTGTCAAGGTATGTAATTATTTCATTCACGATCACTCGCAGTTTCCAATGTTCTGAGTTCCAGTGACATTATCTTTTTCGAGACATTATAATGTGTTTCTGACCTGGTCGACATCAATTTGGCAGAGTACTCACATTTTCGGAATGCCCCACTTCACTCTCACACTTCCTTGAACGGCAGGCAGGTGCTACAATACGGGATATTTATTCTCCGATTAATTTATGTAAATGTCATCGTTTGCTGTTCAACAAATCTATAGCAGACAGCTGCTACTGTTGGGTCCTGTGTGAAACTGATGCATTCATGGTGGTACTTCTACTGGGGGCGTGTACACATGTACACCCCTTGTATGACACTCTTGTTGGCGTTATCATGTCGGGACATGATTAATACAGACATTGGTAATGCACATTACGAGCAAGTCGCCGTCTACATAAAACGTGATTTGCTGGTCTACTTACATTGTAAAACAAATACGAGAAGGGCGAGAAGTACAGAACTGTAAAGTATGGAAGGGAAAACAATATCAAGTTATCGGTTCTTGTATTAACGCGATCTTGAAGTAATATTAATCCCCCTCCCCCACCCTGGAAACCCTAACATTCTCCCCCCCCGGGAGGGGTGGTGGGGGGGGGGGAATTCCCCACCGGTTGAGAACCACTAGGCTAGACACTCGCCTGCTGATCTGTTTATCAATGCTTCGATCCGCAGCTGGGCAGATTCGGATTTGTGTAAAATTCACCTGGCAGGTCTACCCGGTCTAAAATGGGCGGCAGGAATGTCTTGGGAATTAAAGGCACCCGGTGGGATACCGACCACACGAGCCACAGAAAGCCGTTTGGTCTCTTCAACATATGGATCTAGCACCTTCAGTCGTGTACAAGATTGCCATAACTGACTTGCCTGCGGGTGGTCATGGCAGGTATTGTTTAATAGTGGATACATTATACATATTGTTTTATTGTGGATAAATTATAAATATTGTTTTATAGAGGATAAATTATAAATATTGTTTTATAGTAAATAAATTATAAATATTGATTTATAGTGAAGAAATTATTAATATTGTTTATAGTGGATAAATTGTTAATATCGTTTTATAGGGGATACATTATTCATATTGTCTTATAGTGGATAAATTATTAATATTGTTTTATAGTGGATAAATTATAAATATTGTTTATAGTGGATAAATTATTAATATTGTTTATAGTGGATAAATTATAAATAGTGTTTTATGGTGGATAAATTATACATATTGTTTAATATTGGATAAATTATAAATATTGTTTATAGTGGATAAATTATAAATATTGTTTTATAGTGGATAAATTATACATATTGTTTAATAGTGGATAACTTATAAATATTGTTTATAGTGGATAAATTATTAATATTGTTTATACTGGATAAATTATAAATAGTGTTTTATAGTGGATACATTATACATATTGTTTAATATTGGATAAATTATAAATATTGTTTATAGTGGATATATTATAAATATTGTTTATAGTGGATAAATTATAAATAGTAAGCAATGCAATTATATAAGCCGATGTAGCATAGTGGTAAGTGAGCTTACTTACCACAAAAATGGTTTGTGTACAACCCCCAGCAATCACGATATGCTTTAGTGTTTAAAATGGAACTTAAATAGCGCAGTTTTTATACAGATAAAGGTACACTCAGATAAAGATGTATACAGTTATATACAGATAAAATATATTCAGACAAAGATATATACAGGTAAAGATTATAAACCAGTACATATGTTACTTAAAATCGTTAACATTGTTTGTAACTATTGTGAAGGAGCAGGTTATCAAAGGAAACAGTAAAGGTACCCGGTATCATTAAGGCATAATGAGGATATTATTTTATGCCTATAATTACTTGACCAAGCGGCACTTAATAGCTGATATAGTCAGTATTAGACAAGTAGACACATAAGCGGGCACTGTCCCGCTGTTTATACTTCATCTCGACACCGCAAGGTACAACAGGAACAAAATGAGATGAGATGAAACCAATACGCTCTTTAAAGTTCATGTCCAACATTTTCTGGCAGCAATTTTATGATCTTGTGTTCACCTCTCAGCTATGTTGTCATTAACGTAAATTACAACTCAATGTGGATAAAACATCATCATTATCGTGTTCTAGGTTATTTGCAGAACAACGCCCTCATCTGGGTCACAGAAAATGTCTCAATTCCTTGACAATTCTCATGTGTTATGTACCCTAATGCCCAAGATAACCACAGATGCCCGGTGTCTATCATGTGCTGATCTTTATCTGTTTCATCTTCCACCCCCATATCTTCCATCACGGCGTCTATCATGTGCTGATCTTCATCTGTTTCATCTTCCACCTCCATACCTTCCATCACGGTGAAACGGTGTTTCCAAAACCATGGTGACATTTCATGCGGCCAGCGTGTTTCAGTTTCGGAGTCATTGTTCTGTTTATGTGCCAGTTTTCTTCGTTCCTCATATTTTGTAGAATGTTTTTGTTTATCTGTCGTCTTGGTTCAAGAACATTCCTCTAACCTTTAAGAAGCATCAAATATTCCGGAAAATGAGCACTGAGTTCATGGTATTTATGTTGCGTCACTGTCATTAAGCGTCTTGTTGATTGGCGTGCCTGATGCTAGTTCTGTACAGCTCACAATCTCCTGCAGTTTGTGTGTTCACATTTTTTACTTGCCATAATGAAAGAAGATTTTCTTCATCCCCTCATACATGCTTCTGATGTTTCCCTTATCACTTGCATTTTGAATGTACTCGTATAACTTGAACCAATAGTCATTTGAACACTGCCTGGCAGCCTTATGCAGATCTTTCCAAGCTTGCTTCAGCTCACTGAGAATGTTACGCGTTGTTTTTTCCTTGTTTCTTAAGAGAGCTATATACTTTTTATCAATCAAAGGCTGCAGTGTCTGGCTGTTTGCCGCAGACCAGTCCTGCCTCTTAGGATCCACAGTGCAGTAGATCCCTACCACTATTTTATAAAGGGTTTCCTTAAGTTTACCCCACTTTTCACTTGCTGTACAATTTTCTGATGCATCAGCGAAAGCGTCTTCAATTTGCTGTTGAAACTCAAACACTTATCATGATCTCGTGTGATATTAATATTAATCATGGGGATAGATTTGTGTTTAGTTATGTAGATTCTCTTTGGTCTCAGTCTAACACTTGAAACAATCATAGAATGATCCATATCACAGTCAGCACTGTGGTAACTTCGAGTTAATGATGTTTGATTCACATGATGTCGCCATGTTATGATGAAGTCCAACCGATGCCAATGGCCGGATCTTGAATGTTTCCATGTGACCTTATGCCGCTATTTTTTTTTTTTTTTTTTTTTTTTTAAACAGCAGTTTGTAATACCGGCTCCGTGGCCGAGAGATTAGCAGCTTTCTCCGCTAACTCCGAATACTCTCGTCACGTGACGCGACGAGAATTAGCAGTGGTTCGAATCGCAAAAGTGACTTATGATAGTATGGAGCCGGTCGCTCAGAAAGTCGTGGCGTGCTGATGAGCGTAATCTAGCCTAGGAATCAACAAACAGCTGAAAGATGCTGGTGTTGACCGCAATATCCTGAAACAGGATGGAAACGCGGAAAAAAAAAAAAAAAAAAAAAATAGCAGTTTGTAATAGATAGGTCATTTCTGGTGCAATGCTCCAGCAGCCTTTACCTATTTTCATTCATGTAACCGATGTTGTATTGTAAAGGGCACACTGGCCATGAACTCGAGTCCTTGCCCACACGAGCATTGAAATCCCCGAGCATATAAATGATCTTGGAACTGTCTTGATCACAGAGAAAGAATCCGTCACATCATCAGAAGAAGTGAGTGTCGGTGCATATGTAGTGATAATGGTGGCAAAACCACAAGAGGATGCCAACCGCAGGGATAATAATAATAGTCTTTCATTACTTGCAGCTGGAATTTCAATCATTCCCAGTAGTAAATTCTTCATTGCAAAGCCCACAACATATTGCCTTTATTCTGCCTGCCCTCTACCTTTCCACACTGGTGTAAATGTTTTCCCGAGTGACCCTTCCTCAGTGATGCAGTCTTCTGCAGGCCAACAATATCAATGTTAAGAGTAAATGTTAAGAGAGAATGTTAAGAGTTTAGGGGGCTGAGTGGTCTCGAGGTATGGTGTCCGCCTCGAATGCTCGAGGTCCCGGGTTCAGTCCCCGGTGAGGACCGGGATTTATTTAAAAAATCCACCTGGACTTCCAGTAATAAAATTTCCCCTGATCTCTGAGTAGTGAGATCGGACGCCCGTGTGTATTGTTGTCTCTGGGTAGTGAGATCGGACGTCCGTGTGTATTGTTGTCTCTGGGTAGTGAGATCAGACGCCCGTGTGTATTGTTGTCTCTGGGTAGTGAGATCGGACGCCCGTGTGTATTGTTGTCTCTGGGTAGTGAGATCGGACGCCCGTGTGTATTGTTGTCTCTGGGTAGTGAGATCGGACGCCCGTGTGTATTGTTGTCTCTGGGTAGTGAGATCGGACGCCCGTGTGTATTGTTGTCTCTGGGTAGTGAGATCAGACGCCCGTGTGTATTGTTGTCTCTGGGTAGTGAGATCGGACGCCCGTGTGTATTGTTGTCTCTGGGTAGTGAGATCGGACGCCCGTGTGTATTGTTGTCTCTGGGTAGTGAGATCGGACGCTCGTGTGTATTGTTGTCTCTGGGTAGTGAGATCGGACGCCCGTGTGTATTGTTGTCTCTGGGTAGTGAGATCGGACGCCCGTGTGTATTGTTGTCTCTGGGTAGTGAGATCAGACGCCCGTGTGTATTGTTGTCTCTGGGTAGTGAGATCGGACGCCCGTGTGTATTGTTGTCTCTGGGTAGTGAGATCGGACGCCCGTGTGTATTGTTGTCTCTGGGTAGTGAGATCGGACGCCCGTGTGTATTGTTGTCTCTGGGTAGTGAGATCGGACGCCCGTGTGTATTGTTGTCTCTGGGTAGTGAGATCGGACGCCCGTGTGTATTGTTGTCTCTGGGTAGTGAGATCGGACGCCCGTGTGTATTGTTGTCTCTGGGTAGTGAGATCGGACGCCCGTGTGTATTGTTGTCTCTGGGTAGTGAGATCGGACGCCCGTGTGTATTGTTGTCTCTGGGTAGTGAGATCGGACGCCCGTGTGTATTGTTGTCTCTGGGTAGTGAGATCGGACGCCCGTGTGTATTGTTGCGCACGTAAAACATCCCTTGGCAGTTGGAAATCGAAAAAGTAGCCTAACGGCGCTGCCCAAGCAAAATTTCGAGTTAAAAATCTACCCAAAGTATTTCAGGATTCTCGCTGATGCAACGGAGTTCGTGCATTGAGCTGAGTTTCTCCAGACTCAGGTTTGAGTTAGGAGGAAAACGGAGCACTTATGGGTTAAACCGTGTGCCGTGATGTTGATCCAACGACTAAACTAAACTAATGTTAAGAGTTCGGCACCAATCACAGCCGTTTTTCTGACATCGTCAATATTCGTCAGGTCAGTCGAAAATCCTGGGCACATAGCTCTTACGTTCCAGGTTGCAAGCCGTAGCTTGACGTTTCTATTTTTCTTTTAAGTAGTACCAGGTGCATTGGTTTTACTACCTGTGACCAGATTTTTGTCCTAGCCCCAAGCACCCATAAAAGCAGACGGGCTGTGGCGGATCAGCATCCAATTGGCCGGGGGCTGCTCAGCTTGAGCGGGCGGTAGCTGATCAGTGACACCTGCAGGAGTCTCCCACAGTCAGAGGCAACCCGTGGCTCCCCATGTTTACGCCAATTGACAGGGAATTATAACTTGTAACTGCTACCTCTCGCTTTCATTACGAGACCGGTTAATACCAGGGATGGAGTTATACCATTCCATAGCACAAAGCCTGGGCTGAAATTTAGAGATCATGTGTTGCCCATGCAGCATGATCCCTCTCTCGGCCTGACTAGTTCACTCCAGAGGAAAGGTAACACCCCTACATCTGGAACAAGACAAGCTGCAGAAGCTGCCGAATCAGCAAAGTATTGCTCTAACTGTCCGCATGTCGGAGCTTCGATCCTAGACGAGCTGCCAACCATGGCTTAAGGCCTGGTCTGCCCTGCCATGACATTTTGTCTTTAGGTTGCATTTCCACGCACCAGGATAAGGCTTTTACCCTCCTAATTGCGCTCTTCCGCCCGAAGCCGTTGGCACAATGTGGGGTGTCGGGTTTGGTAAGCGCCGCCCAACGTTCGGCGCTAACAGAAAGCAGGTAGTACCGTCTACTGTCATACGGTAGCTCAGTCGTATCTGACTAAGACCTGATTATACATTTATACACATTGCGTAGTTTATACACATAAATGACAGTTTATACACATGAAGTAGTTTATACACAATAGGTGATTTATAAACATGAAATAGTTTACACAAAACACAGGGTAATTTACACATATATAGTAGCTGATACGCATGAAATAGTTTAAATCTTGAAATAGTGTATACATAGTATGTATTTTGTATACATAAATAGCAGTTTATACACAAGGGGTAGTTTATACACATGGAGTAATTTATATAGAACAAAAGGTAGCTTACACATATGTAGTAGTTTATACACAATGAGTAGTTCATTTAAAAAGGGTGGTTTATAGATATAAAGTAGTTGATACACACAGAGTTGTATATCTAACTGGAGTTCGTTATACACATAAATAGCAGTTTATTCATATCGAGTAGTTTATACATACAGATTTACAAAAAATGGAATAATTAAAAAAATTTGAAGTCGTTTATACACTTTGAGTAATTTATGTCGAACACAAGGTAATCTACCAACATGGAGCAGTTTATACACATGGAGAATGCTGTGAACATAAACGGCAGTTTATACACATGGAGTAGTTTATACCCATGGATTATTTTATATATAACAAAAGGTAGTTTACAAATATTAGTAGTTTATAAACAAGGCGTAGTTTATACACAACGAGTAATTTACACACATGAAGTAGTTTATACACATCGAGTAGTTTACATACAAGGAGAAGTTTATAAATATCACCAATTAACTAACTGATGTCAAATTGAAAATCCATACACTTACCTGTTTTGGAAGTTGTCACTGATGTGTGAGTTTCTGTGCAGATAGAGAAAGAAAAATAGAGAGATATAACAGTTTGTTTTACAGACGTGTTTGTATTATCATCACAATGTTGTCATATACTGATTGTTTTGGATGTTATTGTTTGTATTATCATCACAATATTTTCATATACTGACAGTCACGGATGTTCTTGTTTGTATTCTTATTACAATATTGACATATATTGACTTTCGCGGTTAATATTGTTTGTATTATCATCACAATGTTGTAACCTACCGACAGTCTAGGTCGTTCTTGGTTTTATATTCATCATAAAGTTGTCATATACTGACAGTCTTGTCTGTTCATATTTGTAGTATCATAACAATGTTGTGATATACTGACAGTCTCAAATGTTCTTGTGTGTATTATCATCACAATGTGTCCATATACTGTCAGTCGCGGTTGTTCCTGTTTTTATCATCACAATGTTGTCATATACTGACAGTAGAGGCTGTTCGTGTGTTTATTATTGTCACAATGTTGTCATATACTGACAGTAGCGATTATTCATGGTTGTATTATCATGACAATGTTGTCATAACAGTGGCGGTTGTTCATTTTTGTGGTATCAAGCCAATGGTGTCATATACTGACAGTCGAGGCTGTTCATGTTCATATTATCATTACAATGTTCTCCTATACTGACATTCGCGGCTATTACAGTGAGAGAGGAGACATTACAACCAACTCCTCATGGGAACATTGAGAGGGGAGACATTACAACCAACTCCTCATGGGAACAGTGAGAGAGGAGACATTACAACCAACTCCTCATGGGAACAGTTATAGAGGAGATATTACAACCAACTCCACATGGCAACAGTGAGAGAGGAGACATTACAACCAACTCCCCATGGGAACAGTTATAGAGGAGATATTACAACCAACTCCACATGGCAACAGTGAGAGAGGAGAAATTACAACCAACTCCCCATGGGAACAGTTATAGAGGAGATATTACAACCAACTCCTCATGAGAACATTGAGAGAGGAGACATTACAACCAACTCCACATGGGAACAGTGAGAGAGGAGATATTACAACCAACTCCACATGGCAACAGTGAGAGAGGAGATATTACAACCAACTCCCCATGGGAACAGTGAGAGAGGGGATATTACAACCAACTCCTCATGAGAACATTGAGAGAGGAGACATTACAACCAACTCCCCATGGGAACAGTGAGAGAGGAGATATTACAACCAACTCCTCATGAGAACATTGAGAGAGGAGACATTACAACCAACTCCCCATGGGAACAGTGAGAGAGGGGACATTACAACCAACTCCTCATGAAAACAGTTATAGAGGAGATATTACAACCAACTCCACATGGCAACAGTGAGAGAGGAGACATTACAACCAACTCCCCATGGGAACAGTTATAGAGGAGATATTACAACCAACTCCACATGGCAACAGTGAGAGAGGAGACATTACAACCAACTCCTCATGGGAATAGTGAGAAAGGAGACATTACAACCAACTCCTCATGAGAACATTGAGAGAGGAGACATTACAACCAACTCCTCATAGGAACAGTGAGAGAGGAGACATTACAACCAACTCCTCATGGGAACAGTGAGAGAGGAGACATTACAACCAACTCCTCATGGGAACAGTGAGAGAGGGGACATTACAACCAACTCCTCATGGGAACAGTTATAGAGGAGATATTACAACCAACCCCCCATGGCAACAGTGAGAGAGGAGATATTACAACCAACCCCCCATGGCAACAGTGAGAGAGGAGACATTACAACCAACTCCTCATGGGAACAGTTATAGAGGAGATATTACAACCAACCTTCATGGCAACAGTGAGAGAGGGGACATTACAACCAACTCCTCATGGGAACAGTTATAGAGGAGATATTACAACCAACCCCCCATGGCAACAGTGAGAGAGGAGACATTACAACCAACTCCTCATGGGAACAGTTATAGAGGAGATATTACAACCAACCCCCCATGGCAACAGTGAGAGAGGAGACATTACAACCAACTCCTCATGGGAATAGTGAGAAAGGAGACATTACAACCAACTCCTCATGAGAACATTGAGAGAGGAGACATTACAACCAACTCCTCATAGGAACAGTGAGAGAGGAGACATTACAACCAACTCCTCATGGGAACAGTGAGAGAGGAGACATTACAACCAACTCCTCATGGGAACAGTGAGAGAGGGGACATTACAACCAACTCCTCATGGGAACAGTGAGAGAGGAGACATTACAACCAACTCCTCATGGGAACAGTGAGAGAGGGGACATTACAACCAACTCCTCATGAGAACATTGAGAGAGGAGACATTACAACCAACTCCTCATGGGAACATTGAGAGAGGAGACATTACAACTTACTCCCCATGGGAACATTGAGAGAGGAGAGATTACAACTAACTCGCCATGGGAACAGTGAGAGATGAGACATTACAACTAACTCCGCATGGGAACATTGAGAGAGGGGACATTACAACTAACTATCCATGGGAACAGTGAGAGAGGGGACATTACAACTAACTCCTCATGGGAACAGTGAGAGAGGGGACATTACAACTAACTCCCCATGGGAACAGTGAGAGAGGGGACATTACAACTAACTCCCCATGGCAACAGTGAGAGAGGAGACATTACAACTAACTCCTCATGGGAACAGTGAGAGAGGGGACATTACAACTCACTCCTCATGGGAACAGTGAGAGAGTGTACATTACAACTAACTCCCCATGGGAACAGTGAGAGAGGGGACATTACAACTAACTCCCCATGGGAACAGTGAGAGAGGAGACATTACAACTAACTCCCCATGAGAACAGTGAGAGAGGGGACATTACAACTAACTCCCCATGGGAACAGTGAGAGAGGGGACATTACAACTAACTCCCCATGGGAACAGTGAGAGAGAGGACATTACAACTAACTCCCCATGGGAACAGTGAGAGAGGGGACATTACAACTAACTCCCCATGGGAACATTGAGAGAGGAGACATTACAACTAATTCCCCATGGGAACAATGAGAGAGGAGACATTACAACCAACCCCCCATGGCAACAGTGAGAGAGGAGACATTACAACCAACTCCTCATGGGAATAGTGAGAAAGGAGACATTACAACCAACTACTCATGAGAACATTGAGAGAGGAGACATTACAACCAACTCCTCATGGGAACAGTGAGAGAGGAGACATTACAACCAACTCCTCATAGGAACATTGAGAGAGGAGACATTACAACCAACCCCCCATGGGAACAATGAGAGAGGAGACATTACAACCAACTCCTCATAGGAACAGTGAGAGAGGAGACATTACAACCAACTCCCCATGGGAACAATGAGAGAGGAGACATTACAACCAACTCCTCATAGGAACAGTGAGAGAGGAGACATTACAACCAACTCCTCGTAGGAACAGTGAGAGAGGAGACATTACAACCAACTCCCCATGGGAACAATGAGAGAGGAGACATTACAACCAACTCCTCATAGGAACAGTGAGAGAGGAGACATTACAACCAACTCCTCATAGGAACATTGAGAGAGGAGACATTACAACCAACCCCCCCATGGCAACAGTGAGAGAGGAGACATTACAACCAACTCCTCATGGGAATAGTGAGAAAGGAGACATTACAACCAACTCCTCATGAGAACATTGAGAGAGGAGACATTACAACCAACTCCTCATAGGAACAGTGAGAGAGGAGACATTACAACAAACCCCTCATGGGAACAGTGAGAGCGGAGACATTACAACGAACTCCTCATGGAAACATTGAGAGAGAAGACATTACAACCAACTCCTCATGGGAACAGTGAGACAGGAGACATTACAACCAACTCCCCATTAGAACATTGAGAGAGGAGACATTACAACTAACTCCCCATGGGAACAGTGAGAGAGGAGACATTACAACTAACTCCCCATGGGAACATTGAGAGAGGAGACATTACAACTAACTCCTCATGGGAACATTGAGAGAGGAGACATTACAACTTACTCCCCATGGGAACATTGAGAGAGGAGACATTACAACTAATCTCCCCATGGGAACATTGAGAGAGGAGACATTACAACTAACTCCCCTTGAGAACAGTCAGAAAGGAGAGATTACAACTAACTCGCCATGGGAACAGTGAGAGATGAGACATTACAACTAACTCCGCATGGGAACATTGAGAGAGGGGACATTACAACTAACTATCCATGGGAACAGTGAGAGAGGGGACATTACAACTAACTCCTCATGGGAACAGTGAGAGAGGGGACATTACAACTAACTCCCCATGGGAACAGTGAGAGAATGGACATTACAACTAACTCCCCATGGCAACAGTGAGAGAGGAGACATTACAACTAACTCCTCATGGGAACAGTGAGAGAGGGGACATTACAACTAACTCCTCATGGGAACAGTGAGAGAGGAGACATTACAACTAACTCCCCATGGGAACATTGAGAGAGGAGACATTACAACTAACTCCCCATGGGAACAGTGAGAGAGGGGACATTACAACTAACTCCCCATGGGAACAGTGAGAGAGGAGACATTACAACTAACTCCCCATGGGAACAGTGAGAGAGGAGACATTACAACTAACTCCCCATGGGAACAGTGAGAGAGGGGACATTACAACTAACTCCCCATGGGAACAGTGAGAGAGGGGACATTACAACTAACTCTCCATGGGAACAGTGAGAGAGAGGACATTATAACTAACTCCCCATGGGAACAGTGAGAGAGGGGACATTACAACTAACTCCCCATGGGAACAGTGAGATAGGGGACATTACAACTAACTCCCCATGGGAACATTGAGAGAGGAGACATTACAACTAACTCCCCATGGGAACATTGAGAGAGGAGACATTACAACTAACTCCCCATGGGAACAGTGAGAGAGGGGACATTACAGCTAACTCCCCATGGGAACAGTGAGAGAGGGGACATTACAACTAACTCCCCATGGGAACAGTGAGAGCGGGGACATTACAACTTATTCCCCATGGGAACATTGAGAGAGGAGACATTACAACTAACTCCCCATGGGAACAGTGAGAGAGGGGACATTACAACTAACTCCCCATGGGAACAGTGAGAGAGGGGACATTACAACTAACTCCCCATAGGAACAGTGAGAGAGGAGACATTACAACAAACTCCTCATGGGAACAGTGAGAGGGGAGACATTACAACCAACCCCCCATGGGAACAGTGAGAGATGAGACATTACAACCAACTCCCCATGGGAACAGTGAGAGAGGAGACAGTACAACCAACTCCCCATTGGAACAGTGAGAGAGGCGTCCTAAAGCCCGTTTTCTGACTGCCATTGACAGGCATATGTTGCACAGAATATTCCTCAACTGATGGAATGATGACCTTGCATGGATTATTATTTATGTTATCTCTGTGTTTGCATGGATTATCTACATGTTATCTCTGTGTTTACTTTAGTTATTCGACGTGTTATCTCTGTGTTTGCATTGACTATTCTACATGCTTTCTTTGGGTGTGCATAGATTATTCTACATTCTATCTCTGCGTTTGTGTGGATTATTCTATATATAATCTATGTGTATACTTGGGTTATTATACATCTTATCTCTGTGTTTGCATATATTATTATACATGTTGTCTTGTGTTTACGTGGATTATTCTATATGTTATCTCTGTTTTTGCATAGATTATTCTTCATTTCATCTCTGTGTTTTCATGGACTATTATATATGTGACTCTGTGTTTACTTGCTTAATTCCACATGTTATCTCTGTGTTATCTCAATTGAAACAAGAAAAAGAGTGTTGAGATGCTACATAGAACCTGTGCTCTTATATGGATGTGAAGCTTGGACAATTAGCAGTCAGGCTGAAAAACATCTGATGGCTGTAGAAATGTGGTTTCTGAGGAAAATGCAAAGAATACCATGGACAGCCAGAAAGACCAATGAACAAGTTCTTCAAGAAACAAATGAAGATCGTAAACTGATTAGAGACATTAGACGTAGACAGTCACAATTTTTTGGGCATGTTATGAGAAGAAATGATCTGGAGAACTTGGTGA
>OY992891.1:9345329-9392829 GCA_963921405.1 Cepaea hortensis | reverse complement strand
CGACTTTGAAACGGACGTTTCATGTCGTCCTGTGGTGTAGTTTTTATTCCATTTCTGTGACATTTCATCACTGACCGGGGTACGCTTATAACTCTCCAGATTAATATGACGATCCTGAAGAGGAAGGTTAAGGTATCCTGTGTTTGTACGTTGTTTCAAGTGGGATATTAAATATCAATACTCTGTAAGTGCTAACTTCACTAGTTGCAAAGCCCGTCAGACCTGAGGCCATCTCCGGCAGCCTTGATGTAATTTCATTTCTCAATATCTGCTAGCTCTGACTTATTTCTTTAAAATCTATTGTCGTAATGAATGCATACTACAACAGAACATCTTAGGAAGTTGTAGGGAGTAAAGTTATCAATGCACTTTTATGCATTACATCAAAATGCAAACTGAATCTATCTTCTTGCTAAGAAGACAGTCTATGTGCTTGAAACAACGCTTATCCTAACCTACATGCTTTATTAGCCTATAACATTGCTAGTGGGTGACTGGGGAAATTATATCTTTCCTCCTTTCTTCTTAGTTATGTGTCAACAATGGTTTGATGTAAAATTGTTGTATATCTGGCAAACCTAGCACTCAGACACATCATTTACATGTGGCTATTGTTTTATGTAATTGGCATTTGTGGCCTAGTTCATTTGTCCAGAATTGGGGAAGACCTATCTTTAACCACTGTTGATTGCCAGCAGATGGGGACATATTGCGTTCAGACTTTTGATGATGAAGAAGAATTAGTGAAAGAGGTACAAACCTATTTTAGGACTCTCACACTGTTATATATGTTTATATTTTATTCGGTACTGAAGTAGAATATGTATGCTTAAACTTTGTGAACAATACACATGAGATGTATGCTCTATATCCATTCATGAACATGAATCCTATTTTCTCATGCCATGAGAAAATCATTTATATGTGAGTTACACTCATTATAACTTCTGAAAGCTGGTGGGAGAATACTGTTTTGAATTTATAACACCCCAGTAAACAGAAAAACACTTATACGTTAGAGGTGAGATAAGAGAGGAGAGTGATCGCTTTTGAACCAGACATGACGTGTACAGGGCAAACACACAACATGCATAGCATTTTTATGAATCCAGGAGTTTATTAGATTTATGTTTGTGTCATGAATAATGCCATCATAATATTATCATGCTCATGTCCTTTTCTAAGTGACTTGGCTTACTGATCAGATTCTATATCACCATTGTGTGTCCTTACATGTTGTCAAATGTCCATATCTCACTGAGACCCCTAGCACATTGAGAACATACATTCACAGTCAGACCAGATGATGATCAGCACGCATAAAGTTATGGTACCCATTGACAGTCAGAGTCGATTCAACACTAGCTAGAGAAGGGGCATAGCTCTTACTCTCAGGCTGTTATCCTTCTTCCTCCTTTTCATCCCTTCTCCACTATCCTTATTCATTCTGAACTCTATCATTGCAATATTGAAATTACCAGCATGTATATAGATATTATTGTTTGAATTGACAATTATAGGAGTAGTGCTAATTGGTGAAAGCAGCATATAAAGAAGATGCAGCCAGACTGTGTAGTAGAATTTGGCAGCTCAGGTCATCCTCCTGAGTATTGAGCAGTTTGTGATCCTGTCCAGAGGGCATGTAGTGTAAATGATGATCCATCCATCAATGGACCTATTTACCAGGCAAAGGCTTAGTCCCTTTTCTCCCAGAAGGCTGATAATTCAAGCTGCTAAACAAAGCACTCCAATCAACTTCTATATTAGATCATGGTGAAGAAGAGATGCCTTTTCAACACAGGCCATCCATACTTAATACAGCAATGAATCTTCCATGAACACCACTGTGTACTGTGTTCAGTATATTTTCCACAGAGACATTAATAGTTAGATACTACACAGACATTTTTCACAACATTACAGTTGGGAGAGATGGGGGGGGGGGGGGAAATACATGTGTATGCTCATGCATCACTCGTGATTTTATAAATGATCTATGATGTGTATGCAATTAATTTGTGAACCATGTTTATTCTTTACTCCATATTTCCAACCCAATTTTAGAGTTCATTAAACTTATGGAAATTACTTAATCTTCTGTACAAGTTCATTGTACTGTTATCACTTTTACTTTGTGTTTAATTACTATTTAGTTAACACAATTTAAATTAGTTGGGAATCAGTAAGGCTGGGTGACCTCACATGGGGAACTGATTGTAATTCTTCCATGGTAACGACCCAGGTTCCCAGGTTCATCCAGAGAACCCTCAATTTTATTCTAAACATTGTCCTACTAGAATCACTTGGAATCATGGGGACATTTGGG
Organism: Cepaea hortensis; assembly: GCA_963921405.1. NCBI lineage: Eukaryota > Metazoa > Mollusca > Gastropoda > Stylommatophora > Helicidae > Cepaea > Cepaea hortensis. The sequence goes on along the minus strand of OY992891.1, from coordinate 9,390,503 downwards.
GACTTTGAGCTAATTGGGTTCTTTTAGGAGGAACACATTTATGGTGTGTTTTCCAACTTATCAGGGGCTTCCCTAGACCTGTCGAGTTCTCTATAGTCTAGTTTCACTACCAAGACTATTACACACCATTAGGAATTAGTCTCAGGTCTCTAGCTAAAACTAGTACGGGGGATGTACATAATGCTACTGATTCTTATCACCTTTTTCTCCACTTACACCAACCATACAGCTTTCCTGATCCGCAGCCTCAAGATATCGTTGTAGCACTATCATATTCAGATGTAGCACCGTTACACACACATAAATATAATAAAGTAAGACCATATCTCTTCGTTAACAAGTTAAAAGAAGGATTATAATTGATAATGATGATATGAACGATGGTTATGTTACGAAGGACAATGAATGGTAATGAAGTCCGGCATCTACAATGTTCCTCAGCGACATGTAGGCTATTGCTTGGCAAAGATTTGCTGAATTCTTCCGCTTTTAGGTAGATTTCCTTTAGGTGTAAGTTTACTCGCTGTTGACTTGACGCTGATGTATCTAAGGTTAGTATGTATATACTCAGCTTTTGTTGTAGACAGTTCTGAGTGGAATAGCTGAGCTCTGATTAGTCAGCGGCTGATGCAAGGTCTTCATTCTTTGCTGCTGTAGAAAGGTGAGATCCTTCATCATTCACTGGTGACTTTATTATATGCCAAACGTAGGTACACTGTGGCCGGTCTCTCTGGCTGTGGGGTTACAACACTTTCTCTCTGTAATCCCGTTTATCACGCAGAGTCTCGCAGCGGAGCGAGAACTGAGGTGGTTCGACCCCCGCTCGTGACTTGCGGATACTGAGCCGGCCGCTCAGAAAGCAATGGCAAACTACTGAGCGTAATCTTGCCAAGAGATCAACAGACAGCTGAAAGATGCTGGTGTTGACAGCTAAGTCCTGTAAAAGGATACGCAAAAAAAAAAAAAAAAAAAAAAAAGGTACACTGTATAGGCACAATTTACCGTCTGTTTAAAAGAATTGAACAACAAACATGTACCCCGCTCTCATCAGGAAGTTGGATACCGCATTATCTTTCATGGTGAGGTTGGCCTCTACTACGATACAAAGATGTTTGTAAGCGGGACATGATTGACACAGGTATTGATAATGTGCATTGGGAGCAAGTCGCGGCTGAATGTGTTACATGGAGGGCAAATATCAGAAGTGGAATAAAGACAAAGGTATAAATTATTGCAGATAAGTCACACACCGAGTGTGTGAGACGTAAGATGGTGCATGAGGGTGGAAATGACCATGTGTTCACATGCATCCACTGTGGACAAACATTTACCGCGCGAATTGGCCTTATCAGTCACATTCGCTACCGCTTGGGTTGTATTTATTATGCCTTTATGAAGCACAATGTAACAAACTATCGTCTGTCAAGACGGCAAGGTGCTAATGAATGAATTATCAATCCTCATGGCAGCTTGTTGTTTCCAATACATGTTTTGTTTTTTTCATTTCAAAGTCTTTCCCATAAATGTGTAGATCTGAAAGCATCTTTATCGTGTTGACATTTCTTACTTTATCGAAAGCCTTTGTGTAGTCAATCAAGCAAAGGTGTCGGTCTTTGTTTACTTCTGCAGACCGTTCAATTAATTTTCTCAGCATATATACAACATTTAATGTTTCCTTGCCTTCTACAAACCCACATTGTTCTTCTCCTATTTCGCCTTGTATTTTCTTCCAAATTCTTTGCATGATAATTCTTAGCAAGATCGTCGTTATGTGGCTCAGTATACTAATTGTTCAATGTTGAACACATTCCAAGGCTCATGATATCTTTGGAATTACAATATGTACACACTTACATAATTCAGGAGGTATATCTCCAGTGTCATATATTGCCCTCATCAGTCTCGTGACCTGATCTATTCCATATTCTTCTAAGGCATTGATAATTTCTGGTGTGGTGTTATCTGGACCCAGTGTCTTGCCAGTTTTCATATGGTTACGAGCATTCTGAAATTCCATTTGTAAAATTGATTAGTTAATTAGTTAGTCTTTCCTCTTGAGCCTAAGGCGGCGCATAGGACAGAAGTCATGGCTCTCCATGTCCGGCGGTTCGCTGCTACCTGTTGTATATTCTGGATGTTCACTTGGCCGTTGAGTGAGCCTTCTCTGATGATGGTTCTACGCAGGGTCTCTCTTGGTCTTCCCCGATTTCTTTTCCCTAGTGGTGACCAAAAGAGGGCTTGGTTAGGGAGTCTTTTCTTGTCCATTCTGAGTACATGGCCGATGTAGTTCCAACGGCGTTTTCTTATACAATTGGATACAATTTCTTACTTAGTCTATTTGCGTATTGGTTCTGAAATCTTTCCAGTGGAGGTTTAGAATTCTTCTAAGACATTTGTTCTCAAAATTGTCTAATTTTTTATCTAAGGCTACCGTTGATTTCCAACTCTCACATCCATACGTTAGCATTGGAATCACACAAGAGTTGAAGATTTTAAGTTTCGTATGTTGATGTATGTATGTTTCAAAATTGATGGTCCTTCATTATTTTTCCGAATATCACACCGCTCTTCTCTTGTATCATTGTTTTTCATATATTCTGCCACGCATGTATAATATTATCTTTTTCTATCATGATTTTGCCATCTTTGCTTTTTAATCAACCCATCGATGTGTTTGTTGTTTTGTTAGTGATGCCATTAATTATGTTGTGGATTAATTTGGTATCCTGGGTGTTGTGTTGGTTTTCAATTGCACTGCATTGTTCCTCAAGCCATGCCTCTTTTGCCTCTTCACATATTTTCCTAATTTTCCTGTGAATCTCTGAATATTGTTCATGGTTATTTTTATTATTTCTTCTTATTTCGGTGAGTTCTACGATGTCTTCCTTCATCCAACTCTTGCGTTCCATCATCTTTATTTTTGGGATGGTTGTTTCTGCAGTTTGCTTGATTGATTTCTTTAATACTTCCCACTAGTCGCTGACATCTTGAAATAATATTTCCATATTGGACAATGCATGAAATATGTTATTTACCTCTACGCTGAATTTATCTTTTATCTCCCCAAGCTCCAGTGCTTGTAGATCAAATGTTGTGTTTCTTGGTGTCTATTTGACTTTCTTTCATTGTATATGTGTATTACTTATGATTAATCTATGGTGGCTGTAGCAGTCTGCGCTTGGTATAATTTTTGCGACTTTTAAGGCATTTCGAAATCTTCTGTTGATGAGAATGTAATCAATCCGATTTCTGATCTTATGATCAGGACTCCTCCATGTCCATACTCGCCTTGAGTTATGTTGATACCAGGTGTTTACAATAATGATATTATGCTCTTTATTTCCAACCTCTTTCATTCTGTCCCCCTATCCATACTTACCTACTATGCATCCGTCCTGTTGATTTCAAACTTTGGCATTTAATTCACCCATTAAGATATTACTTTAAGAATTATTGCATTTCATGAAGGCATTATTTAAATTATTATACAATTCATCGATGCTGTCACCACTGCTCTCTGCTGTTTGTGCATCCACTTGTACGACGTTGACACCAAAATGTCTTCCACTCAGCTTCACCAGTAACACTCTGTCTGATACAGTCCAATATCCTTTGATCGATTTTGATCTTTCTATATCCATATTAATTGCTACTCCTAGTTGTTTTTATCTTTTCAAAAGAATGGATTATGCTATATATCTCAGATGGTATAATGTCCATTCCTTCCCATCTGGTCTCACATATACCTAACAAGTTAATATGTAATATTCTCATTTCATTCTTAATGTTATCAAATGTTCCATCCCCACTCATAGTTCTTACATTTCTAGTTCCCACTGTCAATATTGATACTCCTTTGCACCCAGTCATCTGGAGTCTCCTGGTGCACATGACTACCCCTACCGGGCGAGGCTGCTCCTATGGAGCACCTATATACGCCATCTCTCTGATTTGAGTTTCTGATTGAACAACATTAAATGGGTACTCCACCTTGCCCAAGGGTGCCCCATAGGCAAGCGGAGGGATGGAGGCACTCTACCTCTCCTTTGATAGGGGATAACCCCACACCCCCAACCAACAAACACACACACTCTGCGGCGGCAGTAGCAGCAAATAAGAAGAGTGATCGGCGATATGCCACTTTTATCGCTGATGTGATGTTTCAAGAGCCAAGGTAAAGATCGGTGATGTTTCGGCCTAGTCTAGACGGATGGCTACGACGGTCCCAAGAGAAAGGCACTTCAACTTAACCAGTGGGGTCCCCTCACGCCCATGATGGCAACATTATCAGAGACCACTCCAATACACGCACAACAAGGTCGGAGTTATCAGTCGACAAATTAATAGAACTTCATTGGCAGCGCTGTATCATCATTCTTATCCTAACGTATGTCAGTGGGCCAGCTGCTCACTTTATCTCCCATAGACGGTCACCGAGCGTCAAATGCTAACGTGAGGAACATATTCACTGATCTCATCCATGACCATACTTTCAATGTGCAGCCGCTCCACAGTTCTTCAACACGTCCTCCCTTACTCTCTTTCACTGGAGTCGGGCAACATGCAACAGGCCTACATGAGTGCGACTGTTGTTTTTAGATGGATGCCCCTGGCGGTTAGCTTGTAACGTCTAATGTAGAATCCTAACTTGTTCTGAGTTGGGAAAGAGTAACGTACGTGTGGGTGTTCCGTGCTGAAGTTACTAACTTGTATAATGTCGGAGAATTGTGGCGTTCGGGTGGGTGTTCCGTGCTACAGTGAAATCGCATCGTTGGGGTTGTTAAACGACACGATTCCGTGACGTGTTTCTACTACGCTATCACGGTGCGTTTTGTTGCTACTTGTGGTGTCTAAAATCTACATTTTTGTATCTATTATTATGTTGTATGTGTGCAAGCTGATTTCCTTGTTCCTGCTACATGGCACATCCATTCGTGACTTTATGAAAATGATAGTTCCATGTCCTTACATTATATCACGGGCTTAATCTCAAACTGATAGTTCCATGTCCTTACATTATATCACGGGTTTAATCTCAAACTGATAGTGCCATATCCTTACATTATATCACGGGCTTAATCTCAAACTGATAGTGCCATATCCTTACATTATATCACGGGCTTAATCTCAAACTGATAGTGCCATATCCTTACATTATATCACGGGCTTAATCTCAAACTGATAGTGCCATATTCTTACATTATATCACGGGCTTAATCTCAAACTGATAGTGCCATATCCTTACATTATATCACGGGCTTAATCTCAAACTGATAGTGCCATATCCTTACATTATATCACGGGCTTAATCTCAAACTGATATTGCCATATCCTTACATTATATCACGGTCTTAATCTCAAACTGATAGTGCCATATCCTTACATTATATCACGGGCTTAATCTCAAACTGATAGTGCCATATCCTTACATTATATCACGGGCTTAATCTCAAACTGATAGTGCCATATTCTTACATTATATCACGGGCTTAATCTCAAACTGATAGTGCCATATCCTTACATTATATCACGGGCTTAATCTCAAACTGATAGTGCCATATCCTTACATTATATCACGGGCTTAATCTCAAACTGATATTGCCATATCCTTACATTATATCACGGTCTTAATCTCAAACTGATAGTGCCATATCCTTACATTATATCACGGGCTTAATCTCAAACTGATAGTGCCATATCCTTACATTATATCACGGGCTTAATCTCAAACTGATAGTGCCATATCCTTACATTATATCACGGGCTTAATCTCAAACTGATAGTGCCATATCCTTACATTATATCACGGGCTTAATCTCAAACTGATAGTACCATATCCTTACATTATATCACGGGTTTAATCTCAAACTGATAGTGCCATATCCTTACATTATATCACGGGCTTAATCGCAAACTGATAGTGCCATATCCTTACATTATATCACGGGCTTAATCTGAAACTGATAGTGCCATATCCTTACATTATATCACGGGTTTAATCTCAAACTGATAGTGCCATATCCTTACATTATATCACGGGCTTAATCTCAAACTGATAGTGCCATATCCTTACATTATATCACGGGCTTAATCTCAAACTGATAGTGCCATATCCTTACATTATATCACGGGCTTAAACACAAACTGATAGTGCCATATCCTTACATTATATCACGGGCTTAATCTCAAACTGATAGTGCCATATCCTTACATTATATCACGGGCTTAATCTCAAACTGATAGTGCCATATCCTTACATTATATCACGGGCTTAATCTCAAACTGATAGTGCCATATCCTTACATTATATCACGGGCTTAATCTCAAACTGATAGTGCCATATCCTTACATTATATCACGGGCGTAATCTCAAACTGATAGTGCCATATTCTTACATTATATCACGGGCTTAATCTCAAACTGATAGTACCATATCCTTACATTATATCACGGGCTTAATCTCAAACTGATAGTGCCATATCCTTACATTATATCACGGGCTTAATCTCAAACTGATAGTGCCATATCCTTACATTATATCACGGGCTTAATCTCAAACTGATAGTGCCATATCCTTACATTATATCACGGGCTTAATCTCAAACTGATAGTGCCATATCCTTACATTATATCACGGGCTTAATCTCAAACTGATAGTGCCATATCCTTACATTATATCACGGGCTTAATCTCAAACTGATAGTGCCATATCCTTACATTATATCACCGGCGTAATCTCAAACTGATAGTGCCATATCCTTACATTATATCACGGGCGTAATCTCAAACTGATAGTGCCATATTCTTACATTATATCACGGGCTTAATCTCAAACTGATAGTGTCATATCCTTACATTATATCACGGGCTTAATCTCAAACTGATAGTGCCATATCCTTACATTATATCACGGGCTTAATCTCAAACTGATAGTGCCATATCCTTACATTATATCACGGGCTTAATCTCAAACTGATAGTGCCATATCCTTACATTATATCACGGGTTTAATCTCAAACTGATAGTGCCATATCCTTACGTTATATCACGAGCTTACTCGCAAACTGATAGTGCCATAACCTTACGTTATATCACGGGCTTAATCTCAAACTGATAGTGCCATATCCTTACATTATATCACGGGCTTAATCTCAAACTGATAGTGCCATATCCTTACATTATATCACGGGTTTAATCTCAAACTTATAGTGCCATATCCTTACATTATATCACGGGTTTAATCTCAAACTGATAGTTCCATGTCCTTACATTATATCACGGGCTTAATCTCAAACTGATAGTGCCATATCCTTACATTATATCACGGGCTTAATCTCAAACTGATAGTGCCATATCCTTACATTATATCACGGGCTTAATCTCAAACTGATAGTGCCATATCCTTACATTATATCACGGGCTTAATCTCAAACTGATAGTGCCATGTCCTTACATTATATCACGGGCTTAATCTCAAACTGATAGTTCCATGTCCTTACATTATATCACGGGTTTAATCTCAAACTTATAGTGCCATATCCTTACATTATATCACGGGTTTAATCTCAAACTGATAGTTCCATGTCCTTACATTATATCACGGGCTTAATCTCAAACTGATAGTGCCATATCCTTACATTATATCACGGGCTTAATCTCAAACTGATAGTGCCATATCCTTACATTATATCACGGGCTTAATCTCAAACTGATAGTGCCATATCCTTACATTATATCACGGGCTTAATCTCAAACTTATAGTTCCATGTCCTTACATTATATCACGGGTTTAATCTCAAACTTATAGTGCCATATCCTTACATTATATCACGGGTTTAATCTCAAACTGATAGTTCCATGTCCTTACATTATATCACGGGCTTAATCTCAAACTGATAGTGCCATATCCTTACATTATATCACGGGCTTAATCTCAAACTGATAGTGCCATATCCTTACATTATATCACGGGCTTAATCTCAAACTGATAGTGCCATATCCTTACATTATATCACGGGCTTAATCTGAAACTGATAGTGCCATATCCTTACATTATATCACGGGTTTAATCTCAAACTGATAGTGCCATATCCTTACATTATATCACGGGCTTAATCTCAAACTGATAGTGCCATATCCTTACATTATATCACGGGCTTAATCTCAAACTGATAGTGCCATATCCTTACATTATATCACGGGCTTAAACACAAACTGATAGTGCCATATCCTTACAATATATCACGGGCTTAATCTCAAACTGATAGTGCCATATCCTTACATTATATCACGGGCTTAATCTCAAACTGATAGTGCCATATCCTTACATTATATCACGGGCTTAATCTCAAACTGATAGTGCCATATCCTTACATTATATCACGGGCTTAATCTCAAACTGATAGTGCCATATCCTTACATTATATCACGGGCTTAATCTCAAACTGATATTGCCATATCCTTACATTATATCACGGTCTTAATCTCAAACTGATAGTGCCATATCCTTACATTATATCACGGGCTTAATCTCAAACTGATAGTGCCATATCCTTACATTATATCACGGGTTTAATCTCAAACTGATAGTGCCATATCCTTACATTATATCACGGGCTTAATCTCAAACTGATAGTGCCATATCCTTACATTATATCACGGGCTTAATCTCAAACTGATAGTGCCATATCCTTACATTATATCACGGGCTTAATCTCAAACTGATAGTGCCATATTCTTACATTATATCACGGGCTTAATCTCAAACTGATAGTGCCATATCCTTACATTATATCACGGGCTTAATCTCAAACTGATAGTGCCATATCCTTACATTATATCACGGGCTTAATCTCAAACTGATATTGCCATATCCTTACATTATATCACGGTCTTAATCTCAAACTGATAGTGCCATATCCTTACATTATATCACGGGCTTAATCTCAAACTGATAGTGCCATATCCTTACATTATATCACGGGCTTAATCTCAAACTGATAGTGCCATATCCTTACATTATATCACGGGCTTAATCTCAAACTGATAGTGCCATATCCTTACATTATATCACGGGCTTAATCTCAAACTGATAGTACCATATCCTTACATTATATCACGGGTTTAATCTCAAACTGATAGTGCCATATCCTTACATTATATCACGGGCTTAATCGCAAACTGATAGTGCCATATCCTTACATTATATCACGGGCTTAATCTGAAACTGATAGTGCCATATCCTTACATTATATCACGGGTTTAATCTCAAACTGATAGTGCCATATCCTTACATTATATCACGGGCTTAATCTCAAACTGATAGTGCCATATCCTTACATTATATCACGGGCTTAATCTCAAACTGATAGTGCCATATCCTTACATTATATCACGGGCTTAAACACAAACTGATAGTGCCATATCCTTACATTATATCACGGGCTTAATCTCAAACTGATAGTGCCATATCCTTACATTATATCACGGGCTTAATCTCAAACTGATAGTGCCATATCCTTACATTATATCACGGGCTTAATCTCAAACTGATAGTGCCATATCCTTACATTATATCACGGGCTTAATCTCAAACTGATAGTGCCATATCCTTACATTATATCACGGGCGTAATCTCAAACTGATAGTGCCATATTCTTACATTATATCACGGGCTTAATCTCAAACTGATAGTACCATATCCTTACATTATATCACGGGCTTAATCTCAAACTGATAGTGCCATATCCTTACATTATATCACGGGCTTAATCTCAAACTGATAGTGCCATATCCTTACATTATATCACGGGCTTAATCTCAAACTGATAGTGCCATATCCTTACATTATATCACGGGCTTAATCTCAAACTGATAGTGCCATATCCTTACATTATATCACGGGCTTAATCTCAAACTGATAGTGCCATATCCTTACATTATATCACGGGCTTAATCTCAAACTGATAGTGCCATATCCTTACATTATATCACCGGCGTAATCTCAAACTGATAGTGCCATATCCTTACATTATATCACGGGCGTAATCTCAAACTGATAGTGCCATATTCTTACATTATATCACGGGCTTAATCTCAAACTGATAGTGTCATATCCTTACATTATATCACGGGCTTAATCTCAAACTGATAGTGCCATATCCTTACATTATATCACGGGCTTAATCTCAAACTGATAGTGCCATATCCTTACATTATATCACGGGCTTAATCTCAAACTGATAGTGCCATATCCTTACATTATATCACGGGTTTAATCTCAAACTGATAGTGCCATATCCTTACGTTATATCACGAGCTTACTCGCAAACTGATAGTGCCATAACCTTACGTTATATCACGGGCTTAATCTCAAACTGATAGTGCCATATCCTTACATTATATCACGGGCTTAATCTCAAACTGATAGTGCCATATCCTTACATTATATCACGGGTTTAATCTCAAACTTATAGTGCCATATCCTTACATTATATCACGGGTTTAATCTCAAACTGATAGTTCCATGTCCTTACATTATATCACGGGCTTAATCTCAAACTGATAGTGCCATATCCTTACATTATATCACGGGCTTAATCTCAAACTGATAGTGCCATATCCTTACATTATATCACGGGCTTAATCTCAAACTGATAGTGCCATATCCTTACATTATATCACGGGCTTAATCTCAAACTGATAGTGCCATGTCCTTACATTATATCACGGGCTTAATCTCAAACTGATAGTTCCATGTCCTTACATTATATCACGGGTTTAATCTCAAACTTATAGTGCCATATCCTTACATTATATCACGGGTTTAATCTCAAACTGATAGTTCCATGTCCTTACATTATATCACGGGCTTAATCTCAAACTGATAGTGCCATATCCTTACATTATATCACGGGCTTAATCTCAAACTGATAGTGCCATATCCTTACATTATATCACGGGCTTAATCTCAAACTGATAGTGCCATATCCTTACATTATATCACGGGCTTAATCTCAAACTGATAGTGCCATATCCTTACATTATATCACGGGCTTAATCTCAAACTTATAGTTCCATGTCCTTACATTATATCACGGGTTTAATCTCAAACTTATAGTGCCATATCCTTACATTATATCACGGGTTTAATCTCAAACTGATAGTTCCATGTCCTTACATTATATCACGGGCTTAATCTCAAACTGATAGTGCCATATCCTTACATTATATCACGGGCTTAATCTCAAACTGATAGTGCCATATCCTTACATTATATCACGGGCTTAATCTCAAACTGATAGTGCCATATCCTTACATTATATCACGGGCTTAATCTCAAACTGATATTGCCATATCCTTACATTACATTACGGGTTTAATCTCAAACTGATACTGCCATATCCTTACATTACATCACGGGCTTAATCTCAAACTGATAGTGCCATATCCTTACATTACATTACGGGCTTAATCTCAAACTGATAGTGCCATATCCTTACATTACATCACGGGCTTAATCTCAAACTGATAGTGCCATATCCTTACATTATATCACGGGCTTAATCTCAAACTGATAGTTCCATGTCCTTACATTATATCACGGGTTTAATCTCAAACTTATAGTGCCATATCCTTACATTATATCACGGGCTTAATCTCAAACTGATAGTTCCATGTCCTTACATTATATCACGGGCTTAATCTCAAACTGATAGTGCCATGTCCTTACATTATATCACGGGTTTAATCTCAAACTGATAGTGCCATGTCCTTACATTATATCATGGGCTTAATCTCAAACTGATAGTGCCATATCCTTACATTATATCACGGGCTTAATCTCAAACTGATAGTGCCATGTCCTTACATTATATCACCTGCTTAATCTCAAACTGATAGTGCCATATCCTTACATTGAATCAAGGGGATTGTGACTTTATACAACTGATAGTTCCACGTCCTTATATTATATCAAGGGCTTCGTGACTTATGAAGCTGAAGTCCTGGGACCGCGAAATGGTGTGCAGTGTGGGCACTTTCGGATGATTCCTGGTGGTTGATCTAACAGCTCATAGAGCATGCGTGCTAATGGTTGACCTGACAGCTCATAGAGCAAGCGTGTTGACGGCTTCATACTGTAATTCTTTGTTAGAAATGTCCAGTGAGAATTACACTGATGAGTACATATATAACGTTAAGGAGGGATCCCAATGTGAAGATTTAACAATCTAATTTGTACTATTAGCAGATGCAAAATCAGTATATGATGCGCTCCTGTCTGGGAAATTGCCAGTACTACGGACACTATTTTCAGAACTTGGCAGCCAGCGTAAAGTCACCATACAGTGGATACCATCTCACTGTGGAGTACCCGGAAACGAGAGAGCTAATCGATTGGCTAAGGAAGGAGAAATAGAAGAACAACTTGACGTACACGTTACATACCACCAAAAGAAAAGAATGATCACATCCGTCAGAAAGCCACCAAACCTGTTCAAGACTACTACCACCTTATGGACAGACCAGAACAAATCATTATTCTGTGCCTCAGAACAGGACACAGTAGCACATGTATACACAATTCAATGGCGTCGCAGACAGCAGATCACATACTCCAAGGCTGCCCAAAATATGACATAGCTAGGCTAACCTTCCGGCCGGGGGACAACAATGAAGAATAACTGTATGGATCACTGAGTGAACTAAAAACAAAACAGACGGTGAAGTTCATACAAGAGCCAATTTGCAGTTATACAGACATTTCAAGCGAACAAAAGAAGAAGAAGAGAACAATTCAAATTATTATACACCAAGTGCAAGAAGACATGGACATCCCTATTCTTATTCTTCGGATGCCTTCTTAGTAGCAGGCGATGATGATGATGACTCTTCACTCCTCTCTGCAATGCTTGAATACCATTGATGTTCTTTACATTATAATTTGTTGTCCTGTTCTTGTCATTCACATGTCTCTGGCTCAATCTGCCCCGTTTGTCAAGCATGTTCCCAAAAAAGCTCTTTTCTTAATACATTTCTTGTGATTACATGTCAGAAGACATCTCTTGTGATTACATGTCAGAATACATCTCGTGTCATTATAAGTCAGAATACATCTCTTGTAATTACATGTCAGAATACATTTTTTTGTGATTACGTGTCAGAATACATCTCTTGTGATTACACGTCAGAATACATCTCTTGTGGTCACATGTCAAAATACACCTCTTGTGACTACATGTCATAATACATCAGTTGTGATAACATGTCAGAATACATCTCCTTTGATTACACGTCAGAATAAATGTCTTGTTCCCATTGATCAGTTAATACTTTACAGGCGGACAAATGTGACAATCTGCTTTATCAAACAGACTGCCTATTCTCATACTAAAACACACCACTAGACACAGTTGCATAACATATTATCATCCATCTTCAAGTGTCATGCCTACTGGCGTAAGCGTTCATGTCTCTCCACATATCTCAGTTTTGGTGATGTGTATCAACTTTGCTGCTGGCACTCTAAACTTACTGGAGAGCCCAACTGCACCTCCCAGTGGTAGATGATGGGAAGCAAATGACGGTGTGGCAAACGCAGCCCTTAGGACCGGGCTTGGCCTTGTGGCATGGTCGAGACAGAAACACGGAACTGATCCACGACTCTGTTGATCGAGTGAGATGGCAGAACATGACCGCCCACGCTTACCGGCATGGCACATGATGGATGGATGGATTCACCGGGATAGGTGGACAACTTTGCAGCTGAGCAGAGCAGGGCATTGACTTGTCCTTACAGTCGGAAATGACTGTCATAGTCAGAGGTAAAAGACTCTCCTTGTGGATATGGAAGTAATGGGGAAACCTTCGCATTATCTTCCCAAGATTTCATGAATAGTCGCATATAAGAGGCAGTGAACTACGTTAATGGCTGGCTTAGAACATCCTCGTTCGGTAGGGAATGTCATGAGCCTTAGGTGACACCAGACCGTCATCCAGCTACTGATGGCAAAATCATAACAAATAAATTTTAAATGGGAAATAAATTTAAGATAGGAACATAGAATGTGAGAACCTTAAATTAGTTGGTAACGTTGAACAATGTGATAAAGGAAATGGAAACCATGAAAATGAATATTCTAGGCATAGGTGAGATGAGATGGAAGGAATCGGGAACGATTATAACCAACAAAGACACAATAATTTATTCAGGACGGGATATACATGAGAAAAGGGTAGGACTAATATTTGATTTAAAATAAAACACAACTAAGTCAATTAATGGTTACTGGTGTATTTCAGATAGAGTTATTATGGTCAAAATTAAAGGCAAACCAATAAATATAAATATTATACAAGTATACGAACCAACAACAAGTAGTAGCGATGAAGAAATATAACACTTTTGTGATGAAGTAGAAATGGCGATGTCTCAAATTAAATCACACGAAATAAAAATAATACATGAAGGTTTTAATGCAAATGTAGGGAAGATGAAATTAAGGATGTAGTGAGGACTTATGATTTAATTACAAGAAATGAAAGAGGAGAGAAACTAATGGAGTGGGCAAATATCAACAATATGATAATTGGAAACAACAGGTTTTAACACTATGAAAGACGATTTTACACATTGAAAAGCACTGATAAGAATATGCTTAACCAAATTGTCTACATACTTATTAATAGAAGATTAAGAAATGCGTTAAATAATGTTAAAACAATGCCTGGTGCTGACTGTAATAGTGAACATATACCACTATGTGGACACATACAAATAAGACTGGAGAGAGGAAAAGAAGTGATTTAGAATATGAACTGATTCTCTGCCGCGTGCCAGTATACTGTCACATTGAAACGATTTTGCCACCCGTGTGCCAGATGGGTGGAACAGTATAAACAGTGCTTTATTTGTTCCAGTTCTTATGTTTCCGCAATTTTTAGTTAACTTCGGTAACTTAAAATTAAGGCAGAAAGAATGCGCAGTGTGAAACAGATCATTAACATCCATGTTTTTTTTTTTTTTTTTAGAAAACGTGTTTGTTGTGATTTGAACTTCAAAATGGCAACACCTTCTGGTTCTGGACCTCATATATTTTAATAAAATTACCGTTTTAAACAATTTTATATTATAGTTATTGATCGTTAGTTAGTTAGTCGCGGTTCCAACTTCACGGCAACTGGTCGTCCCCATATTGCTCCGTTCCTGTGCCAGTGATTATAGTTATTGTGATTCAAAGGACTTTGTAAAATATTATAAAACTCATACCACGTGCAGTATTCAGTAGTCAGTTAGATTATTTCGTAGTATTGAAAACAACACTAAAAGCGAAAGTTCGTCATAATATGTCATAATATGATGGCACATATGGAATTATGAATGCTCTAATTGGTCACATTTATGCCCCTAAATTTGTTTTCCCTATCACAAAGTATTTAAGGAGTATTTAAATAATTAAATTTAAAAGAATAATGATTATAACTAAATAGAAAATAGTGTTTATATTCTTCATCTCAGTACAATCTGGCTGGTCTGTTATTGACATCTTCCATTTTGTGTGAAAAATATGTGCTTTAAAATATTATGTTTTAATTGTGTTTTATTGGTGTTATGGAGCAGTTCTTGTGATATTTTTGAACACAAGTGGTGTGTGTAACATTATTCAGTAAATTAAACAGGATCAACATAAGAGGATTATAAATACATCCTTGGTAATTGAAATTTTTAAAATAATTTTTACCTCTTTACTTTCAATTGTTATTAATAAACCTCTCATTATTGTCATAATAATTCTAACCTATCAATTAATTATTAACACTGTCATGTTTCTTGTTCAATCCTCTTTAAGTTGATATATAATACAGTATGTCTGCTACCATTTTAACAATTTTAAAAGTATCATTGTGACACACCCCAACTTCCCATTTTCTGCCATTAATTTCTGTTTGGTCAGGACCACATTTTTGTTTGGCAGGCAATCTGTTAATAAGGATATTCTAAAAGCAGAAACAGAAATGTATGAACTATATAGAGTGACTGTGAAAAATAGGTACAATGCAATAGCTAAAATACATTGCATAGATAAGCAATGGAAAATGTAAAGGGGCTCCATTAATTAAACAGGCAAAGAAATACTACCGGAGAGAATTTAAAATGCTAAGGAAAAAATTTATGACTGAAGAAATCTTACGGTTGATATACAAAAGAAACGATAGTAAAATGACAAACAAGAGTATGAAATGTTAATTAAATATATAAGAGATAAATGTGTAAAAGCAAAAGAACGTTGGTTAAACGAGCAATACATAATACATAGATGTGTGAAAACTTGTTACTGTGTAAATTATTCTGTGAGAAATGGTAAACATTACATAATAATATGTGCTTGAAAACAAAAACATACATTCATACACATCTACTATACATTTATATTGACAACCCATAGATGTAGACACATATATTGTATAATTATCATAGATAACCCGCACATTCAGAGACTTATATTATACGAGGGCTATTCAAAAACCAACCTCCGATTAGTGGTAACAATTGTAACATTTGACAATAACATCTAAATACACATAAAAGTTACATACATCACTGTATTTCACATCATTTCTGTTCCGCATAGTCACCACCTAAATACAGGCACTCTTAAGTACAGTGGCACGAGTTATTGTAACCCTTTGTCATGGAATGGCGCCGCCAAGTAGTTAGCCAGTTATTGACTCCATCCATGAACTCCTCGGCGGTGTCAAAGCGCTGGGTAGAAGGCCCGACCTTCATCTTGTCTAAGAGATGATAAGCCCGGACTGTAAGGGGGTGGTTGAAAATTTCCCACTTAAACTGCTAAAATAAAGCCTTTGTGCGAGCAGCAGTGTGGGGCCGCGCCTTTTGTTTTGGATCGAACGGCAAAGCTTCTCCAGTGTTTCGCAATACACTTCTGCCTTTATTGTGGTCCCTAGTGTCATGAATTCCGTCAACAAAATGCCCTTGCCGTCCCAGAAGACTGTAACCATCATCTTTCGTTGCGAAAATATTTGCTTGGATTTGTTGGGCTTGTTTGCAGAATGAGTATGCATCCACTGCTTTGACAGTTCCTTCATCCCTGCATTCACTAAGTCACTTCCAGTCCCAACATCGCGGTTAGACATTGAACCGTTAAGTCCTCTGGCGTTTTTATGCTTATGGCTACGGTTTGAATTCGCATGTTCCTCATATTGGACTGCTAGTACATGGTTTTGTCGCCTGCTACTGGGTGAGTGCGTGCGAGGCGCGACATTGTGAGCTGTAAGATTCGCATGGAATGCTTTTAAATCTGTCCGCTGTTTTTTGCACAGTGAACAGCATGTTGCAAACAATGGCCGGCTGTCGCTGAATTGACTGGTTTGCCTTTTCGGATCACGGGTGCCTTTTTCAGGAGACTCCTGGGAGTCGTCGTTGGAGCTACAGAGTTCGTGCTTTGTGCGGCACTTTCGGTGGGTTGCCCTGCGGAAATAGACCGAGCATTGTGGGATAAAACCAGGGTCGATGAAGTCTTTCTGGTGACTGCCGATTCCATCGATGATGAACTGTATTTTTCGAGGAGGACTTTTGTGTTGGCATTTGGCGGCGGCATTATGCACAGTGCATCTGTGCGGGCTGTTGGCTTGCCGAGATTCCTGTCTGTTCCACTTTTCACATTGGGCAGTGAGGAGCATTTTGTGTGATATTCACCGGCACAGGAACGGAGTATAATGGGGAAGACCCGTTGCCGTGAAGTTGGAACCGCGATTAACTAACTAACTATTCACAAAGTTATCCCATGGCTCATAACCAAATCCCTGTTCTGTCAAGAAATTCGTTTCCCTCTTCCCAGTTGCCAGAAGGAACGTCAAAGTTGAGTCCATTATGAACCTCAGTCAGTTGCTTTGGTGCCCACAGTGATGAAAAGTTGTGATAACCTGTTTGTTGTTTGTCCATCAAGAATGATGATGACCATTCGTTTCATCCAGTGGGGTTGAAGGTGTGGAGCCGTGGGTTCTAAGATGGCTGATAAGGCCTATTTTGGCTCGAAATGTTCTTTGACAATGTGGGCAAAGAATGCTTGACGTCTCTGGAGGAGGATTTCCTGCAGTGGTTTTTCTGTCCTGCCTTTTCTTCACAGCTCTTGCAGTCCTGGTTGCCTCACATATGACTGCACCTTTGCGCAATGATGCACGCCACAAATTTCGGTCTCTGGCTGCTCCTCCCAGGTGTCATGATGAATTCCAAAAGCATTCAGTGAAATTTTCAGAGTGTCTTTAAAACGTTTCTTCTGGCCACCTTGGGAGCGTTTACCACAACGCAGTTCGCTGTAGAAAATTCGTTTAGGGAGCCTGTGATCTGGCATGCGGGTCAGGTGACCAGCCCAGCGAATCTGATTCTTCATCAGTAGAGTGTGGATACTGGGCATGGATGCTCTTTCTAGGACTTCAGTGTCTAAAATCTTGTCTTGCCATTTAATCTTCAGTAGCTTCCTTAGGCAGACTGTGTGGAAGTGGTTTAATTTCCTAGCGTGTCGCTGATAAACAGTCCAGGTTTCACAAGCATATAGCAGTGTGGATAATACAACTGCTTTGTAGACTTTTAGCTTTGTTTGCAGGCTTATTCCAGTTCTGTCCCATACATTCTTGTACAGTCTGCCAAAGGCTGCACTGGCCTTGGAGATTCTTGCATTCACTTCGTCATCGATTGTGGCAGCTTGTGACACAGTGCTGCCAAGATAGGTGAATTTGTCCACAACACTTAGTCTATGATCATTCACTTTGATATTCGGCACAGTGTGATTATTCCCTGGAGCTGGCTGGTACATAACTACAGTCTTCTCCAAGTTGATATTGAGCCCAAAGTTGGCACAGGCATGTGAGAAAGCTGAAACATTATGTTGCATGTCCGCCTCTGAGTTGGCGTATAGAGCGCAATCATCAGCAAACAGGCGCTCTCTGACGGTGCCGCTGTCAATTTTGGTTTTAGCTTTCAGCCTTCTGAGATTGAATAACTTTCCATCCATACGGTAGTTGATGTCTATTCCAATGTCGTCGTTCTCGAAGGCATTCATCAACACGGCTGAAAACATGAGGCTGAACAGTGTTGGTGCCAGGACACATCCTTGCTTCACTCCATTGGTTACAGGAAAGGGTTCAAACAGTTCACCATTTTCCTGTACTCTTGCCTGCATGCCGTCATGAAATAGCCGCACTATTTGGACAAACTTTCGTGGACAGCCATATTTTGCCATAATCTTCCACAGTCCTTCTCTGCTGACTGTGTCAAAAGCCTTGGTAAGGTCAATGAAAGTGGAGAACATTTCGCAGTTCTGTTCCTGACATTTCTCTTGCAGCTGCCTTGCAGCGAAAATCATGTCAACAGTTCCACGTTCTTTTCTGAAGCCACATTGACTCTCAGGAAGAAGACCTTGATCGAGATGGGCTGTGAGGCGATTGAGAAGAATTCTGGCGAGTATCTTCCCTGCAATTGAAAGCAAGGAGATGCCTCGGTGGTTGTCACAGGATTGGCGGTTTCCTTTACGTTTGTAAAGGTGGACTATTGAGGCATCCTTAAAATCTTGTGGCATGGTCTCGTTCATCCATATGTTTGTGAAGACTTGGTGAAGCTGCTCTGTTAGGACCGGCCCACCTGCCTTGTATATCTCTGCTGGGATGGAGTCAGGACCAGGTGCCTTGCCGCTGGAGAGTTGCTGGATGGCTTTGTTTATTTCCACTATGGTTGGCAGGTCACCAAGTGTCTCATTGGTAGGAACTTGAGGAAGGCAGTTGATGGTTTCATCATCGAAGAAGGAAGTTGCATTTAAGATTTTGCTGAAATGCTCTGCCCAGCGTTGGAGGATTTCTTTCTTATCGGTGACCAATGTTCCCCCGTCTGCACTGAGGAGGGGAACTATGCCTGGTGATGAAGGACCATAGACCGCTTTCAGTGAGTCGTAGAAGTTTTTCATATCATGTCTGTCAGCAAAGCCCTGAATTTCATCAGCTTTGCTGCTCAGCCAGGAGTCCCGCATGTGCCGAAGTTTCTGCTGCACTACTCTCTGAATGTTTTTGAAAGCATCTTTTTTTGATGTTGACTTTGGGTCATTCAATGTGCCTTGAGGAGAAGAAGTTTCTCGGCCAGCAATTGGTTGATGTCTTCGGAATTTTCATCAAACCAGTCTTTATGCTTTCGGGGGGCTGGACCCAGGATTTCCATAGCAGTGTTATAAATTGTGTCCTTTAGGGCTCTCCATTCTGTTTCTGTATCCTGTTTAGCTTCAGCATTGGGCTTGAGGCGGTCTTCCAGCATATTTTCAAACGACTGCTGCAATTTCTTCCTGTTTAGGCGGGTGACATTTAGCTTTGTTTGCATTTTCGCCCCTTGGGGACGCCGTGGTGGCCTGATGTGGATGATCATTTTCGAGACAATGAGACGATGGTCTGTCCAACATTCGGCACCACACATGGATTTTGTCACTCGAACGTCTTGTCTGTCACTCCTCTTGACGATGACATAGTCAATGAGGTGCCAGTGTTTCGAGCGAGGGTGCATCCACGATGTCCTATTTCTCATGGGGAGACGGAAAATTGTGTTCGTAATCACGAGATCATGTTCGGCACATGTCTGAAGGAGGCGGAGTCCATTGCTGTTACAATTTCCGACTCCATGCTTTCCAATAATGCCACTCCAAGAGGTGGTGTCAGTGCCTACTCTGGCATTGAAATCCCCAAGGAGTATAAGTTTGTCTCCTTTGGGAACAGATGTTAATACACTGTGCAGGTCCTCATAGAACTTGTTCTTGACATCATCTTCGTTGGTCATAGTTGGTGCGTAGACACTCACAATGGTTGCGTGCTTCCTTCCATTCAGCAGAGGCAACTTCATGGTCATGAGCCTGTCGTTTATAGCCTTTGGAAATCCAGCTAATTTGCCGACCAGGGCCGACTTAATGGCAAATCCCACACCGGATTGGCGTCTTTCCTCGCTTTTTCTTCCACTCCAGAAAAATGTGTAGCCGGCACCAATTTCACAGATTTGGCCTTCTTCTGCAAGCCGTGTCTCGCTCAAGGCTGCAATGTCGATGTTGTACCTGCCCAGCTCTCTCCCAATCAGTGCTGTTCGTCTCTCTGGACCCGACGCGACGTCTCTGTCAAGTAGGGTGCGTACATTCCAAGTTCCAATTGTTAAGGGAATATGGTTTACTCTTTTAGCTTTGCTTGTTTTATCTTTCTTTGTATGTCGACCGCAGTTAAGGGTACCCACCAACCGCGGCTAGCTGGTTAGGTAGTGATGAAGCAGACAATGTTTAGGGCACCTTTTCTAGCCCCTTCCTCATGCTATGGAGGTGAGCAGTGTGTTCCTATAGAGGGCTGCTCAGTCGCTCAGGGGGCTGCCGAATCCCACTGCTGCTCCGGTCAGTAGAAGACGACCATATGGCCTGAGCCGCCTGTGTGCAGGTCTGCGACTACGGCTGCCAGCGTACCCACGCCTGCCGCTTTGCCGCTCGCATATCGCCACAGGACTTGAAGGTCTTATGTGACGTTGGATGAAGAATGACTTGCGCGATGACATGGATTAAAGTGAGGAAGAGTTGCGCAATTCGTCGACCTCACTCTCTCGCCTGAGTCCATCTGAGTCCAGTGGCAAGACAAGTCGAGACGATTGGAGACGAATACAGGTGCAGTGGATGACCAGGGCGCTCTACGTGCCTTGCCGTGCTCATTACGTTCCACAACGCTTTGCAGGTAAACGCCGTCTTGCTCGTTGAATCAGGAATGATTTCTTCCGCGCAGTCTGCCGAATCCTGTCTTCACATGCTGGGTAGGCATACCCTAGTTTACCTCTTGGTTTGACACCAAATCGGATACCCATGCCTGGTTTAGCCAGCCTCTCACAGCTGTTGCCCGGGGGGTGGCCGCTGTCGCATGCTGACAGCTACTAGGAGCCATAGGCACGAGCTGGGTGTCAGACTTGGACCAGTGGGGGATGGGTCCTGAAAGGACATGAGAGCCATCCTTACCAAAGGTGCTACCAATGCCTGACACCCCGTACCCCCCTGTGTGTATAACCTAACCTCTCTCTGACTATTCGAAACAGACTACTCCGAAACATTGGTGGAAATTCTGTGAAATTGTGAAACGGCGATTTTCCACTACGACTTGGTCGACATTTTGAATGATTTAATCAGTCACATATGAATGTCGTCCTTGTCCAATCCTTAAATGCACATCTTCACGTCCATCTATGAATTTCCTGTACCAATCCCTCACATGGAAATAAGATATACTATGCATTACAACATCTACTAAAATCAAAGGCGCTATCTCGTAACACCAAAATCACAATATACAAAACACTGATCAGACCAGTTGTGCTGTATGGCTCTGAAACCTGGAGTACAACGAAAGGAGACGAAGCCTTGTTACAAACCTTTGAGAACAAAATTTTAAGACGCATCTTTGGACCCATTAGGGATACACAAAGTGGAGAGTGGAAAAGAAGAAGTAACATAGACATTTATGATCTGTTTAAGTCCCCGCTAATCACTGGTATCATGAAGGCTAATAGACTACAATGGCTGGGGCATATAGAAAGAATGGAAGATAATAGGGAAACAAAACTCGCTTACACTCAGGAAATAAATGACCGTAGACCCCGAGGTAGACCAAGAAGGCGGTGGAGAGATAATACATGTACAGACCTACAAGCACTTGGAATCAACGACTGGCAAGAGAAGGTCCACCAGAGAGACGAATGGAGACGGATTGTATTTGCAGCAAAGAACCTCAATGGCTCGGAACGCTGAAGAAGAAGAAGAAGAAGAAGAATCCCTCACATGACTGTCACTCATAACGTTATCACCATACACACGACACAATCAACGATGAATCTGGGGCGCATTTTGACCTTCTGCTTGAGGAAACCGAATCACACCACAAGTCCAAGCTGGCGGAAAGGCAATATCAGTGCCTATGTCTTTACGTTCTCGATTCGTGAACCACTGAACAAGCACGACTGTAGGTTGATGTGTAGTGAGCTACAATACTACTGAATGATGCATGCACTGAACGCTGTCGCTATGAAAACCCATTTATTTTTACCAGCCAATTGGCACATCGATTTTGCAATAGCCCTCGTAAATTTATAACGGATAACTCACACATTCAGACACATATATTATTTATTTTTAATGGATAACCGACACATTCAGACACATATATATTTATAATGGATAACCACCATTCTGATACATACATTATGTATTTATAATGGACAATCTTGAAATAGCCAGGTTGTATGGAAGTGAAAGTACATTTTAGAGACTAATGTCAGGATATTCATACTCTACGTCTTCATCATGTGCGTGTAATAACATGTGGTTTGCATAATCAGCAGGCTTATCTGGCATGTCAGAAACGAAGTCGATCATTTTCTCGTATTGTGACTCCTCTGGGACTTGTGCTACCGCTACCTCTTCTAAAACATGGCGTGATCCTAGTTTGATAATATAGCATACACATGTAAAGGTTATTTTTAGTGATAATTTATGCTAAGTGATAATGATGTACACTACAGACACACACAATACGCATGATATATATGGATGACTCAATCTCTGGATGTAAACAATTGTATGAACATGATTAGATGTAATCCAGACTACTTCAGAACAAAACACCCACGCGCACACACACACAACAAACACCACATACACAACCACACAACGCACACACACACACACACACACACACACACACACACACCACACACAACAAACACCACATACACAACCACACAACGCACACACACACCACACATACACCACACACAACAAACACCACATACACAACCACAAAACACACACACACACACACACACACACACTAACAATTAAGATGCATAGCTGTGCCACAGATCATGGAAGGAAGAGTCTGAATATAAAGGAACTTGCATCCTAAATTCAAACTTTTGTGAAATAGTCCCACACGTATAGATTTCCCCAGACCCCAAACTTTAGACTTCATTACTGCCACTGTATTTCTCCAAACGCTTCATTTGTCTTTTTGTGCTGATCTCTCAAACTCAGCTACAGTGTTGTTCCATTTGTTGTGACTCTCGTAAGCAGACTCTAGCTTCTGTCAAGCATTATTCATAGTTTCCTGGCACTCCTGGATTGTGTTGTAAAAATATAATGTGCAGCTGCACTACATATTTTGAGGATTGTCTCTATTGCAGCTTGCAGTAAACATGTGTTGAAATCAAATGTATTTGTTCTGCCACACGAGGACAGACAGTAACATATTCACTTCATGCCTAGATAAATCGCAGCTGAAGTTTTCATAAGTCCATTGTGTGATACCTGGGTCTGTTTTAAGAGTTGCACTCTTGCAAAGTGAGTAAGATCGAGCGATGGTCGTTACTTTTCACTGGTCTTCTCACAACCCTACTTAATGAGTCCGTGTGTATCTGAGATGGGGAAAACAAGATATGTAGCTGAAGATGTGTGCCATATTCTTTAGTTGAAGGTAACGGATCTCTTACAGTTTTTATCATGATTAGCGAGTGACCATCTCTTTGATCAAGTTGGCTGTAGCCACCAAATATGGGAAAAACTATTAATGTCTCCAACAGTGGGAGTGACTATTAATGCCTCCAACTGGGATAGAGTGGGTTACAGAAGTGAGGTTCGGAGGTTCATCATTCCAACAGTTTTAGTTACAAAGTTCTATTCTGTCTAGACTAGCCTCGATGTAACAGCAGAACATATATTTCGCTCCATCGACGGGAAAACTTCTTAGATGCGCATGGTATATGTCTGAGAGCGATTAGAACTCCTCCTTTTCGCCTATTATCTTTTCTTTATCTACGATCTCTATAACCACTATGGTATTTTAAATGTTGAATTCACGTTCAAATAAATTTCTTGGATATGATGTCATTTACGTAGCTTCTGTTGTCGAACGCCTTCAGTTTTCTGTATCCAGCTTACTGCCGTACTCTCATCTTAAATGTGCATGCTTTATAATAAATGAGGCTTTGCAATCCTCTCTCTCCGTCTCTCACTCCCCCCTCGCCCCCCTCTCTCTCTCTCTCTCGCTCGCTATCTCATAACCTCTCTCTTCTTCTCTCTCTTTATCTCCATCCCTCAGTCAATATTTATGTTCTTTTGTAGGTCAGTGGGTCCTTTCTACATCCCCCAGACTACTCAAGAAAGTCTAGAAGGTTCTCCAGACGCAAGGAGTTGTCCTCAGAGCCCAGTACTGCACTTACCTGTGAAGCTACACTTTCATGTACTATACTGTGTCCATTAG
This sequence comes from Cepaea hortensis, assembly GCA_963921405.1. NCBI lineage: Eukaryota > Metazoa > Mollusca > Gastropoda > Stylommatophora > Helicidae > Cepaea > Cepaea hortensis. Next base: position 9,365,183 of record OY992891.1, on the reverse strand, counting down.
GGAACTCTTTTGTTAAGTACAATTCTATTTAAAGGATACATATTTCCAGGCATTCTGAACACAATTAAACATGCAAAGCCACCCCGTAAGTAGGTGAGTGCGTGTAGACAGTGTGCACATGTTGGTTAAACATAAATGTCAAGGACACTTTTATAATCTCAGTCACATTAGACCAGTGGTTCTCAACCGGTTGGGAATTTTCTGGTTTCCAGAGGGGGGAGGGACGAAGACCATTTCAAGATCGCGTTAATACAAGAACCGATTACTTGATATTGTTTTTCCCTTCATACTTTACAGTTATGTACGTCTCATCCTTCTAAAATGTATTTTATAAAGTAAGTAGACCCACAAATCATGTTTTATGTGGATGTCTAGACTTGTTTTAGTATATGCTATTAAATTTACCTTCCATTTTTACGTACACTTTATAGGGGTGGGGGGATTTTTAGATAGAAAATATGAAAAGGGGGGGGGGATGACGTTCTGAAAATATGGTGAAGGGGGGCACGGGCCACATTTTTGATAGGAAGGGGGGGGGGGAATTGACGTTATGAAAATATGGTGAAGGGGGGCACGGGCCAAAAAAGGTTGAGAATCACTGCATTAGACGTATGGTGCAAGATCCATATATGTATTGGCCAATCAAACCTCGGTGCGTGACGTCATCAGTACGTCACTGGCTGCCTTTACTGGCTTAGACATTTCCTGGTACCCATTTTAGGCTGGGCCAAACTGGTAGCTCGGGTCAATGTTACAAATCCGCCCGGTGTTGAATTCAAGTTCATGACCAACAGATTGACAGGTCAACGTCTAGCCACTACATTACACTACAACACTGGCAGTTCAACATCTAGTCACTACATTGCGTGTCTCATGACTACAAGTCTGGCAGGTCAACATCTAGCCACTACATTACTTGTATCATGACTACAACACTGACAGTTCAACATCTAGCCACTATATTACATGTCTCATGACTACAAGACCGGCAGGTCAACATCTAGCAACTACATTACATGTCTCAAGACTACAAGACTGGCAGTTCAACATCTAGCCACTACATTACACGTCTCAAGACTACACGTCAGGCAGGTCAACATCTAGCCACTATATTACACGTCTCAAGACTACAAGACTGGCAGGTCAACATCTAGCCACTACATTACATGTCTCATGACTACAAGACTGGCAGGTCAACATCTAGCCACTACATTACATGTATCAAGACTAAAAGACTGGCAGGTCAACATCTAGTCATTACATTACTTGTATCATGACTACAACACTGACAGTTCAACATCTAGCCACTACATTACATGTCTCAAGACTACAAGACTGGCAGGTCAACATCTAGCCACTACATTACATGTCTCATGACTACAACACTGGTAGTTCAACATCTAGAAACTACATTACACGTCTCAAGACTACAAGAATGGCAGGTCAACATCTAGCCACTACATTACATGTCTCAAGACTACAAGTCAGGCAGGTCAACATCTAGCCAATACATTACACGTCTCAAGAATACAACACTGTCAGTTCAACATCTAGCCACTACATTACACGTCTCAAGACTACAAGTCAGGCAGGTCAACATCTAGCCACTACATTACACGTCTCAAGACTACAAGTCAGGCAGGTCAACATCTAGCCACTACATTACATGTCTCAAGACTACAACACTGGCAGTTCAACATCTAGCCACTACATTACACGTCTCAAGACTACAAGTCAGGCAGATCAACATCTAGCCACTACATTACATGTCTTATGACTATAAGACTGGCAGGTCAACATCTAGCGACTACATTACAGGTCTCAAGACTACAAGACTGGCAGATCAACATCTAGCCACTACATTACATGTCTTATGACTATAAGACTGGCAGATCAACATCTAGCCACTACATTACATGTCTTATGACTATAAGACTGGCAGGTCAACATCTAGCAACTACATTACATGTCTCAAGACTACAAGACTGGCAGGTCAACATCTAGCCACTACATTACATGTCTCATCACTACAACACTGGTAGTTCAACATCTAGCCACTACATTACACGTCTCAAGACTACAAGACTGGCATGTCAATATCTAGCCACTACATTACATGTGTCAAGACTACAAGTCAGGCAGGTCAACATCTAGCCACTACATTACACGTCTCAAGACTACAACACTGACAGTTCAACATCTAGCCACTACATTACATGTCTTAAGACTACAACACTGGCAGTTCAACATCTAGCCACTACATTACACGTCTCAAGACTACAAGTCAGGCAGGTCAACATCTAGCCACTACATTACACGTCTCAAGACCAACATATTGACAGGTCAACATCTAGCCACTACATTACTTGTATCATGACTACAACACTGACAGTTCAACATCTAGCCACTATATTACATGTCTCATGACTACAAGACTGGCAGGTCAACATCTAGCAACTACATTACATGTCTCAAGACTACAAGACTGGCAGGTCAACATCTAGTCACTACATTACTTTTATCATGACTACAACACTGACAGTTCAACATCTAGCCACTACATTACATGTCTCAAGACTACAAGCCTGGCAGGTCAACATCTAGACACTACATTACACGTCTCAAGACTACAAGACTGGCAGGTCAACATCTAGCCACTACATTACATGTCTCAAGACTACAAGTCAGGCAGGTCAACATCTAGCCACTACATTACACGTCTCAAGACTACAACACTGTCAGTTCAACATCTAGCCACTACATTACACGTCTCAAGACTACAAGTAAGGCAGGTCAACATCTAGCCACTACATTACACGTCTCAAGACTACAAGTAAGGCAGGTCAACATATAGCCACTACATTACACGTCTCAAGACTACAAGTCAGGCAGGTCATCATCTAGCCACTACATTACATGTCTCAAGACTACAAGACTGGCAGGTCAACATCTAGCCACTACATTACACGTCTCAAGACTACAAGTCAGGCAGGTCAACATCTAGCAAATACATTACACGTCTCAAAACTAACAGATTGACAGGTCAACGTCTAGCCACTACATTACTTGTATCATGACTACAACACTGACAGTTCAACATCTAGCCACTATATTACATGTCTCATGACTACAAGACTGGCAGGTCAACATCTAGCAACTACATTACATGTCTCAAGACTACAAGACTGGCAGGTCAACATCTAGTCACTACATTACTTTTATCATGACTACAAAACTGTTAGTTCAACATCTAGCCATTACATTACAGGTCTCAAGACTACTAGACTGGCAGGTCAACATCTGGCCACTACATTACATGTCTCATGACTACAAGACCAACAGGTCAAAATCTAGCCACTACAGTACACGTCTCATGACTACAACACTGGCAGTTCAACATCTAGCCACTACATTACACGTCTCATAACTACAAGACTGGCAGGTCAACATCTAGAAACTACATTACATGTCTCAAGACTACAAGACTGGCAGGTCAACATCTAGCCACTACATTACATGTCTCATGACTACAACACTGGTAGTTCAACACCTAGCCACTACATTACACGTCTCAAGACTACAAGCCTGGCAGGTCAACATCTAGCCACTACATTACATGTCTCAAGACTACAAGTCAGGCAGGTCAACATCTAGCCACTACATTACACGTCTCAAGACTACAACACTGACAGTTCAACATCTAGCCACTACATTACACGTCTCAAGACTACAAGTCAGGCAGGTCAACATCTAGCCACGACATTACACGTCTCAAGACTACAAGCCATGCAGGTCAACATCTAGCCACTACATTACACGTCTCAAGACTACAAGTCAGGCAGGTCACCATCTAGCCACTACATTACATGTCTCAAGACTACAACACTGGCAGTTCAACATCTAGCCACTACATTACACGTCTCAAGACCAACAGATAGACAGGTCAACATCTAGCCACTGCATTACTTGTATCATGACTACAACTCTGACAGTTCAACATCTAGCCACTATATTACATGTCTCATGACTACAAGACTGGCAGGTCAACATCTAGCAACTACATTCCATGTCTCAAGACTACAAGACTGGCAGGTCAATATCTAGCCACTACATTACACGTCTCAAGACCTACATATTGACAGATCAACATCTAGAAACTACATTACTTGTATCATGACTACAACACTGACAGTTCAACATCTAGCCACTAAATTACATGTCTCATGACTACAAGACTGGCAGGTCAACATCTAGCAACTACATTACATGTCTCAAGACTACAAGACTGGCAGGTCAACATCTAGCCACTACATTACATGTCTCAAGACTACAAGACTGGCAGGTCAACATCTAGCCACTACATTACACGTCTCAAGACTACAAGACTGGCAGGTCAACATCTAGCCACTACATTGCACGTCTCATGACTACAAGACTGGCAGGTCAACATCTAGCCACTACATTACATGTCTCAAGACTACAAGACTGGCAGGTCAACATCTAGTCACTACATTACTTGTATCATGACTACAACACTGACAGTTCAACATCTAGCCACGACAATACATGTCTCAAGACTATAAGACTGGCAGGTCAACATCGAGCCACTACATTACATGTCTCATGACTACAACACTGGTAGTTCAACATCTAGCCACTACATTACACGTCTCAAGACTACAAGACTGGCAGGTCAACATCTAGCCACTAAATTACATGTCTCAAGACTACAAGTCAGGCAGGTCAACATCTAGCCACTACATTACACGTCTCAAGACTACAACACTGTCAGTTCAACATCTAGCCACTACATTACACGTCTCAAGACTACAAGTCAGGCAGGTCAACATCTAGCCACTACATTACACGTCTCAAGACTACAAGTCAGGCAGGTCAACATCTAGCCACTACATTACACGTCTCAAGACTACAAGTCAGGTAGGTCAACATCTAGCCACTACATTACATATTTCAAGACTACAACACTGGCAGTTGAACATCTAGCCACTACATTACACGTCTCAAGACTACAAGTCAGGCAGGTCAACATCTCGCCACTACATTACACGTCTCAAGACCAACAGATTGACAGGTCAACGACTAGCCACTACATTACTTGTATCATGACTACAAAACTGTCAGTTCAACATCTAGCCACTACATTACAGGTCTCAAGACTACAAGACTGGCAGGTCAACATCTAACCACTACATTACATGTCTCATGACTACAAGACCAACAGGTCAACATCTAGCCACTACATTACACGTCTCATGACTACAACACTGGCAGTTCAACATCTAGCCACTACATTACACGTCTCATGACTACAAGACTGGCAGGTCAACATCTAGCCACTACATTACATGTCTCAAAACTACAAGTCGGGCAGGTCAACATCTAGCCACTACATTACACGTCTCAAGACTACAACACTGGCAGTTCAACATCTAGCCACTACATTACATGTCTCAAGACTACAAGTCAGGCAGGTCAACATCTAGCCACTACATTACACGTCTCAAGACTACAAGTCAGACAGGTCAACATCTAGCCACTACATTACACGTCTCAAGACTACAAGTCAGGCAGGTCAACATCTAGCCACTACATTACATGTCTCAAGACTACAACACTGGCAGTTCAACATCTAGCCACTACATTACACGTCTCAAGACTACAAGTCAATCAGGTCAACATCTAGCCACTACATTACACGTCTCAAGACCAACAGATTGACAGGTCAACATCTAGCCACTACATTACTTGTATCATGACTACAACACTGACAGTTCAACATCTAGCCACTACATTACATGTCTCAAGACTACAAGACTGGCAGGTCAACATCTAGCCACTACATTACATGTCTCATGACTACGACACTGGTAGTTCAACATCTAGCCACTACATTACACGTCTCAAGACTACAAGACTGGCAGGTCAACAGCTAGCCACTACATTATATGTCTCAAGACTACAAGTCAGGCAGGTCAACATATAGCCACTACATTACACGTCTCAAGACTACAACACTGTCAGTTCAACATCTAGCCACTACATTACACGTCTCAAGACTACAAGTCAGGCAGGTCAACATCTAGCCACTACATTACTGTATCATGACTACAAAACTGTCAGTTCAACATCTAGCCACTACATTACAGGTCTCAAGACTACAAGACTGGCAGGTCAACATCTAGCCACTACATTACATGTCTCATGACTACGACACTGGTAGTTCAACATCTAGCCACTACATTACACGTCTCAAGACTACAAGACTGGCAGGTCAACAGCTAGCCACTACATTATATGTCTCAAGACTACAAGTCAGGCAGGTCAACATATAGCCACTACATTACACGTCTCAAGACTACAACACTGTCAGTTCAACATCTAGCCACTACATTACACGTCTCAAGACTACAAGTCAGGCAGGTCAACATCTAGCCACTACATTACTGTATCATGACTACAAAACTGTCAGTTCAACATCTAGCCACTACATTACAGGTCTCAAGACTACAAGACTGGCAGGTCAACATCTAGCCACTACATTACATGTCTCATGACTACAAGACTGGCAGGTCAACATCTAGCCACTACATTACACGTCTCATGACTACAACACTGGCAGTTCAACATCTAGCCACTACATTACACGTCTCAAGACTATAAGACAGGCAGGTCAACATCTAACCACTACATTACATGTCTCATGACTATAACACTGGCAGCTCAACATCTAGCCACTATATTACATGTCTCATAAATACAAGACTGGCAGGTCAACATCTAGCCACTACCTTACATGTCTCAAGACCAACAGACTGACAGGTCAACATCTAGCAACTACATTACATGTCTCATGACTACAACACTGGCAGTTCAACATCTAGCCACTACATTACATGTCTCATGACTACAACACTGACAGTTCAACATCTAGCAAATACATTACATGTCTCATGACTACAAGACTGGCAGGTCAACATCTAGCCACTATATTACATGTCTCATGACTACAACACTGACAGTTCAACATCTAGTCACTACATTGCATGTCTCATGACTACAAGACTGGCAGGTCAACATCTAGCCACTATATTACACGTCTCAAGACTAACAGACTGACAGGTCAACATCTAGCCACTATATTACATGTCTCATGACCAACAGACTGGTATGCCAACATCTAGCCACTACATTACATGTATCATGACTACAAGACTGGCAGGTCAAAACATCTAGCCACTACATTACACGTCTCATGACCAACAGACTGGCAGGTCAACATCTAATGTTGTAAGAGATTCTTATTAATTAAAGCCATCAAGAGATGGAAATCAAGATCACAATATACAAAACACTGATCAGACCAGTTGTGCTGTATGGCTCTGAAACCTGGAGTACAACTAAAGGAGACGAAGCCTTGTTACAAACCTGTGAGAACAAAGTCTTAAGACGCATCCTTGGGCCCATTAGGGATACACAAAGTGGAAAGTGGAAAAGAAGAAGCAAAAACGACATTTATGATATGTTTAAGTCCCCGCTAATCACTGGTATCATGAAGGCTAATAGACTGCAATGGCTGGGGCATATAGAAAGAATGGAAGATAATAGGGAAACAAAACTCGCTTACACTCAGGACATAAATGACCGTAGACTCCGAGGTAGACCAAGAAGACGGCGGAGAGATAATATACACACAGACCTACAAGCACTTGGAATCAGCAACTGGCAAGAGAAGGTCAACCAGAGAGACGAATGGAGACGGCTTGTATCTGCAGCAAAGAACCTCAATAGCTCGGAATGCTGAAGAAGAAGAAGAAGATCAAGAGATTAATTTGAATTGAAGCAACACAATTTACAGTTGACAGGAGATTAATGTTTACTTACTATTTATGATTTACTGGTAATAAGCGCACAAACAGACCAATTTACTGGTGTTAAGAGATTAATATTAACTGGAGCATCAATATTTACTTGTGATAAAAGATTAATATTAACTGGAGTAGCACGATTTCCTGGTGATCAGATATTAATATTAACAGGAGCAGTACAATTTACTGGTGATTAGAGATTAATATTAACAGCAGCAGCACAATTTACTGGTGATAAGAGATTAGTATTAACAGGAGCAGCACAGTTTACTGGTGATAAGAGATTAGTATTAACAAGAGCAGCACAGTTTACTGGTGATAAGAGATTAGTATTAACAGGAGCAGCACAGTTTACTGGTGATAAGAGATTAGTATTAACAGGAGCAGCACGGTTTACCGGTGATAAGAGATTAGTATTAACAGGAGCAGCACGGTTTACCGGTGATAAGAGATTTAACCTTAAATGAAACGAGACTGGATGTTTGGCTGTAAAATATTCATGTTGACTGAAGCTAAATCGTTTACTGTTGACGGGAGATTAGTGTCAGCTGTGGCACTATTGTTTAGTGCTGATAAGATATCAAATAAAACAACACTCTGACTACTGATACACTGATTATATTTATCACATGGGATGTTGTTATTACTTAAAAGATGTTAATATGTTGTATTATAACACAATGACAACATTTTGGAGATATAAACTCTCCTTGCAGATATGGTAGGCTGCTTAAGACGATTAATCATCCCATTGCAATTAAAAATTTAAATGAAGATCTATGAGTTGCTGTCGAAACACGATTTAATGTTAACTGAATCACCGTGATACAATGTTTAAATGTCCTCCATGTTAACTGAATCACCATGATGTAATGTTTAAATTTCATCCATGTTAACTGTATCCAATTTTATAAGAAAACGCCGTTGGAACTACATTGGCCATGTACTTAGAATGGACAAGACAATACTCCCCAACCAAGCCCTCTTTTGGTCACCAGTAAGGAAAAGAAAACGGGTAAGACCAAGAGAGACCCTGCGTAGAACCATCATCAGAGAAGGCTCATTCAACGGCCAAGTGAACATCCAAGATCTACAACAGGTAGCAGCGAACCGCCGGACATGGAGAGCCATTACTTCTGCCCTATGCGCCGACTTAGGCTAAAGAGGAAAGACTAACTAACTAATGTTAAGTGAATCACCATGATGCAATGTTTAAATGTCATCCATGTTAACTGAATAACCATGACGTCATGTTGAAATGTCATTCATGTTAACTGAATCACCATGATGTAATGTTTAAATATCATCCATGTTAACTGAATAACCATGACGTCATGATGAAATGTCATTCATGTTAACTGAATCACCATGATGTAATGTTTAAATACCATCCATGTTAACTGAATCACTATGATGTAATGTGTAAATGTAATCCATGTTAATTGAAGTAACATAACATTAAAAAAGAAATCAGGCTTGATCACTCTGCCATACAACAGAAACAAGTAGTACATACAATTTTACACAAGAAAAATTAAGAAAGCATACCTGGTTTGATACTTTCGAAAACTCCTTGCCTGCAATAGGAAATAGACAAACAAGCCATTGTGATGTCACTATATATATATATATATATATATATATATATATATATATATATATATATATATATATATATATATATATATATATCCCTCTGTCTCTGTATTTCTCTGTCTATTATATATTGACATTAGCCGGTACTACCTGCTTCTGTTAACGACGAATGTTGGGTGACGCTTACCAAACCCGACACCATACATTGCGCTAACGGCTTCGGCGAAGGAGCGCAATTGAGAGGGTACAAGTGCGAGGAAATGCAACCTGAAGACTAAATGTCATGGCAGGGCAGACCAGGCCCTAACCCTTGTTTGCCAACTGGTCTAGGATCAAAGCTCCGATAGGCGGACAGTTAGAGCATTGCTTTGCTAATCCGGCAGCTTCTGTAGCTTGTCTTGTTCCAGACGTATTGGTTTACCTGTCCTCTTGAGTACACTAGACTGGCCGAGAGAGGGATCATGCTGCATGGGCAACACATTCTCTCTAATTTCAGCCCAGGCTTTGTGTTATTGAGAGGTATAACTCCATTTCACAAACTATTGTCTGTCAAGACGGAAAAGTCCCGGAAAAATCCCAGTCTAACACACGCACACACACACACACACACACTAACGCGCGCGCGCACACGCACATATATATATATATTTATATATATATTTATGTATTTATATATATACATTATATATATATATATATATATATATATATATATATATATATATATATCATGTGCCATGCCGGAAAGCGTGGGCGGTCATGACTCGCCATTTCACTCGATCAGATTCGTGGATCAGCTCAGTGTTCCTGTCTCGTACATGCCACGAGGCCAAGCCATCCAGGAATTTTCCTCTCGGTCTTCCTCTTGGTCTGTTCCCTTCGATCTTGCCAGTTGTCACTAAGTTCTCCAATCCATTTCTTGTCATAACATATCCAAAAAATGTTGACTGTCTACGTCTAATTTCTCTAATTAATTTAGGATTGTCATTTGTCTCATGTAGTACTTGGTCATTGGCTTTTCTGTCTGTCCATGGTATTCTTTCCATTTTCCTCAGAAACCACATTTCTGCAGCCATCAGATGTTTTTCAGCTTGAATGCTCATTGTCAAAGTTTCACATCCATACAAAAGAACAGGATCTATATATCCCTCAACACTCTTTTTCTCGTTTCAATTGACATCTTTTTATTGGTCAGAATGTTTTAATCTTCCTAAAGGCTACATCCGCCATGGCGATTCTTGTTTTAATCTCTTCAAGGCATCTCCCATCAGATGTTATGACTGTTCCGAGATAATTGTACCGATTCACCTGATGAGGAATAGTCCATTAGCTTGTATATTACATTGTGGTATTTCGTTCTTCCTAGTGACTAACATAACCTGTTTCTTTTTACGATTTAATTCTAACCCCAGTTGCTCACTGTGTACAACAACCGCATCTACTAATTGTTGCAGATCCTGCGCATTGTCTGCAATCAATACTGTATCATCTGCATATCTAATGTTATTGATGTTTCGTCCTCCAATGCTGATTCTATTTATATCTTCTACATTTCTGAAAATATTGTTACTGTATAGGGACAAATATCTGGATACATTATACATCCCTGCCTAACACCTTTCTTAATAGGCTGATATTGTCCCACTTCAGTATTAATCCTTATGGCAGCCTGTTGTTTCCAATATATGATTTTTATAAGTCTAATGTCTTTGCCTTCAATTTGTACATCAGCAAGCATATTCACCATTTTGACATGTCTAACTCTATCAAAAGCCTTTGCGTAGTCAATAAAGCAAAGATGAATATCCTTGTTTACTTCTATAGCACGTTCAATAACTGTTCGCAGCATATACACAGCATTTACTGTACCCTTTCCTTCTACAAACCCAAATCGTTCTTCACCTATTTCAGGTTGTATTTTTTTCCTCACTCTTTGCATGATAATTAGTAGCATAATCTTTGTTATGTGACTCATTATACTAATTGTTCTATGTTGATCACATTCCAAGGTTCCTGATTTCTTTGGGATTGCAATAAATACAGAGTTACATAATTTAGAAGGTATATATCAAGCATCATATAATGTGTTCAGCAGTCTGGTTCTATTCTTCTAAAGCTTTAATCATTTCTGCTGTGATGTTATCTGCACCGGGGGCCTTGCCAGCTTTCATATGCTTAAGAACATGTCGAACCTCCATCTTTAAAATTGGCGATCCATCATTATTAAATCTAATATCATACTGTTCCTCTCTGTTATCATCATAGAGGTTTTTCACATAAGCTGTCTATACCTGTAGAAGCTGATCTTTTTCTATTATGATTTTGCCATCTTTAGTTTTTAGACAGCCTACTGATGTACTTGTTCTTTTATTAGCAATTTCCTGAATTCTTTGTGCACTAATTTTATATTTTCACTGTTGTGTTGTTTTTCAATTTCTAAGCACCTTTCCTCAAGCCATGCTTCTTTTGCCTCTTTACATAATAATAAGACTCTTAATATAATTATTATAATAATAATAAGACTCTTATAATAAGACTCGAATCTACGAGTCTGTACCATCTATCATTTCTCTCTCCTAACCATAGTTTCCTATTGTGTATCTATCGGCTTGATTTCCTACTTTTGCATTGAAGTCCCCTATTATGATGTTTATTTCTGAATTTTTACATTTCTATAAGGCAGACTCTATGTCATTATAAAATTCTTCTACACTGTTTTCACTGGATTCTCATGTTGGAGCATTTACTTGAAGAACATTTATGTTAAAAGGTCTGCCACTTAATTTAACTAGTAGAACTCTGTCCGACACTGCCCAGTATCCTTGAACAGATTTCGTTTTCCGGTCCAAAATAATTGCCACTCCCTTTTGTCGATCTTCACCTCCAGAATAAATAATCTTAAAATCCTCGTCTATCTTGATTCCTGCTCCTGTCCAGCTCGTTTCGCACATGCCGAAAATATTATTTTTTTTCTCATTGCATTTCTTGTTTTATGTTATCTAATTTTCCGTCGTCGTTTAGCGTCCTAACATTCCATGTAGCTAATTTTAATGTCTCAGTCCTTGCCTTGCAATAATCAGTCTTTAGGCGAGTCATAATGTAATAGGCACTTTTAAAGAGGTAGATTGCCGTTGCTTTCCTCTATGGCAGTAACCATATTGGTAGCTTGACCGCAGCCATTGTCTCGGGAAAGAGATCCTCTGCCTGCCGTCGCGAAACTTGAGGCCATAATCAACAAATATCTGTCGGCTGCCCTCAAAATGTCATCCACCACCTACCTTCCGTCTCTTCTTTTAAACACTGCCAATAAACGAATACGAAATAACACCACATAATCCACAGGAAAACTCTAAACAGCGTCTCCCACAGAATAAACGCGTCACGTCGTCGCCATTTTACCGGAGTCTTACCTATATATATATATATATATATATATATATATATATATATATATATATATATATATATATATATATATATATATATATGAGTGGAACCTTGCTGTCTTGACAGACCACAGTATGTGAGTTGGAATTTTGCCAAAATTCCATCACAATGCCTGGGCAGAGCTTCAGAGAACATGTGATGCTCAAGCTGCATGTTCCCTCTCTCGGCCATGCCTTGTTTAATCAAGAAGAATGGATAACCAATACGTCTGGAACAAGGTAGGCTGCAGACGCTGGCGGCTCAGCGTCAAAGCTTCGAGACCTCGCTTCCACGAGCAGGTTGCGAGCGGTGGCAGACCCTGAAACCCATGGAACTTGACTTAGAGGCGTTCAGCCAAGCCCCACAGGTGAGGGCCTCGTACACGCCTGGACCGTACATCTGTCAGAAGCAAGTGTCTGGACCTGTGTAAGCTTGTAGTACTGCCATCTAGCGTCGGAGGCAAGGGACGGTGATTTAGAATAAGATACGGACATTGTGGCAAACAGAACAGGAAGAGGTAAACAAGAAGCGGAGTAATACGCTGTTGCTAGATGACGTCACCGCGTACAACGTCACAAAAGTCAGTCAAGTTTTGGGATGAGAACGGAGGCAGTCGTATCAACAACAATACTGAAATATGCATGGAGATATCCAACAGAAGGACATAGCGAACATGCCATCTAGTATTCTAGGAAGAGAAGGAAAAAGAGGCATAGTCTGCATTACGGAGGACGATCGGAAGATGAAGGTTTAACACAGAGAAAGAGAGGAAACATACGACATCATAACTTGCCGGCCATCGGTTAAATAGAGGTCATGGCGTCAACACACACGCAGCATCGGAGTAAGTAACAAGGGTTGAATTATGGGCGTAATGTAGTTACAGAACAATGGACCGTATGAAATTTACTCATCATTGAAGAACGTATCAGGACGGAATCGGACTATACAGTTAGTAATGAATCTTTACAAATTTTTCTTAATTATCTTTCACCGGCCCTCCCATTAGCATGGGAACGGTCACTTTGTTCCACTGTATGGGCGATTGCCAACAATAAAAGAGATTTACTTGATGAGGAACGCCAGCGTTGATGGACTCATTTTCGTTTATATTTATTCTGGCTCCTGTTGAGCTGCGATGTTGTTTTGACTAGACAACGAGCGTTATACAAGAAGGAAACAGCATAGCAGGCATGGTGTGGCTCGAGGAACGAAATGAGAGCCCTAACTACTAGAGGACGTGTCAGACGCCATTTCTAATATTATTGTACCTTGATGTCAACATGGAAACATCGCCGACTCCAGAAGATTACGTCACATTCATCCCAAAACTGTGACCACGTTTGTTCGTCTCACTCGCCATTTATGTGTGCGTCAGTGCTATTATATTATATATTCGTCACTATTCTGGACATTCATTTGAAATTTTTTTTCATTGATGCTATTCGTCAACATGTATAGTCTCCATGTCGGAAATTGAAGGACATTGGAAATATTAGGATATCAATGGACCGACTATAGTAACGGAGACGGCCAGTCAGACAGTAGAATATACATTGGGCAACAACGTTTGGATCTTACTAGTTCTCTCATGGACATTTGTTAGAAATTCTACGAGGATGGTCTATATTATCTGCACTACGAAAAAGGAGTAGGACGTCTGTGGTAATCAATCACGACTTACGGACACTAATTGGTTTTCGGAAATAAATTTCAAATATTGTTTGGAAGCATATCTTCAACGCCAAGATCTCCTGCAGCCAAGTGAGAGCGCCGATCTTCAGTCGACACAGGATCGGAAGAACAGGCCAGTCGAATTGTCTGTTGTTGTTTGTTGACGTTCTGTCCGGTTGTTTAGAAATTATTGGCCTGTTTGTAAACGTCGTAAGTGTGCGGGCGGTTGGTAGGGCTACCTTTGTACCTGATAATTTTTATTTGTCGGTACAAATGTACGTTCGGTGCTGACATCGGCCAGATCGTTACGAATATTTTATTGTAGCGACCTCACCGTTGTTTAGGACCTGTTTTGTTTCGTAATAGTCTACATCGCTTTTTTCTTTGCGTCATCTGTTTCTTTCTATGTACATAAATATGTTTGTTCACATGCAAATCAGTCTATGTATCTGGTAGTAGTTTTCGTGTGTCCTAGTGTGATATTCTTACACACACACACACACACACACACACACACACACACACACACACACACACACACACACACACACACACACACACACAATACCAGCACTTTGTCTGGAACATAACAAGGTCGTCGTGGTAAGGCAATTTTAATTTCATCGTCGGACTTACTACATCGTTGGTCTCGAACACCTTATTTTAGCATTGTTGATCATATTGGCATTCTATTCAGTCTGTTACTCTCCTTTTACACGTCTACTTTCAGCCTTCCACATGATATAGCATCACACACATACATATTTTGTTTTATCTGTTAAGTTTACAGAATATTCTTGCACCATGTCGTCATTACAAGATTTTATGGATATGGGCGAGAAGTCCAGATTGTCCGGTCATGAGATTAGAGCATGGGCTAAACAGGAATTAAAAGGATTTTCCATATACAGCAACGAGAAGAAAGGGCAACGGTCAAAGAAGCTAAGGAATTACAAGCAGGGCTTGAAAAAGAGCCCAGAGAACTATAAGCAGCTTTAGAAAAGGGAAAAACTAACAGCAGAAAGCTAGAGGCTTGCATTTGAGAAAGAGAAACTAGCAGCCGAGTTAGTAATGAAGGACAAAGAGATAGAAGGGAATTTAAAGGTCAAGACTCTTGAGAAAGACAAGGAAGCAGAAATAGCTCAAGCAAAATTACAAGCGAAATCAGTAGACCCCATTAGACGGTACCAGGGTCTGATCAGGAATTTTACACAAGGTGATTCTATTTCAGCATGGATAACTATTTTGAAGTACTAATGCAATATTACAAAGTACCAACCGAAGAGGGACCCATACTATTTAACCGTCATTTGGCTCTTGAACCTTTGAAGGTCGTTGAAGTGATCCCTGAAAGCCTGCGTACCAACTACACATATATTAGAGACAGGATCTTGTCACATGTTTCTTTGGATCAAGCTGGGTTACGAACGAAATTTAAAATCTCTGACACCTAAGGCAAATCTGGCGTTCCTAGACTATGCCTAAGAAACAACTTCTCTTTTTGACAATGGCTTAAATCAGCTGATATTGGTTCGGATTTTGAGAAACTCCGTGATCTGATGCTGAGAGACAAATTGATTTTGTCAGTACCAGAAACGATGTCTACATTTCTTGTGGAGAACAAGTGTACATCAGTTCCGGAGATGAAATCCAAAGGTGAGGCATATTATAACGCTCATAGGGATGTGTTTGCTGAAGGAGCTCAACTAAAGTTATTTATAGGAGCAAGTGCGAGAGTAACCAATCAAAGATACCACAGCAGACCGAACAGATTCTCACATTATGGTCAGCAGTACAGAGGTAGAGGGCCATACCACATGAGAGGTAACACACACACAGAACCAGACAGACCTAGAAAGGGTTACTTCATGCAATGTCCACATTGTAGATTGCAACATGGTTCCATTGAAATGTGCGATAAGAATCCTAATTACGACTCTTACCTCAAGAACTTAACACCTAAGAAGGCCAGTAGGTATGCTTCTTACAAAAAATAATTTTAAATGCTTCGTCTGTAATTCTTACGGACATATCTCAAAAGAATGTAAAATTAGGAGAAAAAAAACATGGAGAGAGGCCAGCGCAGCATACATATTTACTAGTAGTGAAACAGACGAATTTTAAGACACTCATGCAGCCATTTTAAAGACATTCCCTAACGACAGACCGTGTAACGTATGCAAACAATTCCACGAAGACGGTGGCCTGGCGTGTGGCCACCGTGTACCAATACATGAAGCTAACGCAGTTGACACCCAGAATGGCACTCTTAAGATCCACCAAGCATGGGTTAATGGATCACCAACAACATGTGTCAGAGACACTGGCGCATCCGTTGTAGTGGTATACCAAAAAATGGTAAATAGGAGAGACTACACAGGCAAAATCGTTACATGCAGAACGTTCGGAGGTACCACAGAAAGATATAAGATCGCATGGGTCACTATAAGATGTCCCTACTATGAGGGAAGAATATGTGCAGCAGTTTTACCTAACCCATGTGCTGGTCTCATGATTGGGAACATTCCAAACTCGACAGAATGTATCCATGCAGAAAACAATCAAAGACATACCAGCCAATGCACTCACGAGAACCCAAGTTCAAAAGACACGAGAAGAAGATAATAGGCAGCCAACACAGGTTATCTCATCCAACAACAGACAGTGCCCATTGACCTTAACGAAAGAATGTATAACACAACAGAGCGACGACATGACAGTACGAAAATAGTTACACCATACTATCCATGAAGTAAATAAATTCAATCATTGGAAAGCTTATACTTCTCAACTACACAAGTTAATTCCTGAATCTGTCCAACAAACAAATGCAACACTCTCATACAGAAAATCTACAGCAATTGTGATTGAACAACAAAACCAAACAATCATACAATCCTACCTTTCTGCAAATAACATCAGTCAGATTAACAAACAGAGTTATCAAAGTAGAATAAAAAGTACAACACCAGCCAAAAGTACACCTAATTTTAACAAACAACATGTACAGTCCACAGAACAATGGCAATGATAAATCATAAACATATTTATTTTTCAAGTGATGATACTAATTAAATCAATCCTCACCCATGATGATTGGGCTGTTACAAACATCTACTTACAAGCCGAGAGATATTTTACAAACTTGGTATGTGAATGGAAATGGCATTACAGAAAAAAATTATACTTGTATCTGCGTACCTTATTTGCTTAACGTGTCTCTGCTTCAGATATATCAGACTAATCCCACTACTGCATATGTGGTATACATTCTACACACAACTGAACGCTATAATATTATTCAAGTCAACAAAATTAAAACATAAATACCAACACATACATTCAGAAAAGACATACCATAAATCCAAGAAAGATTATTGGTTAACAAAATTCAAATTTTATGCCAGCTTCCATTATCCTATTCCGTTAATAAGAAATGAGTTGGAAGACAAACCTAATATTGGTGTTCAAAATTCTAAAATTTTCAACCACCCATTACCAAGAAAGAAGTTAGAAGTGTGTTAGGTCTCATCAATTACTACCAAAAGTTCATTCCTAATTTCGCTGACATGACAGAAACTTTTTCAGAACTATTGAAAAAATGTCAACCCGCTAAAATTAGGTGGACTGAAAAAGATTATGAACTTCTGCAACAGATTAAGAATCTTTTCAATAATTGTCCAATTCTGAAACTGCCTGACATCTCGAAAGACTTCATTATTCAGACTTACGCGAGCTTATACGCAATTTCTGCAATTCTTTTGCAAATTCATGATGGTAAATTATATCCTGTTCTGTACTTTAGCAGGAAACTATCAGAAACTCAATAGAAATATGCTGTCACTGAACTTGAAGCTTTGGCTCTGATAGAAAGCGTCAATAAATTTTCCAAATATCTACTCGGTAAGAAAATTCCTTGTTCTTTCTAACAATAAGCCTTTACAAGTCTTTAAAGATGGACATCCAAAAAACTTCAGAATACACAGATGGTCTCTTCTTTTGCAAGATTATGATTTTTACATCTGTCACATACCGGGTAAAGATAATAACCTGGCTGATCTTCTTAGTAGACTATAGAAATCTATACAGACATAACATTTCATGTTACAGTCTGCGTGCATACGTGTTAAAATGGAGTAATCCAGTATTCCGAATAATATTTTCACTTCTAAACTCCCGTATAGAACGTTTCCAAATAAACAACAAACAGTTTGCAATATGTTATTTAATTAAGATAATTATTGCCAAATGGGTACAGATTTGTCCAATTTGATTGATTGCCAGATTCTGTAGAGGACGATTGTGAAGGCATTCGGACATTGTTGTGAAGGCATTCGATCGGGTTTAATAGCTTTGGTTGGGAATGCTTGTCTTTAAGGCAAATGAGGGACTACTATGGGGAGGCCGCGGGATCTTATGAAACTCATAGATTAGTTAGCACAGCCCTCCCATAGGCTGGTGCTGCACTACGTCTACTAGGGGTGTAGATCGAAGTGCGTACCCGTAATATAATAATACTTTTTTAAAAGAGATTATGTGTGTGATTAATAGGAGACCAAACCATCATATTCGCCTAATTATTGTATGTTGGAAGATGTCTATATATATATAATAGATGCAATATATGGCACAGTATGTTTCACACGCTACATGTCATAGTTTAAAAAAAAAAAAACGATCAGGCTACTCAAATGGTTGCACCATTTTCAAAGGGGGGGGGGGCATACTACCATGTAGCGTCGGAGGCAGGGGACAGTGATTTAGAATAAGATACGGACACTGTGGCAAACAGAACAGGAAGAGTTAGACAAGAAGCGGAGTAATTCGCAAGTTGCTACATGATGTCACCGCGTACTACGTCACAAAAGTCAGTTAAGTTTTGGGATGAGAACGGAGGCGCTCGCATTAACAACAACACTGAACTATGCACGCAAATATCCAACAGAAGGACAACCCAAACATGCTATCTAGTATTCTAGGAAGAGAAGGAAAAGAGGCATAGTCTGCATTACGGAGGACGATCGGAAGATGAAGGTTTAACACAGAGAAAGTGAGGAAATATACGACATCAGAACTTGCCGGCCGTTGGTCAAATAGAGGTCATGGCGTCAACACACACGCAGCATCGGAGTAAGTAACAAGGTTTAAATTATGACCGTAATGTAGTTACAGAACGATGAACCGTATGAAATTTACCCATCACTGAAGAACGTATCAGGACGGACTCGGACTATACAGTTAGTACTGAATCTTTACAAATGTTTCTTAATTA
>OY992891.1:9245329-9342829 GCA_963921405.1 Cepaea hortensis | reverse complement strand
TCCTAACACACTTTATATGAATGTGACTAAAAATGTTCAACTCATCATGCTAACAAATATGCAATGGATTTTAACATCAATTTCAAATGACTGCGTTAACAAAAACGATATGAACTTGATCCGCAAGTTTAACTGATTATGCTAATTACATGCTATGAATGTGTAAGCAGTTGTGGGCTTACAACTACATATTGTGTGGTTACCAGACAGGATCAGTTCAACTAACTGTTGGTGTCAACATCCCTTTATTCAACAGATGGCACGATTCCATATGGTGTGTGTGATATAGCACATGTAACTATTCCCATCAATATTACGTTATTCAACAGATGGCATCATGTTCTGACGGGTTAAACATTCCTCGGCAGTTGGACATTTACATAAGAGTTGGCTCAAAAAGCCGTCTTGCAAGGCAACATTTGAAAGTTAGAAATCTACCTAAAACCAATATTTATAACGTTGAGATTTTTGTGTACCCACATTCGACCTCTCTTTTGTGTTACAGGGTTGGTGCAGTACTGAGATTCTGCATGTGTGGTACATGAGAGAAGCCTGGAGCATGTATGTACATATATGTGTTCAATGATAGTGATAATATACCCAAACCAAACGACACAGTTCAGCAACAACAACAACAACAACAACAACAACAACAACAACAACGTATTGAACTATTCACCCAAACAATTACTTGTAACAATTAACATCCTACATTAACATAAAGTAAGATGTGCATGGATACGCACCTTTCCTTTTCAACAGAAATATGATCACACAAATTATAATGACCAGTACAGCAGCAACAATGCCAACAACTATAGCTTCCACAAATTGGGCAGGAGAACCGCCATTCTCAGAGACAGGTATTACCAGATCTAGGAAAATGATGACAACATTATCATAATACACATTTGTCACTCATAGATCAAATTAAAGTACCAAAATTAGGATTGCTATCTTTCCATTCTCAGATGAAACATGATTGGAAATATTAAGAATTGCAGTCTTGAAATTATGATACATTTTCTGTTACATAAATATGTTTCGTCTCCATTCAGCCAAATCAATATATTAGTCAAAGCCTTTTGTTTTCAATATTTCAGCATGTTCATCATCAGCATGTGTCACGCCCATAAGCGCAGGCGGCCATGTTTCGCCATCTCACACGATCACCAGAGTAGTGGATCAGTTCTGTGTTTTCGTCACCACCATTCCATGTTGTCAAGCCATCCACATATTTACTTCTATGCGTTCCCCTTGTGTTTTCTCCTTGAATCTTGCCAGTTGTCCCCAAGTTCTCTAATTTATTTCTTCTCATAATGTTCCAAACAAGTTTTGATTGTCTACGTCTAATTTCTCTAATCAGTTTACGTTTCTCATTTGCTTCTTGCAGGGCCTGCTCATTGGTGTTTCTGTAAGTCTACGGTATTCCGAGCAGTGTCCGTCGTCTCATGGACAAGCTAACAGAAGGGGTGGGTGTCTTGTCAATACCTTGATGAAGCGATATGTGCCTTTGTAAGTTCAAATACGCTTATAAATTAGTATTAGTTTCCAGATTGCACAGGTGACAATGCTTCTTCGCAATTTATATTGTTCTAGTGTTATTTAGAAACGAGCTTATGGCCATCTTTCCAGTTAAGTTATGAGATCAAGCAGTATCTCACAGGTGACCAAGTCTGATTTCTTCTGTCATTAACTTGACACATATTTCCAGATAATAGAATATCTCGCACATAATATCATTAGAAAATGCATCACTTATTGCTGCTGTACATAGTATGTTTTTTTTTTTGTCGCATATCCATTACAGTATATCGCTATCAACACCAGAATGTTACCGCTGTCGTTGATTTCTTTGCAAAGATTACGCTCAGTAGTTTGCCACTGCTTTCTGAGCGGCCGGCTCACTTATCCGTAATTTATAGACGAGGCGAGAACCGCTTCCAATTCTCGCGAGCTGCGTTATCCTACGTGGATAAACGGGATTACGGAGAAAGTCGTTTAACCTCTAGGCCAGGGAGCCCGGCATAGTATTGTTACATAATTTTAAAAACCCCTTTCTGAATCCAACTACCGACATTGCTGTATGAATGTCCTTGTCCTTGAAATAACTGTACACAACTGAAACACATGATCACGGCGTTTACCCAGCATGCACTAACTGATCGCCCAGGTCTGTCTAGAATAGTGGTTCACAACCGGTGGGGAATTCCCCCTACCCCGGGGGGGGGGGGGATTTTAGGGTCGGGGGGGGGGGAATTAAGATTAATTCAGGATCGAGTTAATACAAGAACTGATTACGTGATATTGTTTCTTCCTTCATACTTTACGGTTATGTACGTCTCACCCTTCTAAAATTCAATTTATAAAGTAAGTAGACCCACAAATCATGTTTTATGTAGACGTCTAGACTTGTTTTAGTATGTGCAATTAAATTTAGCTTCCATTATTACGTATACTGTGTAGGGGCGGGGGCGAAATATTTAGGTAGGAAATACGAAAGGGGGGGGGGATGACGTTCTGAAAATATGGTGAAGGGGGGCACGGGTCAAATTTTTAGGTAGGAAATACGAAAGGGGGGAGGGTGAAATGACGTTCTGAAAATATGGTGAAGGGGGGCACGGGCTAAAAAAGGTTGAGAACCACTGGTCTAGGAGAAACACATGCCTGCTACTGTGGATACAACTGACTGGCCAAGAACAGTTGCAGGATTATTAAACAGAACATGACATATAGCCATTGCTTTCTGAACGGAAGGTCAACATTTAAGTCCAACTGATCGGCGTGTGGAAGGAAGCCACTATGTCGATGTCAGAAGAGAAACAATTGTAAGCGTGTTAAACCTCTCAGCCGACATCATGTAGATAACATGTACATACCTCCCTCCACAATTTCAAATGAGTAGGTCATTGGGCCCTCCGTAGTTATAATGTTAAGACTGTAATTTTGGAAAAATCTGGCATTTCGAATGTTGAACACCAGTGATACAGTTCCATAGGGAGGTTCCAGTTGTGTGTAGTTCAGTGTGTAGTCATCAGAAGAGAGGATGTAATTAGTACTATTCAAGGTCACAGTTGGTTCTGGGTATCCAAAGATGGTTACATTAAAAGACATTGCACCACCTACTTGTCCTGTATAAATCGGACTCAGACTGTCCGGGTCTGTGAAGTGATAAATACCTGTGAAAGAAATGACCAGTTTTGATCATAGAATGTATGTTAGAGACTAGAGTTGTATCAATAAATTCAAACAAATAGTTTATATCATTAACTGTCAATTCAATCAATAAGGTTCGATTTGAATGATATACCACATGAATATAAAATTGAAGCTGAAATTAAATTTCAATTGTTTTGAAGGTAATACAAAAAGCATGACACCAGATGGAGGTCAGCAAGGCAGAATGGATATGAACGCTCATTTTTAAACATCCGGTATGCTAATGCCGAGGTAGCGGGTTCAACCCCTACACTGGTCAGTTGGACTAAAATGTTGACCTACCGTTCTTGACTTGGAGACGTAAACTACAAGTACCTCAGAAGTCGGAGTGGGTTCGCCTGATGGGGAGGGACACTGGTAATAGGGAAAGCTAACCCACACACAAAAATAAGTCCAGTGTACTAGAAATAGTAGCATATGTATGGACTAGGCTTAAGTTCAATGTGAGCGGACGCAAAATAAAATGACACCTGACGAGCTAGCCAAATAAGATATTACCATCAAATGAAACAACAGATTTACTACTGATACACAGTTGATATTCACGGTAGAACCATCTTTCATCTCATGTTCATCTCATCAGTACAAAACATGACATCTAAAATACAGACAAGAGAAGCAGAAATATACCACAGAGAGAATGCAACAAATGTAAGCAAACATGGATCGAAACCAGCAGGTCCACCCACAGAATCTACACAAAGTCGATTAGAAGTGTTATCAGGGAAGACAAGGAGCAGTTAGTAATGAGGGACTGTAATAGAATCCAGCATCTCCAGTTGCGAGGGAAGGATTTAGACTTGTTTAGGGAAATCAGTATCTTAACAGACAAATTCAGACCATTGTTACATAAAATAAATGATAAGAATGGTGACACTTTAACAGAAAGAAAACATGTACTATAAATTCGAAGGAGTAAAATGCTGAAATGTACGAGAAGACGATAGACAGTGCAGATAATATAAAGGAAAGTGTGGAGAAAGAACCAGAACCGTTGTTATTGAAAGTACGATCAGCAAATTAATGTCTGAAGAAAGGAAAGTGATGACATACCAGTGGAACTAATCCACGCAGGAAGAAAATCCGGCGTTCATTATCTACCATGAAGATCTGGAAAGTGGCTGTCTAGTCAAAATATGGAGAGAACAATCTACACCCCTCTACCAACGTCCGGAAACCTACAACTGTGCACCAGTGATTGAAATGGGTCACATTAATAAGTCATGCCAGCAACATCCTCCTATGAACTATCATGCAGAGTAAATCAGAATATGAATTACGTGAAGGACATACAGGTTTAAGACAGAGCAGAGAAACCAGGCGCCATATCTTCAACAAGAGAATTAGCTCTTTGAGAATTACAGAGAATACAGTGTAGATCTTCATACTGGCTTCAATAGACTACAGTAAGGCCTTCGACTGCGTTTAACACCAGAAATTGTGTAACAACATTAGTGATATCGGGGTCTTCAGCGCATTAGATCAACTAACTTGAATCATTATAACATGGCCAACAAGCTGCTGTCAGAGTAGCCGGTGAAACATTAAACAGGTTAGAGGTACAAAATAAAGTAAGATTCCCTCTCCATACCTAATCAACATCCGTGCAGAAAATATAAAGCAAAATGTCATGAATGCTAAGACTAGACACGCTGAAAATAGAATCCCATAACTTAGATATACAATTGACACAGTTCGCCCCTCGAATTGTGCTACAGGATTAGAGGAGTTGATGGTCTCTGTTAGGTGGTAAAGTAAAAATCAACATCTTTAATGAACTTAAACAAAACAAAAATAATATCGACCGACAAAACCACATTCCACAAAAGATCATAATTAACAACGACGAGACTTAACATGTCACAAGCTGCTGGATGGAAAAATCTTTGCAACTATTGCTACAAAACAATCTGCTGGATGGAACAATGTATACAACTACTGCTTTATGATAAGCTGATGGATCAAACAATATATAAAATTATTGCTACAGTACAAGCTGATGCATGAAACAATCTATAAAACTATTGCTACAGGACACTTAAATCACGGACAGACTAAACAAACCATGATATGTCCAACACTTAAGCCACTGATAGACTAAACAAACGGCGATATGTCCCACACTTAAGTCACTGACATACTAAAGAAATGGTTATATGTCCTACACTTAAGTCACTGGACAGACTAAAGAAACGGTTATATGTCCTACACTTAAGTCACTGGACAGACTAAACAAACGGTGATATGTCCTACACTTAATCACTGGACAGACTAAACAAACGGTGATATGTCCTACACTTAAGTCACTGGACAGACTAAACAAACGGTGATATGTCCTACACTTAAGTCACTGGACAGACTAAACAAACGGTGATATGTCCCACACTTAAGTCACTGACATACTAAAGAAACGGTTATATGTCCCACACTTAAGTCACTGACATACTAAAGAAACGGTTATATGTCCCACACTTAAGTCACTGACATACTAAAGAAACGGTTATATGTCCCACACTTAAGTCACTGACATACTAAAGAAACGGTTATATGTCCTACACTTAAGTCACTGACATACTAAAGAAACGGTTATATGTCCCACACTTAAGTCACTGACATACTAAAGAAACGGTTATATGTCCCACACTTAAGTCACTGACATACTAAAGAAACGGTTATATGTCCTACACTTAGGTCACTGGACAGACTAAACAAACGGTGATATGTCCCACACTTAAGTCACTGACATACTAAAGAAACGGTTATATGTCCCACACTTAAGTCACTGACATACTAAAGAAATGGTTATATGTCCCACACTTAAGTCACTGGACAGACTAAACAAACGGTGATATTTCCTACACTTAAGTCACTGGACAGACTAAACAAACGGTGATATGTCCTACACTTAAGTCACTGGACAGACTAAACAAACGGTGATATGTCCTACACTTAAGTCACTGACATACTAAAGAAACGGTTATATGTCCCACACTTAAGTCACTGACATACTAAAGAAACGGTTATATGTCCTACACTTAAGTCACTGGACAGACTAAACAAACGGTGATATGTCCCACACTTAAGTCACTGACCGCCTAAACAACGGTAATATGTCCCACACTTAAGTCACTGATACTGATAGACTAAACAAACGGTGATATGTCCTACACTTAAGTTACTGGACAGACTAAACAAACGGTGATATGTCCTACACTTAAGTCACTGGACAGACTAAACAAACGGTGATATGTCCTACACTTAAGTTATTGGACAGACTAAACAAACGGTTATATGTCCCACACTTAAGTCACTGACATACTAAAGAAACGGTTATATGTCCCACACTTAAGTCACTGGACAGACTAAACAAACGGTGATATGTCCCACACTTAAGTCACTGGACAGACTAAACAAACGGTGATATGTCCCACACTTAAGTCACTGACCGCCTAAACAACGGTAATATGTCCCACACTTAAGTCACTGATACTGATAGACTAAACAAACGGTGATATGTCCCACACTTAAGTTACAGACTTTCCGTGGTTTGCTGATACTGAAGCTACTAAAAGACTGAGGCAAAATGTACTGATTTAAATCCAAAATAGTGTAAACTTCAGTGCGTGGCCAAGGGTTAGGATAATTTGAACCTGGTCATATGACTAACATCTTCAGTGTACTGTTCACACGCATAACCAAAAGGTACTGAAGTTTGTAAAGGTGTCTGCTATTACATGTGGGTAAACCGCAGTTATGTAAAGAATCTCTGTAAAACTACAGTGGTGACAGTGAAACATATGACAGTGTGGTGTGTGTATTTCATCTAAAAGGATTCATGACGCTCCTTTATTAGAAGCTGAATTAATTATGTGACTTACACCTGTTGATATACAGTGAGCTATGTCAGGCAATAAAGTGTGCAATATATCGTTTGTGTCCTCATTAACAAAGAAGCGTGCTATTCAAATGTATAAAGATAGCAAAATTGTACAGTTGATGCCAGGCATTCCAGTAATAACTACAATTCTTTCATCAATTTAAAATAATTTTTTTTTAAAAACTGCAACATTACTTGCCTTGTGCAAAAGCACTAAACTTCAAGTAAGAATAAAGCTCCACAACTCTAGACGGTTTGTATTCTGAATACAACGTGTAGTCTCCTATATCCTCTTGTGTAAATGGAGATATCATTACAGTGATTTCCCCTAGTCCATCTTCTTGACTCGTGAAGTTAAAATAGGCCTGGAACTTGTCTGCCTTCAGTCTGTTGCTTGTCGTGTTCACTGAGATTAAAGTAAACTGATGCATTACTACATAAATCATTGTAACCTTTCACACACTTTAAGAAAGTAAACTAATGCATTACTTCATACATTATTGTTGTCGCGAGATGCAAGTCAAATCAGCTGGCTTCGTACAAGGAATGTCCTTTGTACGGTAGTATGTCAGTAAGGAATTCCCCGGTTATATTTAACTGGGGAAACGCAGGTTGATTTGCATAAATTAGACCGTTCTAGAACTAGTAGTTTCTAGACCGAAAGGTCGAAACGGACACTAGTTTTATCTCGTGAGTAACGTAGACGTGGGCACTGGTCCGGAGAAAAACAGGATTCTCACTTCGAGTGAGTAAGTCATGTTTCATGACTTTTTCCGGGTTAGCGATTTTACTTCGCAGCCGGAACAAGTGATCTGGTCATCATATCGCATCGAGCTCTTGACCAGAGCACAGCTCTAGTATTCGGCCACTAGTGTCCATTGTGCGGCTAAGGAGCCACCGAGAGTAATCAAGGCTGAAGTTGGGGTCTGTTCATGGTTTCGGGTAATACCTCTTTACATGCTTTTATTGTGTAATTCCGCGTAACATTGCGTTTGAAAGACATCTCATTAGTTATGCTAATACGTAATGAGGCGGCGATCGATAATTGACAGCGCGCAGCTGCTACTCGTTCGTGTTTACAATTGTGATTTGCGCTCGCGAATTGAAACAGATTAGTTTACGCAACTGATGACTTGTAAGTCCATTAAGATGGCAAATTACAGTGTAGCTACAAATATATTACAATTTGTGAGATCTTGTATTTATTAGTGAAGTTACACTTGTGGTAAAGTAGTGTGATTACCTGTGAAACCCAAGCCAGCTCAGTTAAATAGTTTAATATCTACTGTTACCGTGCTTAGTGATTCTGTGGTTAGGCTGTAGGAGGAATTCAGACAGTGCCCTGGCAAGAGCAAGTGTGATTCGTGGATCAACACAGGGCATGTAGTTCTGAGTCACTCTATGATGTGATGAATCTATTTTGTGATAGATACATAGTGAGGATGTGAGTTCTAGGAAGTGTTTTCTTGCGGTAAGGAGTGATCATGTGCTTTGATGATATATATACTGTACTTTGTGGAATGTATATATTGTTTTGCAATGCGTTATGTACCTGAGCGATTTGTTGACGTTTGAGGCGGTCCAACGCGCGATACCTTTGCGCTATTGTCGCGATTGTGTGAAACCGGTCTAATGTCTTCTCTACACTGCCCTATGACTTTTTCTTGATGATCCTAAGTGTGGGAGTGCTTGATTGATAGATGAAAGAGAAAGTGTATGGCTGTTGAATGAGACTCGGAGATGTGTGGGATATGGGATGCAAGGCAATTATAATATGTAAGTAACTGGCACACCAGGCCAGTTGTGATGTTCGGTCACGACCCAAGGCTAATCCGCTTGAGGGACCAGAACAGGCAAGAACCCCTTGATCATGTTGGGTTTAGCAAAGAACGACTCCCATCTAGGACAGAGATGGATCAAGTATGGTTTCGCTATTGTGTGGGCAGCTGTCCCACTGGCGAAATGGATTGTTATGACATTAATTGTTTATTTCGTATTTACTAAAATGTTAATTACGTGATAAACAATATGTCTATGTCCTATGACGGGGAGTGGTCTAGGGACCAGCTCTTCCTGAGGTTTAGTTTTCTATTAATGTAAATAAAAAAGGTATAGTTCTTCACACAACCACTGAAGACAAGAGTGAGGTAAGAATATGAGACTGCAGTAAGATCAGACTCGATGTTTACGGAACTCATCCTTCCAACGGGCTGATTCATGTGCCATGCTATATCGGATGTTTCTCCATGTTTCCACTATATCTATATATAGGGATGATTCCCTATGTAAGTATACATATATTACTTAACCCTGCTGAGGGCAGAGAAGTAGTGGATGATAGCATGTGAATCCGAGTTGGCACCGATTGCTCTCACCAACCGCTCTTTTGTTTCAGGTGTTGCCTGTTGTTGTGGATGAAGACCTGAGGTACTTATTTTTGCAGACCTGAGGTACCTGCTGTTGTTGTTGACTGAGGTACCTGTTGTTGAAGACCTGATGTACCTGTTATTGAAGACCTGAGATACCTGCAGTGTTGTGGTAGGCAACCGGCAGTGCTGATGTTGGACTTGTTGTGATGATTTATAAGGTCGACAGTAAGTTTATCTGAGACCACCCTTTGTGGTTCAGGAATTCTACAACTATGTGTTGTATCAGCATTCTAGTAAGGCCATGAATACTCCACCTATTAGAAATTTACGTTGCATGGAGTGTGGCCCGACTATGATTTCAGCTATCATCAAGATGCAGCAGAGGAGACCTCATGAGGGAGGATCTCCCATTCAGACTGTGTAGGCAAAGTAGTTAAAGAGAAGTAGTAATTAACTTTACTCAAGAGTTTGGTGGTACGGGCACTCCAGTTTAGTCTTTATGGTTCGGATGCCTAATCGCATTTGATGATCATCCGGCGCTTGCGGCCGTGAAGTCCACAAGTTTCCAGTCAGCATTTCTGGAAGAGAGTCGGGTGAGTCTAACGGACTGACTCGACGGAAGCACACCGCAAATCTTCTGCTACACCCGATGATGACTCAAAAGCTTCTCTGACCCTATCTCTAACCTTTACTCTATATTGTAAATAGATCATATCCTATCAGGACGTTCCTTTCAGACCTGTGTCAATAGTGTAAATAAATGGATTAATTGTTGACATGTCTTTTTGACGATTATTAGGTGTGGTCTTGGACGAGTCCTGCGAATTACTTGTTAACTGGTAGAGGGTAGATAGTAGAGGAATAGAATCTGGGAGGGGCCTGTAGACCAACAACACTTGTTACCTTGCAGAGGGGGTCAGTCATAGTAGTATCAGTGTATTTACCTGTCCAACCCCTGGGGTTAGTATACACGTGAGTGTCTGGGATACCTTGGGCTTGTGTTCATCCACAACCACCAAGGCCATCCTGTTAATTGTAACCTTTGACACACTTCAAGAAAGTAAACTGATGCATTACAACATACATCATTGTTACCTTTTACAGACTTCAAGAAAGTACATTTTTCTGTATATGCATTATAGTTTCCCTATGTAACATGAATATAAGAGAAATATCAATGTATTATGAAAGATAAAAGTACAAAATAGAATAATGAGAAAACTTGTATAACTTCAATCAATCAATCATGTGCCATGCCGGAAAGCGTGGGCGGTCATGACTCACCATTTCATTCGATCACCAGCGTCGTGGATCAGCTCATTGTTCAATGTTCATGCCATGTGGCTAAGCCATCCAGGTATTTTCCTCTCGGTCTTCTTCTTGGCATGTTCCCTTCGATCTTGCCAGTTGTCACTAAGTTCTCCAACCCATTTCTTCTCATAACATGTCCAAAAAATGTCGACTGTCTACGTCTAATTTTTCTAATCAATTTACGATTTTCGTTTGTCTCCTGTAGTACTTGGTCATTTGTTTGTCTGTCTGTCCATGGTATTCTTTGCATTTTCCTCAGAAACCACATTTCTGCAGCCATCAGATGTTTCTCAGCTTGACTGCACATTGTCCAAGTTTCACATCCATACACAAGAACAGGCTCTATGTAACCCCTCAACACTCTTTTTCTCGTTTCAATTGACATCTTTGTATTGGTCAGAATGTATAACATATTTCCTGGTAAATGTGTTCTGGCAAATTGTTGAATTTTTGACAACAATACACACAATTACAAGTATCTGGGCAGTTTTTTCACAGGGGATGCAAGACTAGTTAGAGAATACGAAACGGAAATTCAGAAAGAAAGCAATATCAACTATCAGATAGCACCTATCCTAAAACTTCCAAGTATCAACATGTATACAGAAAGGAAGCTGACAGACGCTTTATTCTTCCCGACGCTGTGTTACCAAGGCCAGACATGGACAGTCCTGGAAACACACAGGTATACGATCACATCATGCGAGATGAGATGCATAATATGTGCAGCTGGTAAAACAAGAAGAGATATAGAGACATATGTGAAGCTAAGAACAAATGTAGGGATATCGCCTATTACTGAATTTATAGAGCATCAAAGAATTAAATGAGAATTTATCTAGAATGGAACAAGATCAACCAATGGCTAGAGAATTATACAGAGACAATTAAGAGGCACGCCGAGAGGATAACCGAGGCAGAGTTGGCTAGATGGAGTACAAGAGATACTGAATAAATCAAATATGACGTTAGTACAAGCAACAAGACAATCGAAACACAGAAAGTTATCACCACAGACGAGCTACAAGCAACATCGTTCCAGGCCATAAAGAACATGGCGCATAAAAAACATCTCTCTATCTATGGAACATGAACACAACGAAACGTTGCAGTTCCTGGATATCCTAATGAGACGTAGAGCAGACGGCACAATTCAAAGATCGGTGTACTGCACAGAAACATGGACTGGCCAATACTTAAATTTTCATAGCTTTGCACCTGTCCAGTACAAACGGGGCTTAGTGAGAACCCTGTTTGACCGTGCTAGGAAGATATGCACCCAGGATACACTGAAGGAAGAAATTAAAACTCTGAAGAATGGCTTACACCTGAATGGGTACTCTACAGGATTTATAAAGCACCACTGCCAACAGCCGAAACCAAAATCAGACGTACCTACGGTCCCTAAGCTCAAGGTGTTTATACAGCTTACCTTTCGAGGGGATGACGTAATGCAACGCCTACAGGACCGGCTTGTTACAGCAGTTGGTCGAACATTCTCAGCTGCAACTCCAGTTAATAGGTACAAAACCACACCTATTCCCAACCCAGCAATAAAAGAATCTACTCATCTGTACGCCACATCTAATTGTATTTACCCATTCACATGCAGGTTCGAGTCTGCCTACAATGGCCGAACAGAGAGGCAGTTACACACCAGGATTTTTGAACACGTACCAAACTGGGTTGACAAGAACCTACACACAAGTGATGGGATCATGGGAAGTGTGACACACCACAATTATAAACTTGCGGCGTCGCCCATTGCACGTCATGTCTTGGAAACCGGTCATGTCATTGAAAGGGACAGCGCTTTTCGCGTGTTGTTTCATAATACAAAATAGTCGTTTGCTAAAGTTTGCAGAAGCGATAATGATCCACCTGCACAAGCCAATTTTGTGCAAACAGAAAGACATGACAGTCAGTTTAAAATTACCATGGTAAACAACTGATATTACTGTGTGAACATGTGTATATTTCAGCTTGAACGATGATTCTAATTGTTTTACTCTGTGTTGTGTGACATCTGCAGTAAGTACCTGCCGAGATGCAGCGAAATGTGCCAGGCAATAAATCGTACTATATATGGTTTGTGTCTTCGTTATTCAAATTCACTACGGGAAAACATTGTTTTGATTTACAGAAAATTACATCTGCCTCCTATCTGTGATGCTTCACGGCAAACGGAGTAGGACAAAAGAAGAAGAAGAAAGAAGGAGATATAGCTTAATTAAGAAGACAAATTCTACACATAGAAAACATTAAGTGAATCAACCACAATTTGTTGCACGATGTGTTGCCCTGCACATTTCGCTGCATCTCGGCAGATACATACTGCAGAAGCATACAGTATATGACGTGAATAAATGAACTATACTTTGGCTGGAATACTTGAAGCACATAGTCATTGGTAACTGTTCAAATGTTGAGCCTTTATTATCCACGCGGTAATCGCTAATTTAAAATGAAGTCTAAATGTTTGCAGAAAATTAGTTGCAACCGTTTAATTGGTAACACCACATTATGAGCAATCGTTTATTGTGCGAGAAGCGGCTGGCCGAGTGGCTAAGATTGCCGGTTCTCCGTTGGGAGACCCGGGTTGGAATCCTCTGTGAGTTGTGGGTTTTTTTCTGTCGCGAGTGAAACGAAACCCCTAACCTGCATAGTTCACGACGACTGCATTAGTCTTAATTCGACAGTCTCAAGCTCAACCTGTCCTACACTGTATGGGAAATATGTGACAGATTTAGACGGACAGTTTATTGTTCGTCGAATACAGTATACGCAGCTCTTTTTCCTATTAACTTTCTGACAGGAATTCAGCAGCTGTTGACAGATGGCTGTCTGGCTTTGAAGAAAAATCATGTTTAGAAAAAGACATGTCCAATTGTCGGTTTGTTGACGTGTTATAATAGGGGCCCTAATTATGTTTCTTTATTGCTTGAGAAAATAGAGTTGCGTGTTTCGCTTCCTGATTTCTAGGTGTTTCTGGATTGGTGTTAATGAATCTGTGTTGTTCTTTAACATGTCTGGTGAGGTTCACACAATTGTAATGTCTGGTGTTGTTGCTCTTTAACATTCTGATGAGGTTCGCACACTTGCAGGGTCTGGTCTTGTTGCTATACTGATGTCTGGTCAGGTTTGCTGGTGTCAGGTCTTAGTCAGATATAACTGAGCTACCGTATAACAGTAGACGGTACTACCTGCTTTCTGTTAGCGCCGAACGTTGGGCGGCGCTTACCAAACCCGACACCCCACATTGTGCCAACGGCTTCGGGCGGAAGAGCGCAATTGGGAGGGTTTACCCTGGTGCGAGGAAATGCAACCTAAAGACAAAATGTCATGGCAGGGCAGACCAGGCACTAAGCCTTGGTTGGCGGCTGGTCTAGGATCGAAGCTCCGACAGGCGGACAGTTAGAGCATTGCTTTGTTGATCCGGCAGCTTCTGCAGCTTGTCTTGTTCCAGGTGTAGAGGTGTTACCTTTCCTCTGGAGTGAACTAGGCAGGCCGAGAGAGGGATCATGCTGCATGGGCAACACACGATCTCTATATTTTAGCCCAGGCTTTGTGCTATGGAGAGGCAATAACTCCATCCCAGGTCTTAACCGGTCTCGGAATCAAAGCGAGAGGCAACTGTTACGGGTTATAAGTCCTTGTCAGTTGGCGTAGACATGGGGCGCCACGCGTTGCCTCTGTCGGTGGGAGACACCTACAGGTGTTACTGATCAGCTACCGCCCGCCTCAAGCGGGGCAGCCCCCGGCCAGTTTGGTGCTGATCCGCAACAGCCTGGCTGCTTCAATGGGTGCTTGGGGCTAGGACAAAATCTGAATCGCAGGCTGTAAAACCAATGCACCAGGTACTAATAAAAAGAAAACAGAAACCTCAAGCTACGGCTTGCAACCTGGAACGTGAGAACCACGTGTCCAGGATTTTCTACTGACTTGAACAATATTTACGATGTGAGAAAAACGGCTGAGATTGATGCCGAACTCAATCGTCTTAACATTGATATTGCTGGCCTGCATGAGACTCGCCTCGCCGAGGAAGGGTCACTCAGGAAAAATAATTACACCTTTATTGGAAGGGTAGAGGGCAGGCAGAAAAAATGCAACATGGTGTGGGCTTTACAGTAAAGAATTCGCTACTGGGAATGATTGAAATTCCAGCAGGAGGTAAGAAAGACTATTATCCCTGCGCTTGGCAACCTATTGTGGTTTTGCCACCATTATTACTGCATATGCACCGACACTCGATTCCTCTGATGATGTGAAGGATTCGTGTGGGCAAGGACTCGAGTTCATGGCCAGTGTGCCTTGGAAAATACAACATCGGTCGCATGAATGAAAA
This sequence comes from Cepaea hortensis, assembly GCA_963921405.1. Classification (NCBI taxonomy): domain Eukaryota; kingdom Metazoa; phylum Mollusca; class Gastropoda; order Stylommatophora; family Helicidae; genus Cepaea; species Cepaea hortensis. Next base: position 9,327,705 of record OY992891.1, on the reverse strand, counting down.
TTAGCAAAGGCTGCTGGAGCATTGCACTAGAAATGACCTGTGTATTACAAACTCCTTTTGTAACACACAAGAGCTGCATAAGGTTACATGGAAACATCCAAGATCCGGCCATTGGCACCAGCTGGACTTCATCATCACACGGAGACAACATCTGAACCATATATCATTGACTCGAAGTTACCACAGTGCTGACTGTGATACGGATCACTCTTTAGTTGTTGCAAGGGTTAGACTGAGACCAAAGAGAATCTAAACAGCTAAACACAAATCTAGCCCCAGGATTAATATTATTAACACTCACGATGTTGAAAAGTGCTTTCAGTTTCAACAGCAACTTGATGACGCTTTCACTGATACACCAGAAAATTGTACAGTAAATGAAAAGTGGGGTCAACTTAAGGAAACTCTTTATAAAACTGCCGTAGTGGTTTACGGCACTGTAGATCATAAGAGGCAGGACTGGTTTGCCGCAAACAGCGAGACTCTGCAGCCCTTGATTGATAAGAAAAAGATAGCTCTCTTAAGAAACAAGGAAAGACCAACGCGTAAAACTCTGAGTGAGCTAAAGCAAGCTAGGAGGGATGTGCAAAAGGCTGCCAGGCAGTGTGCAAATGACTATTGGATCAAGTTATGTGAGTCCATACAAATCGCAAGTGATAAGGGAAACATCAGAAGCATGTAAGAAGGAATAAAGAAAGCCTGTGTTCCAGTGATAGAAAAAAGTGCACCATTGAAAACCTTGACTGGAGAAATCATAACTGATAAGAAACAGCAGATGGACAGATGGGTAGAGCACTATTTGGAGCTTTACTCAAGTGAGACCAAATTAGCGGATGATGCCCTCAACGCCAGAGAGACTCTACCAACTACACTTCCCACCATAACAGAAGTTAAGTGTGCTATAAATGAATTTGCATCTGGCAAGGTTCCAGGTAAGGATGGGATTCCAATAGAGGTTATCAGGAGTGGGCAAGACACACTCACTCTACAGATCCACCAGCTAATAGAGCTATGCTGGCGAGAAGAACAAGTCCCACATGATTTCAAAGATTCAAGCATCATAACGAACAAGGGCGATCGGAGCAACTGCAACAACTATAGGGGTATCTCACTTCTGTGTATTGTTGGAAAAGTATTTGCCAGAATTGTTTTGCGCAGACTTTAAGTCCTAGGAGATCAAGTCTACCCCGAATCACAGTGTGGCTTTCGACAGAACCGGTCAACCATTGATATGATATTTTCATTGCAACAAATGCAAGAAAAATGCCGTGAACAGAATCAACCACTGTTTATTGCCTTCATCGACCTCACAAAAGCATTTGATTTGGTCAGTCGTGAGGGTCTGTTCAAGGCACTAAAGAAGATTGGCTGCCCACCAACTCTTCTGTCCATTGTGGAATCATTACACACAGGCATGAAGGGTATAATCAAGTTTGATGGTGCAACTTCTGAAGAGTTTGAAATCAAGAGTGGAGTTAAGCAAGGTTGTGTACTTGCTCCCACCCTCTTTGGAATATACTTTTCACTTCTACTGAAATATGCCTTTCGTGATCAGGATGGTGGTATATACATTCACTCACGCTCATATGGCGGCCTCTACAATGCTCAGAGATTGAAGGCGAAGACCAAAATTAGGAGGGTACTGATCAGAGAGTTCCTTTTTGCAGATAATGCTGCAGTTACGACCCACTCTGAGGAAGAATTGCAATGTCTACTATCTGCATTCTCCAATGCTTGTTCTGAATTTGGTTTAACAATTAGCAAAAAGAAGACACATATTATGTCACAAGGTGCACACGGGGTACCATCAATCTTTATTGACGACGCCGAACTAGAGATGGTAGACCATTTTACATATCTATGATCAGTGGTAAATAGCAAATTATCCCTAGATCAGGAAATCAACATCCGGATTGGTAAGGCAGCAACAACAATGAACAGGTTAAGAAAAAGAGTCTGGGAGAACAGGAAGCTTACTGCCAAAACAAAAGTCCTTGTCTATCAAGCCTGTGTCCTTAGTACTCTTCTTTATGGCAGTGAAATCTGAACAACTTACTCACAACAAGAGAAACGTTTAAACAGCTTTCATATGTGGTGTCTGCGAAGAATTCTTGGTATTAAGTGGCAAGACAAAATCACAAATACTTAAGTATTGGAAAGATCAGGTTGTGTGACGGTTTATTCCATGCTTAGTCTTCGTAGACTTAGATGGATAGGACATCTTAGGAGGATGGATGATCGTAAAATACCAAAGGACATCATTTTTGGTGAATTACAGATGGGTAAGAGATCTCAGGGTCGGCCTCTACTACGATACAAAGATTTGTAGGGCAAAGATCAGAAATGGAATAAAGACAAAAGAGAAAATTATTGCAGATAAGTCACACACCGATCGTGTGAGACGTAAGATGGTGCATGATGGTGGAAATGACCACGTGTTCACATGCACCCACTGTGAACGAACATTTACAGCGCGAATTGGCCTTATCAGTCACAATCGCTGCCGCCATGGGTAAAAGTTATTATGCCTTTTTAAAGCACAAACTATCGTCTGTCAAGACGGCAAGGTGCCAATAAATGATGGTCAGGTTTGCACACTTGTAAGGTCAGGTGATGGTGATGTAATCATGTCTGGTGAGGTTACACTCTGTCACCATCTATTATCTGTTACATTATGTCACCCTCTGTTATCAGTTACATTCTTTCTCCATCTAATATCTGTTACATTATGTCATCCTCTGTTATCTGTTACACTCTGTCATCATCTATTATCTGTTACATTCTGTCACCCTCTAGTATTTGTTACATTATCTCACCTCTAGGAGTATCTTTTAAATTCTGTCATCCTATATTATCTGTTACATTCTGTCACCCTCTATTATCTTTGACATTCTTGCATCTCCTTCCAGGAAGAACACTCTTACCTTTGTAAAGTCTGAATGAGGTTGGAGCTGGGTAGGCTCGGACACACATCTTGATACTGACAGACGGGGCCCCAACGGCCGCTGGTAAGCTGATGTTTGACGTCCCACTACAGTGTTCTGGTGCACCTGAGGGATTCAACATTGGGAGTAGCGGGCTCATTAGTTTCTGCAGCATGTTCCACTGTGAATGTAATTAGGACTGATATACATCATCATGAATGATGTCCTTCACAGAATGTTGCTCTTATCACAACAGAACAGATTCTCGATCTTTGTCAGATTCTTTGCCTCGTACATTTTCATGCCGAAGGTGTCCTATTGCCCTGTGTCCACCTTCCTGCTGGCTGACCCCTGCTTTACTACCAGGAACCACGCCTTCCATCACTGTTCTCTCCAAGCCACTCTGACGTGTAAAAAGGCCAAGCTACGATTGCTATTCCAAAATCATCCTCCGATTGGCTCGTAAAAAATAAACTGGTTGCCATATCGACACCGTTCAATGCTTGTCTTTCAGTAGTCTTTTAGCTCACTACACATCAACCTACAATCGCATTTGTTCAGTGGTTCACGAATCGCGAACGAATAAACATGGCCACTGTTATTATTTTTCTCGCCAGCTTTAAAATTCGCGGTGTGAGTCGTTTTCTTCAAGCAGAAGGTCAAAGTCAAAATGTGGGCGAGAATCATCTTTGATTGTGTCGTGTAGACGGTGATAACGTTATGAACACCTGTCACACATGAATATACTCCTTGTCCACCCTCATTATGCACATCTTTACGCGCATCTCTGAATTTCAAGCACGAATTCCTCACAGACCTGTCACTCATAACGTTATCACCGTATATCGTACTACTGAATGCTGCAAACAATTAATTTTGTCGCTATAACAACAATCGGCCGTTGATTTTGGAATATCCCCAGTATTTGCGTTTCCGAGACATGATACTTTTTATGAGAGTTTTCTAATGTTATTTACAATGTGTAGATAGGCTGCTATGTTAAATTGCTTAGGATGAATAATGTGGTGATAAGTAATCAGACAGAGATACACTGTTAGGGGATATAGCAACACAACAATAAGGGCGATACATTGATAAGGAGATATACAATATAATTTTGAGATATACAATGATAAGGAGATATACAATGGAACTATGAGAAATATATTGATAAGGAGATATAAAATAGAACTATGAGAAATATATTAATAACGACATAACATATGAGAGATACAATAATAAGGAGATATACAATAGAACTATGAGAGATACGTTGAAAAATAACGACATAACTATGAGAGATACAGTGATATGGAGATATACAATAGAACTATGAGAAATACGTTGAAACAGAGATAAACAATGGAACTATGAGAAATACATTGATAAGGATATATACAATGTTGTTTGTCCTTCAAGTATTATTATGACCATTCATTTCTTCCAGTGGGATTGCATGTTTGGACCATGAGTTCTAAGATGGCTGGTAAAGCCTATTTGGCTCGAAATGTTATTTGACAATGTGGGCAAATAATGGTTGACGTTCCAGGATGAGGATCTCATGCTGGGGCTTTTCTGTTCAGCCTGTTGTTTTTTTTTTTTTCACAGCTCTTGCAGTCCTGATTTCTTCACAAATGACTACACCCTTGCCTAATGATGTACGCAACGAAATTCGGTCTTTGTCAGCAGTCTCCCAAATGTCGTGATGAATTCCTAAAGCTTTTAGTGAGATCTTAAGAGTGTCTTTAACGCGTTTCCTCTGACAGCCCTGGGAGCGTTTACCACTACGCAGCTTGCCGTAATAAAAAAAAGAAAGAAAAAAAATTCGTTTAGGGAGTCTGTGATGTGGCATGCGAGTCAAGTGACCAACCCAGCGAATCTGATTCTTCATTAGTAGAATGTGGATGCTGGGCATGGACGCTCTTTCTAGGACTTCAGTGTCTGGTATCTTGTCTTGCCATTTAATCTTCAGTAGCTTCCTAAGGCAGACTGTGTGGAAGTGGTTTAATTTCCTGGCGTGTCAATGGTAAACAGTCCATATTTCATAAGCATATTGCAGCTTTGTGTGCAGGCTTATTCCAGTTCTGTCCCATACATTCTTGTACAGTCTGCCCAAGGCCTCGCTGGCCTGGGAGATTCTTGCATTTATTTTTGTCATCAATTGCAGCAGTTTGTGACACAGTGCTGCCAAGATAGGTGACTTTGTCCACAGCACGTAGTCTATTACCATTCACTTTGATATTCGGCACGGTGTGATTACTCTCTGGAGCTAGCTGGTACATAACTACAGTCTTCTCCAAGTTGATATTGAGCCCAAATTGGCACAGGCATATGAGAAAGCTCAAACATTATGTTGCATGTCTGCCTCTGAGTTTTCATATACAGTGTAATCGTCACCAAACAGGAGCTCTCTGACGGTGTCGCTGGTAGTTTTGGTTCTAGCTTTTAGCCTTCTGAGATTGAACAACTTTCCATCCATACGGTAGTTGATGTCTATTCCACTGTCGTTGTTTTCGAAGGCATTCGTCAGCGTAGCTGAAAACATTAGGCTGAACAGTGTTAGTGCCAAGACACAGTCTTGCTTCACCCCATTGGTGACAGGAATGTGCCCAGACAGGGAGTCTCCGTGGCGAAGTGGTCAAGCCGTTTGACTCGGGCTCCGAAGGTTGTGGGTTCGATTCCGGGCCGCGTCCTTCGGTTCACGAGTAAAATTTTTTCAGAGACTCCTGTGGGTCGTCGCTAGAGCTACGGAGGTTGTGCTTTGTGCGACGCTTCCGCGCTGCGGAAAGAGACCGAGTCATATGAGATAAAACACGGTGCAATGAAGTCGACCCTGTCGACTTTTAAGCGACTTTTTAAGGGCCCAGACAATTCGCTATTTTTCTGTTCTCTTGCCTGCATACCATCATATACAATAGAAATATGAGACATATAATGATAAGGAGATATAACAAACACAACTATGACATATACACATTGATAAGGAGATATACAAAATACTATGAGAGAGATATATTGAAAAGGGAATATAAAAAATAGAGCTAAGAAGCAGGTAACAATTATAACGCAATATAGATATAACAACGATAAGATATTTTATATATATAAAGAAGTAAGTGATAAATTATTAAGAATCAATTATAAAGACAGGAATTAGGGATATTGTACAATTTAAATGACAGCAAAAAAAAAACTCTATTGTAAAAACTATCCAGAGACACATGTATACAAATAAAGAGCCTATGTATAACAATATCTGCCCGTGACGAAGTCAAGATGCCAGCTTTGCGCTCTGAAAGTCGTGGGTTCGTGTCCGGACTCCGTCATTTGGTTCACGGGTGCAAACTTCTCGGAGCCTCCTGAGGGTTGTCGCTGTTCTGTTTTGTGGTTTAGGCACACCCCGCTGCGGAAAGAGACTGAGCCATATGGGAGACAAGTTGGTGCAATGACGTCAAACATCTCGTCTTTAAACCTTGTCTTATCCGCTTCTTGTAGAACTGTCTCGTATTTCTGTCCACTTATGGTCTTCTTTGCATTCTCCTTAGAAGCCAGATACACATTGCATACCTACTGAGGGCAGACAGACAAACCAATGAGCAAGTCCTACAAGAAAAAAAAAATGAAACTCGTAAAATTATTAGAAAAAGTTGACGCAGACAGTCATTGTTCGGCGCGTAATGAGATAAATAAATTGGAGAATTTTGCCACAGCTCGCAATGTTGAAGGGAAAAGAACAAATGGCAGCAGAGAAGTAAATAAATGGACGGCGTGTCCACATGGCATAATGGAGAGAAAAACACAGAACTGATTTATGACTCTACTGATCGTATGAGATGGCGAAACATGACCGCGCACGCTTATCGGCATGGCACATGATGATGATGATTTTGAAATTCGGTGTATTGAATGGTTCCATAACCTGGTCTGGAACCGCTTAAACAAACCGGGAACGTGGAATCCAATGACGTGAATTTATATGGATAGTAGACGCGCACACACCGGGAGAGAGAGAGAGAGAGAGAGAGAGAGAGAGAGAGAGAGAGAGAGAGAGAGAGATAGAGAGAGAGAGAGAGAGAGAGAGAAGGGGTGGGGGAGTGAAAGTGATAGAAAAAGAGTGGGAGAGTGATAGTAAGAGAACGAACGGACGAACGTTATTTTCATAGTGTCTGTTCATACACTCTCCCCTGACTTTAACGACTGTCTTAACACTGAGCCATCATTCTTTTGTAGATTTGACAAGTTTTCTCAACCTGTCGTATTATATATGTGTCGTCCCTGGGGTGAGGGGAATCAACACCGACATCCTTTTAACCCCATATCACTATCTTGAGGATCTCCTTGCTTTCTGTCCACAACACCCCGTCAATCTCTCTCTCTCTCTCTCTCTCTCTCTCTCTCTCTCTCTCTCTCTCTCTCTCTCTCTCTCTCTCTCTCTCTCTCTCTCTCTCTCTTACTACTGAACCAAGTCCCCTCTCATTCTTTTCCAAAACACACTACACAACACTGGCTCTAACAAACCAACAAATTAGTTTAATAGAGAAAATAGTCATGTATGTGCAAAGTGTATGTGTAGAATGTCTGTCGTATAATCTAGTGTGTATGTAGAGTCAGAGCGAATAGCTCAGGAGCAAAGTCTGTTTCCTCACTGTACTGGCCACACAACAGCACCATATATCGGACAGAAGATCTCACACAAATGATGTCTCTCTCAGGCCAAGTGTCGCCTTCCTCCAATAGCTCTTGGACAATCCGGATGCTTGATCATCAATCTAACACACACCGTGTAACTAATCTGGTCATAAATGTTCTGTGCTCAGAGAATCCTAGAAACTAATGTGACTGTCACTTTGGAACACTAAATGGTAGTGTTTATCTGTTCATAGGAATTCCCCAATTGTAACACAAACTGTAATTGGTAATGATGGGAATTCACCAATTGTAACTCAATATGTTAATCTTCCAGGTATCTATATCTTCTAGTGTTCCTGGTACAGGTGTTATTGTCAGTGTCTTAATTTACTTTGATGTAAACTATCACTCAGGAAACACACCTATATAATCATCGTTTCCTGCTCAGCAAGGGCCAGGTTCCTGCAGACACTCTGGGTTATGGGCCCAGTGCAAAAGCCTCTTAGTAAACTCTGCCTTCAATACTCTAGCCATGACTTTCTTCTAGTTGGTGATGAAACCTAGTGGAACCTGTTGAAAAGAGAACACACCTGGTGAGAGCAACCCGATTCCAACCTTTATTAGGTGAGTGTAGGCCGACGGCAGCACTCAGATATATAACAGAGAACCAATCTCTGTCATAAGGCCGAGAAGCTCATCACATCGGTCTGAGTCATGGTAAGACAAGGAAAAACTAGAGGAAAAGGGCAGAAACCCAGTATATACCCTACTGGAAGATCCTACCATTTTACATTTTCTCCAACCCCTTCCCCCCGCCCCCTCCCCAACCATCGTCAATCTCCTTAAATATTATCCCACTACATTGTCGTTAACTCACTGAGTTAAATGATATCTTACACCAGCTAGTTTAAGCTACTCGATAGGCTACTGTTGCTGACACTCTTATAACACGTTCTATCAACGCACAGAACTACACTCGATTCCTAAGAATAATCTTATGCAGTTCTATTTATTTAATTACCATATTCTTATTCCTGCTTTAAATTGATACTATTGAATAACACAATGGTTAAATGTCCGCCGATGCAAAACAACATGAGACACTATAGTCTCTCTCCGTAATCAAGCTATAAATAACGCCCACGTCCTGGTGGTTTCACAACATTTGGTCAACTCTTCCAACGTTGTTTACCTCGACTGGTTTTAATACGGTGTCTGAATGACGTCACAAAGCTGTCTAGACACTAGACGTCTAGAATCTATTTTTCTCTCTCCGTTTCCCGACTTAATGTCAACAACTGGCTGGCTGTCCCCTTCATCTGGGAAATCATCCCGGTACTTCAAGGAGTCCCGCTAGTTTGTAATCTGGAGAATTCTTGTCCCCACAACAAAAGATCTGGCCGACTTTTACCCAGACATTTTGTCTATCACATTAAAGGGATGGTTGCCGCCTGCAGACGAATGACGCGACAGTCCTTCCTCGATAAACAACACATCAAAGAATGACGGCTGCTTGGTAGACGTACGTCGCGCCATGTTTTCATCGATCGACAACTTCCAGATTTTATGTGACACATCCTCTGACTACATACAACGAATATCATCTCACTGTTCTTCCACAATTCAAGTGGATAGTGGGGCGGCCATTTTGTAATCTAATTTTGCACAAGTGCAAACTGCTCAATCCTAATGACTCCTACACGGCGTATTGCTTAAGAGCCAGTGTGGGTCTGCCTTGATCCTATATCAAGTCAAGGAATAGTGAACTGATAGAAATAGAGCTTCACGCAATTCGGCGGAAAGCTCGGGCGGTTCATAGATTCTGGCCTGGCATGAGGACGACAAGGCGATTCGTAAGCGAGGGGACAATGTCTCCGCGAGGCAATCAGTTCTGCGCCGGGCCACGATCAAGTCTGGACCTGGCTCGGTGTTCTAGTAGTACGGCTAAAACAATGACGCTATCATTAATGAAGTGTTTAGCAATTGCGTTGTATATTAATTTGTTGAGTGAAATGTTGTAGAGTTGACAATGTCCATGCGAGAGTGTTTAAAGGAATATAGTAACTAAACCAAACCTGAGTCCGAGTCGTATTCTTATCGGACTTTTGAGTTGTGTTCAATAGTGAATTGGCGTAACTTATGTAGAATAGCAGAGTCCAACCATCTGTCACTGTCATTTACTGCCAATAGTAAATTACCTTGCGGTGTATGGCAGAGGGGTCTTTGAGTCCAACCATCAGCAAAGTAAAATACTGAATACAGTTAGCAAAGGGAGGATGTATAGCCAAGGAAGAGAGTCTTTCTCTCGGTAAGGAGGAAGAAGCAGTGAGAGAAATAATCCACGGTGGCGACATGACGATGCTGAATAAAAATACAACTAATACACCTAGAAGAGGACAACATTTATTACTACCAGTCGTCACAAAAACTTTATATATATATATATATATATATATATATATATATATATATATATATATATATATATATATATATATATATATATATACATATATACATATATATATATATATATATATATATATATATATATATATATATTAATTTCACCAAAGACCAGACATATAATATTATTTATTGCACAACAGCCATCCATCCATCATGTGCCATGCCGATAAGCGTGGGTGGTCATGTTTTGCCATCTCACTCGATCGCCAGAGTCGTGGATCAGCTCCGTGTTCTTGTCTCGACCATGCCAGGTGGCCAAGCCATCCAATTATTTACTTCTAGGTCTTCCCCTTGGTCTCTTCCCTTCGATCTTGCCAGTCGTGAAAAAGTTCTCCAATTCATTTCTTCTCATAACATGCCCAAAAAATTTTGACTATCTAAATCTAATGACTCTAATCACTTTACGATCTTCATTTGTTTCTTAAAGGACTTGTTCGTTGGTTCTTCTGTCTGTCCATGATATTCTTTCCATTTTCCTCGGAAACAACACTTCCACAGCCTTCAGCTGTTTTTCAGCTTGACTGCTTATTGTCGAGGCTTCACATCCATACAAACGTGTTAGGTTCTATGTAGCACTTCAACACTCTTTTTCTTGTTTCAATTGATATCATTTTATTGGTCAGTATGATTTTCATCCTGCAAAAGGCTACCTTCGGAATGGCAATTCTTGTTCTAATCTCTCCAAGGCATTTTCCATCAGATGTAATGACTGTGTCGAGATAACTGTATCGAACTGTATACCACAGTTATACCGTGGCTGAAATAATACTTTCCGTTGTCCCTCTCTCTTTCATGCAATTAATAATAACTTTCTTTTTTTTAATGACGTTTTCCTCGTACAACCTGATATCTACAACACTGATTCAAATCCATTAATGATGACCGTGATATCACCTTTGTCAGGGAAATACGTCTATATCAGCACACATATGCCAGCAGTGTTGTCATTATAAAGAAAACAATTGATGGAAAACGTAAGTTTCCTAAGACAAGTGACGTCATGCGATGTAACAGAACTGGTAGAACCAGATTTATAGGTCTTGCGCTGGCGAAGTTGATAGCGAACTGCATAGTTACTGTCATGAGCATGGTTGAGTGCGAGTTCGACGCCAGTGCTCGTCGCTTGCCAAATGAGGGAAAGATTGGCCACCCATTCCACCCCATTCTCGGCCTACACAATTTGATGGCGCAACCACAACACAGCCCCATAGTTAGACACTGCTACAGGGCAATATAGGTACAAAACGGCCAGTAGGCCCCGTCCTCATGTATTATTGTGGTACGGGGAACCACCGTGCTATTTTTAGCTGGGTAGGTTCTGCGGGAATACGCTCATCTGTAACCTGCTCACGACTTATAGAAGGTGAGATTCAGGTGTTTCTTTTTCTCCCGGAGGTAACTGAAATGATCAGAAGGTATCTCACGTGGTTGGGGATTATAAACTCCAAGAAAGTTATGTTACACGGAGAGTTGAATGTCTCGACTTCTCCGAGACGTAGTACGGGAATCGCCCATTCGACCGACAGCCGAGCAGTTCACTTCTTGCGGTTGAAACTATATCTGTGAGCTAAGCCAGCCTGTCTAGAAGGGAGTCAAAGATCCCCGACAGTTAACCATGACCAGTTCCAGGTGTTGTTTAAAATTAATAAGGTAAACTGGTTTTCTGTTTCCCATGACGGCGAGTCAATAAGTAAGTCACTAAGTTCGGTGGGTAGGCAGGTAAATGTAGTTGGTGTTTTCTACAGGTGTCATTAAGTGACAGCAACATGTAACTTTATATTCCCGTTCGCCAGGTGGCGCTATGTTTTCTTGCGCATGCGCAGCGCATAAATGGTGAACCGTACTTACGGGGTGTACAACCAAAAAGCAACGTGCTGTTGTGCGTTTGATTGGATTGTCAAGGAGTGTATTTAACCAATTTCAAGAAGAATGGTGACAATGTGAATTCTGAATCGTTCTGTAAAGTTCTATCGATGTTTAATTATGCAATACGAAGAAAACGTCCAGGACTGCTGACTAGAGGAGTGTTTCTTCTTCATGACTATGCCAGACAACATACGGCTCGATTAACTCAGGAGAAAATTAACCAACTAAGGTGGGTAGTTCTGAAACATCCATCTTACAGCACCCTAAGGATTTTCACCTTTTTATTCCACCTAAAACGCACCTTGGCGGGAGACATTTCGCAAATGACGCCAAAGTTAAATGTGAAGTGAAAACGTGGTTTAGAAAACAGAGCACGCAGTTCTATGCCACCGGTTTGGGAGGACTGATAAACCGATGGGATAAATGCATCAATATTGGTGGAAATTATGTTGAGAAATAAAGGGACAATGTATGTATAAAAATAAACAGGTTTCAGGTTGTTATCATATTTAGTTATTTTTCAACAGCCATTTGTGTCTTACTTATTGACTTCCCTTCGTAGGAGTGGTCTACCAAAAAAAAATTGTGGACGCGAGTAGAGACCGCCGTTCGTGTGTTGAGTAAAGGTCAGATCAAGCATATTAATGAGGTGTTATTGATTTGTTGATGCGGGTGTTTCGGACAATATCAGGCTGTCTTTAAACCACTATTACAACTATTAATTAGCGATAACTGATATCCATTAGCGAATAACCAAGGTCATTAACCACGCCGAAACATTATCCTGTGTCGTAGTAATATATGCAGGACATATCTCCCTGGAGTAATTGGTTAGGTAGAAAGGGTAAGGATATTTACCTTCTACCTGGGGAAGGAACCATGTACACATATATTTACCTTCTACATGAGGAAAGAAACTATGTATGCATACCACTATTAACCTTCTACCCAAAAGGCGGACAGAATCAATTACGCACACACCACGCATACTTTTAAATGGGGAAGAAGATCGGTGTCAAATAAAACGGTTTTTCTTCTAGAATGAATGAGAACCAGGAGAGAAAAGAACGACGGTGACTGAATGAAGAGGAATCGTCAGGAAAGACGAATATCCCCCATAGAATGACCACTAAACCTGAGATCTGGAAAGTCTCTGGTCAGGTTGACTATGAGACTAACCATTAAGTAAATAAATATATTCTAATAGAGTGAATGAAGAGAGTGAGAAAGAGTGAGTATTGTATAAAAGAGTTCCGTATGTCCCTTTTGCGGCGACGACCGGACCTGTACAAGCTGGGACCTAGGTCTTCTAAGACAACGCTGATCAAGGGACTGCCTGACTGATGATTGTCCAGTTTACTCCAGTCAACTCTCTCTCTCCTCTGCAGAACAAGCTCCGGTCTGTGAAGAACACTCCATAGGGCCACTATTTACTATTACATCCTCAGGGTAAGACATTTAAAGTTCTACACCCGGTGTATGGCTCTGCTACAGTGCTACCATGCCACGACGATACCACAGGTTACATTGTCGTGTACTCTACTTGCAGCTAAGCTCCAGAGTGATTGTTCGTTTTTTTTTGTTTTTTTTTGAAACGACACCATGAACCAGTGGTTTTCCCGAAATAAGAACATTCCGTTAGTATGAAAGCTACCGTCTTCAGTCAATCCATCGTGTCTACAGCCAGAGGTTTGAACATTATTCTAGTGTGAAGGCTACCGTCTTCAATCAGTTCCCGTGTCTACAACCAGAGGTCTGAACATTTCGCCAGAGTGAAGGCTAAAATCTTCAGTAAGTCCAAAGGGTCAACAACTATTGAAAGGAGGATCCTAGTAGATCGGGTGAGCCAACCACAACTACCAGACGTACTGACAGGGACGGAGTACGCCCTGTGATGATACCACAGATCGGGCGACCTGAATTTTGAGCTGCTGATCCTCCTTTGTGTATCTAGCGTCTATACCCACTTTCTTCATATAACCTTGTCCTCTCCTATACTATCAGGTTATATTACATTGATTGATCTTTACAGTGACTTTACCAGATTTGAGTTGTGTCTTCAGAAACGAGTCCCCAGAGGAGAAAGTCTCTAGGTTGAGTGAGTGAGTGAAAGCAGAGTCCAGGGGCCTGTAGGGTCAAGGGACCAATTTCTCTCCTGTCTTGGCCAGAACTCGTCCTGAAGTATAAAGTGTACCCATATCCCAGCTTACCCAACGGGTACCGGTACATGATCCAGATATAGTACAATGATGGGTCATGACTCAGATGTGAGTACAATGATGGGTCATGAATCATATGTGGTCACAAATCACATGAACGCACTACGACGTGAAAACCCCGAGCCAGGCGCCTGCCAGGACACAAGCGTCTCCTCCAGGCGTCATTCAGAGGTTGATCGTAGTCTAGGTTAGACGGGTCAAGATTGATCGTGGCAATGGCAGAATTCACCATCCGCCGCTAGTCTCAGATATTTTACATTTGTTATATAGAAGTGTTCCTCCCCAAGGCGCTTAGCGGCAAAAGTGGAAGATGATGTTGATGATGATGCTGATTATTATTATTATTATTATTATTATTATTATTATTATTATTATTATTATTATTATATAAGTGTTTTATATTTGTCGTGGAATGCCACCTTAACATCGCAGAATATTTTTCTCGGTCTCCAAATTTGAGAGGCCAAATTGAGAAAGAATGAATTAATCACGCTACTCCACGGCTATCTAGTCGTGAGGTAAGATTATTCACAAAAAGCCTCTAGCCATGATGTAAGCTTGCAGATGGCAAGTAAAATGGACAGTGTAATTAAAACCGACCAGGCATGACACCTGATAAGCAGAGGTAGGAAATCGCCCAGGTGTGAACAACATTGACACAGGGAGAGATAATAGTCCCAGGGCTGTAAACAAGCCCCATCCACTCTGACTGGCAGACTCAGGAATGTGTGAAAACAGATCTGATAAGGCAATTAACACTGGGCCTGTAGACTTTGTACCAGACAGAGAGGAGCAAGGTGTGATGGCCAGGTTGCAGTGATAAGTGCAATTACCGTCAGGGGGAGATAAGAAGAATTTATGACGGGAATGCCAAGGAGATAATACTGTCTGCCTGGACTCAGCTTAAATAAGGGTACCTAGCCTGGTTTATGTTAGAAAATGTTTGACTTCAGAACAGGTGAGACAACCAGCTCGTTTGTAGTCATATGCATGATTATTATGTTGGCTTCTAGGAAGGATTTCTTAGTAACTATGCAACAGTCTTTTAGACATATGAACTTTCAGTCTATATCTGATCTAGGTTATTGCAAGAACTATCATTGTCATAGGTTACTTGAGTGTGTTTTTCTAAGTTCTGTGGTCAATATCATTGTGCTTCATGTATTACTCTTATGAGAAGTAGAAACTTATGGAAGGAGATCTTGTCTAGATATACTTTTAGGTGTCTTGGTACATGCTTGTCATTTCTTTGTACACTATCCTAGTTGCCTTTTTGGCGTGTGCATTTGTTGTACAGATTATAGTCAACTGACTATTTATTTAATTCTTACAACAGCAGTAACTAAGTGGTGATTAAACCGGGCAGCTCAGCAAATATGGCTGGTCTGTGTGGTCACTTCAATTAGACTTGTTGTATATCTCATTTTGTAGCTATACAATATTAGTACTCATTAATAATGCCTGATGCTATTATGTTGAGTATCATTAGATGTCCATCTTGAAGTAATATAATGTTTACGGATATGTTGGATGTATGTATGTGTAATTTCATATGAATATACGATGCTAGGAATATGCTTCGTACGTATTCTTTGTGTGTGTATACGTCTCATTTCGTATACATACAAACTAACTAGTGCATTATGCTATGATGTTAAAGTATCATAACATGTCTAGTTTAATCAATATGTTTATGTGTATTGGATGTTTGATATATTGATTTGTCATATGCAAACTTACCAATATGAAGTGTTATGCTATTGTCTACGCATTGGCACATTGGCCAAGGATTGTGTTGGAAGCAGAGGTGTAATGGTACAGACATTACCCACAATTGGTATAGGGTATATGGTGCTAAACTTTCTCAGTGTATTGTGGGCGTGCGTTCACGGTAATGCATGTGAACCTGGCACAGCTACTGGTCCCGGCTTGTAAGCCCGGATGACCCGGCATTATTATAATACCATTACCGATCCTGTGAGCTGCTAAACCAACTTTGGACGGAGCGGCTGTACGACACAGAATTTCTGTATTAGCGACGGACATGGGCCGGCAGAAATGTAATCATTACAGGCGTGTGAGACAATTCAAAAGCCCGTCCCAGACTAAAGACAGTAGGGAGAAGGAGGATGGTGAACGCAGTAGAGCTGGAAGATAAACTTGGCCAGACTGGTCATTGTATATGTTTGTGTTATGCTATGTTTTAATTAGGATTGCGCTGATGTAGAATTAGATATAACACATTCTCGACTTTCTTTCAAGCTCTCACAAGGAGCACCTATGTTGTAGATCTCAAGAACGAGTGACGACTAGGAGTGTCAGGACTGACAGGATCGTCAGAATACCGACAAGCTGTTTCTTTTTTGGTTTCCACTGGAGAGTTGCTGATCTCTCACTGATCCAGACAGGATTCAGAGTTACGTATTGTATATTAATCATTTCACCTTCATGATTACTGTAGTACAGAAACTCATACGCATCCATCATCGTCTGGAAAAACCTTACATGTGTAATATGAGTAGTAAATAAATGTTGTAGTCTTGTAACTCATAGTTCTCTCGTTATATGTTAATTCCAATTGTGCATATGTGTTGTTGTGTACATTGGTGGGGGTTCACTTACACACCAAGGAAAGGAGCAGTCAGGGAGAAAAACCTGTACTAGGATAGTTGTCCTTAAACTTTAATTCAGACTTAAAAATCTATCCTAGCTAACCTTCTCTTTCCTATACCTTGGCGAATATTCAGCACAGTTCATTTCAATTTTTGTAACGAGCCACTTAGAGCTGTACGTTGGATATTCAGGGCTTAATCTGTAGTTCAGCCATATAGATTTTGTCCCTAGTCAGTTTCTGACTATTTGGGGTTGCTCGCCAGTGAATAATACTTTCATCTAGCCGGTGGGGCACCCCGACTTCTGACAATATAGATGATATATAAGAATTGTGAGAGTGTGAATATGGCCATGCAATTAAATGTTGTAAATGTGACTTCAAGGACAATAGATATTGTAAAACCTGCTGGAGTTATGTTAAGTTCACATATCTCACTGTGTAACTCTTGGGAAGGTAGGTGGAGGAGTGTGCAATTTTAAAATAAACTGTTCTAGTAAACTACTCATACTCAGTCAGCTCATGACAACTTAAGGACACACCTGTGTAAACATCTATGCTAATCTACCGACACTCAGCAAGTAATGACTGTAACTCCGCGGAGCCATTCATAACAATATATTGCGTACAGTCAATATGAGTAACGTACCGGGTCAATCTGAACACGCTGTGATATAGCATTGGTCCAGCGCCACCTAAGTGGGGTCATGTCAACAGGAGACATATCATGTACTCACATCTGACTTGAAGACGGGTGACTTGACTGGCCTGGTGATGTTGACCCTGTACCATGTTGCTGGCCAGACAGACATAGCTGCCCATGTCACTGCAGGTTGCCGTCTTCTGGTATGTGACGTTACCTGTGGATGACTGCAGGATTGTGTTTAACATTGAATGACATGAAATAGTTGCCGTGACATATAGTTAGTGTGTGTGACATTTAATGATATCAAGGAGTTGCCGTGACACATAGTTAGTGTGTGTAACATTGAATGACATTAAGGAGTTGCCGTGACATATAGTTAGTGTGTGTGACATTGAATGACATGAAAAAGTTGCTGTGACATATAGTTAGTGTGTTTGACATTGAATGACATGAAGGAGTTTCAGTGACATATAGTTAGTGTGTTTAACATTGAATGACATGAATGAGTTGTCGTGACATATAGTTAGTGTGTTTAACATTGAATGACATGAAGGAGTTGCTGTGACATATAGTTAGTGTGTTTAACATTGAATGACATGAAATAGTTGCCGTGGCATATAGCTAGTGTGTGTGACATTGAATGACATGAAGGAGTTGCTGTGACATATAGTTAGTGTGTTTGACATTGAATGACATGAAGGAGTTGCCGTGACATATAGTTAGTGTGTTTGACATTGAATGACATGAAGGAGCTGCTGTGACATATAGTTAGTGTGTTTGACATTGAATGACATGAAGGAGTTGCCGTGACATATAGTTAGTGTGTTTGACTTTGAATGACATGAAGGAGTTGCCGTGACATATAGTTAGTGTGTGTGACATTGAATGACATGAAGGAGTTGCTGTGACATATAGTTAGTGTGTTTAACATTGAATGACATGAAATAGTTGCTGTGACATATAGTTAGTGTGTGTGATATTGAATGACATGAAGGAGTTGCTGTGACATATAGTTAGTGTGTGTGACATTGAATGACATGAAATAGTTGCCGTGACATATAGTTAGTATGTGTGACATTGAATGACATGAAATAGTTGCCGTGACATATAGTTAGTGTGTTTGACATTGAATGACATGAAATAGTTGCTGTGACATATAGTTAGTGTGTTTGACATTGAATGACATGAAGGAGTTGCCGTGACATATAGTTAGTGTGTGTGACATTGAATGACATGCAGGAGTTGCTGTGACATATAGTTAGTGTGTTTAACATTGAATGACATGAAATATTTGCTGTGACATATAGTTAGTGTGTTTGATATTGAATGACATAAAGGAGTTGCCGTGACATATAGTTAGTGTGTTTGACATTGAATGACATGAAATAGTTGCTGTGACATATAGTTAGTGTGTGTGACATTGAATGACATGAAATAGTTTCTGTGACATATAGTTAGTGTGTTTGATATTAAATGACATGAAGGAGTTGCCGTAACATATAGTTAGAGTGTTTGACATTGAATGACATGAAATAGTTACTGTGACATATAGTTAGTGTGTGTGACATTGAATGACATGAAGGAGTTGCTGTGACATATAGTTAGTGTATTTGACATTGAATGACATGAAATAGTTGCCGTGACATATAGTTAGTATGTGTGACATTGAATGACATGAAATAGTTGCTGTGACATATAGTTAGTGTGTGTGACATTGAATGACATGAAGGAGATGCTGTGACATATAGTTAGTGTGTTTGACATTGAATGACATGAAATAGTTGACGTGACATATAGTTAGTGTGTGTGACATTGAATGACATGAAATAGTTGCCGTGACATATATTTAGTGTGTTTGACTTTGAATGACATGAAGGTGTTGCCGTGACATATAGTTAGTGTGTGTGACATTGAATGACATGCAGGAGTTGCTGTGACATATAGTTAGTGTGTTTAACATTGAATGACATGAAATAGTTGCTGTGACATATATTTAGTGTGTGTGATATTGAATGATATGAAATAGTTGCTGTGACATATAGTTAGTGTGTGTGACATTGAATGACATGAAATAGTTGCCGTAACATATAGTTAGTGTGTTTGACATTGAATGACATGAAATAGTTGCTGTGACATATAGTTAGTGTGTTGACATTGAATGACATGAAGGAGTTGCCGTGACATATAGTTAGTGTGTGTGACATTGAATGACATGAAGGAGTTGCTGTGACATATAGTTAGTGTGTTTAACATTGAATGACATGAAATAGTTGCTGTGTCATATAGTTAGTGTGTTTGATATTGAATGACACGAAGGAGTTGCCGTGACATATAGTTAGTGTGTTTGACATTGAATGACATGAAATAGTTGCTGTGCCATATAGTTAGTGTGTTTAACATTGAATGACATGAAATAGTTGCCGTGACATATAGTTAGTATGTGTGACATTGAATGACATGAAATAGTTGCTGTGACATATAGTTAGTGTGTGTGACATTGAATGACATGAAAGAGTTGCTGTGACATATAGTTAGTGTGTTTGACATTGAATGACATGAAATAGTTGACGTGACATATAGTTAGTGTGTGTGACATTGAATGACATGAAATAGTTGCCGTGACATATAGTTAGTGTGTTTGACATTGAATGACATGAAGGTGTTGCCGTGACATATAGTTAGTGTGTGTGACATTGAATGACATGAAGGAGTTGCTGTGACATATAGTTAGTGTGTTTAACATTGAATGACATGAAATAGTTGCTGTGACATATATTTAGTGTGTGTGATATTGAATGACATGAAATAGTTGCTGTGACATATAGTTAGTGTGTGTGACATTGAATGACATGAAATAGTTGCCGTGACATATAGTTAGTGTTTTTGACATTGAATGACATAAAATAGTTGCTGTGACATATAGTTAGTGTGTTTGACATTGAATGACATGAAGGAGTTGCCGTGACATATAGTTAGTGTGTGTGACATTGAATGACATGAAGGAGTTGCTGTGACATATAGTTAGTGTGTTTAACATTGAATGACATGAAATAGTTGCTGTGACATATAGTTAGTGTGTTTGATATTGAATGACACGAAGGAGTTGCCGTGACATATATTTAGTGTGTTTGACATTGAATGACATGAAATAGTTGCTGTGACATATAGTTAGTGTGTGTGACATTGAATGACATGAAGGAGTTGCTGTGACATATAGTTAGTGTGTTTGACATTGAATGACATTAAATAGTTGCCGTGACATATAGTTAGTATGTGTAACATTGAATGACATGAAATAGTTGCTGTGACATATAGTTAGTGTGTGTGACATTGAATGACATGAAGGAGTTGCTGTGACATATAGTTAGTGTGTTTGACATTGAATGACATGAAATAGTTGCCGTGACATATAGTTAGTGTGTGTGACATTGAATGTCATGAAATAGTTGCCGTGACATATAGTTAGTGTGATTGACATTGAATGACATGAAGGAGTTGCCGTGACATATAGTTAGTGTGTGTGACATTGAATGACATGAAATAGTTGCTGTGACATATAGTTAGTGTGTTTGACATTGAATGACATGAAATAGTTGCTGTGACATATAGTTAGTGTGTTTAACATTGAATGACATGAAATAGTTGCCGTGACATATAGTTAGTATGTGTGACATTGAATGACATGAAATAGTTGCTGTGACATATAGTTAGTGTGTGTGACATTGAATGACATGAAAGAGTTGCTGTGACATATAGTTAGGGTGTTTGACATTGAATGACATGAAATAGTTGCCGTGACATATAGTTAGTGTGTTTGACATTGAATGACTTGACATAGTTGCTGTGACATATAGTTAGTGTGTTTGACATTGAGTGACATGAAGGAGTTGCCGTGACATATAGTTAGTGTGTGTGACATTGAATGACATGAAGGAGTTGCTGTGACATATAGTTAGTGTGTTTGACATTGAATGACATGAAATAGTTGCCGTGACATATATTTAGTGTGTGTGACATTGAATGACATGAAGGAGTTGCTGTGACATATAGTTAGTGTGTTTGACATTGAATGACATGAAATAGTTGCCGTGACATATAGTTAGTGTGTGTGACATTGAATGACATGAAGGAGTTGACGCGACATATATTTAGTGTGTTTGACATTGAATGACATGAAATAGTTGCCGTGACATATAGTTAGTTTGTGTGACATTGAATGACATGAAGGAGTTGCCGTTACATATAGTTAGTGTGTGTGACATTGAATGACATGAAGGAGTTGCTGTGACATATAGTTAGTGTGTTTGACATTGAATGACATGAAATAGTTGCCGTGACATATAGTAAGTATGTGTGACATTGAATGACATGAAATAGTTGCTGTGACATATAGTTAGTGTGTGTGACATTGAATGACTTGAAGGAGTTGCTGTGACATATAGTTAGTGTGTTTGACATTGAATGACATAAAATAGTTGCCGTGACATATAGTTAGTGTGTGTGACATTGAATGACATTAAATAGTTGCCGTGACATATAGTTAGTGTGTTTGACATTGAATGACATGAAGGAGTTGCCGTGAAATATAGTTAGTGTGTGTGACATTGAATGACATGAAATAGTTGCTGTGACATATAGTTAGTGTGTTTGACATTGAATGACATGAAATTGTTGCTGTGACATATAGATAGTGTGTTTGACATTGAATGACACGAAATAGTTGCCGTGACATATAGTTAGTATGTGTGACATTGAATGACAAGAAATAGGTGCTGTGACATATAGTTAGTGTGTTTGACATTGAATGACATGAAATAGTTGTTGTGACATATAGTTAGTGTGTTTGACATTGAATGACATGAAATAGTTGCTGTGACATATAGTTAGTGTGTTTGACATTGAATGACATGAAGGAGTTGCCGTGACATATAGTTAGTGTGTGTGACATTGAATGACATGAAGGAGTTGCTGTGACATATAGTTAGTGTGTTTGACATTGAATGACATGAAATAGTTGCCGTGACATATAGTTAGTGTGTGTGACATTGAATGACATGAAGGAGTTGCCGTGACATATAGTTAGTGTGTTTGACATTGAATGACATGAAATAGTTGCCGTGACATATAGTTAGTGTGTGTGACATTGAATGACATGAAGGAGTTGCTGTGACATATAGTTAGTGTGTTTGACATTGAATGACATGAAATAGTTGCTGTGACATATAGTTAGTGTGTGTGACATTGAATGACATGAAGGAGTTGCTGTGACATATAGTTAGTGTATTTGACATTGAATGACATGAAATAGTTGCTGTGACATATAGTTAGTGTGTGTGATATTGAATGACATAAAGTAGTTGCGGTGACATATAGTTAGTGTGTGTTACATTGAATGACATGAAATAGTTGCCGTGACATATAGTTAGTGTGTTTGACATTGAATGACATGAAATAGTTGCTATGACATATAGTTAGTGTGTTTGGCATTGAATGACATGAAGGAGTTGCCGTGACATATAGGTAGTGTGTGTGACATTGAATGACATGCAGGAGTTGCTGTGGCATATAGTTAGTGTGTTTAACATTGAATGACATGAAATAGTTGCTGTGACATATAGTTAGTGTGTTTGATATTGAATGACATGAAGGAGTTGCCGTGACATATAGTTAGTGTGTTTGACATTGAATGACATGAAATAGTTGCTGTGACATATAGTTAGTGTGTGTGACATTGAATGACATGAAGGAGTTGCTGTGACATATAGTTAGTGTGTTTGACATTGAATGACATGAAATAGTTGCCGTGACATATAGTTAGTATGTGTGACATTGAATGACATGAAATAGTTGATGTAACATATAGTTAGTGTGTTTGACATTGAATGACATGAAATAGTTGCTGTGACATATAGTTAGTGTGTTTGACATTGAATGACACGAAATAGTTGCCGTGACATATAGTTAGAATGTGTGACATTGAATGACAAGAAATAGGTGCTGTGACATATAGTTAGTGTGTTTGACATTGAATGACATGAAATAGTTGCCGTGACATATAGTTAGTGTGTTTGACATTGAATGACATGAAATACTTGCTGTGACATATAGTTAGTGTGTTTGACATTGAATGACATGAAGGAGTTGCCGTGACATATAGTTAGTGTGTGTGACATTGAATGACATGAAGGAGTTGCTGTGACATATAGTTAGTGTGTTTGACATTGAATGACATGAAATAGTTGCCGTGACATATAGTTAGTGTGTGTGACAATGAATGACATGAAGGAGTTGCCGTGACATATAGTTAGTGTGTTTGACATTGAATGACATGAAATAGTTGCCGTGACATATAGTTAGTGTGTGTGACATTGAATGACATGAAGGTGTTGCTGTGACATATAGTTAGTGTGTGTGACATTGAATGACATGAAGGAGTTGCTGTGACATATAGTTAGTGTATTTGACATTGAATGACATGAAATAGTTGCCGTGACATATAGTTAGTATGTGTGACATCGAATGACATGAAGAAGATGCTATGACATATAGTTAGTGTGTTTGACATTGAATGACATGAAATAATTTCCGTGACATATATTTAGTGTGTGTGACATTGAATGACATGAAATAGTTGCCGTGACATATAGTTAGTGTGTTTGACATTGAATGACATGAAATAGTTGCCGTGACATATAGTTTGTGTGTGTGACATTGAATGACATGAAATAGTTGCCGTGACATATAGTTAGTGTGTTTGACATTGAATGACATGAAGGAGTTGCCGTGACATACAGTTAGTGTGTGTGACATTGAATGACATGAAATAGTTGCTGTGACATATAGTTAGTGTGTTTGACATTGAATGACATGAAATAGTTGCCGTGACATATAGTTAGTGTGTGTGACATTGAATGACATGAAGGAGTTGCTGTGACATATAGTTAGTGTGTTTGACATTGAATGACATGAAATAGTTGCTGTGACATATAGTTAGTGTGTGTGATATTGAATGACATAAAGAAGTTGCGGTGACATATAGTTAGTGTGTGTTACATTGAATGACATGAAATAGTTGCCGTGACATATAGTTAGTGTGTTTGACATTGAATGACATGAAATAGTTGCTATGACATATAGTTAGTGTGTTTGGCATTGAATGACATGAAGGAGTTGCCGTGACATATAGGTAGTGTGTGTGACATTGAATGACATGCAGGAGTTGCTGTGGCATATAGTTAGTGTGTTTAACATTGAATGACATGAAATAGTTGCTGTGACATATAGTTAGTGTGTTTGATATTGAATGACATGAAGGAGTTGCCGTGACATATAGTTAGTGTGTTTGACATTGAATGACATGAAATAGTTGCTGTGACATATAGTTAGTGTGTGTGACATTGAATGACATGAAGGAGTTGCTGTGACATATAGTTAGTGTGTTTGACATTGAATGACATGAAATAGTTGCCGTGACATATAGTTAGTATGTGTGACATTGAATGACATGAAATAGTTGATGTGACATATAGTTAGTGTGTTTGACATTGAATGACATGAAATAGTTGCTGTGACATATAGTTAGTGTGTTTGACATTGAATGACACGAAATAGTTGCCGTGACATATAGTTAGAATGTGTGACATTGAATGACAAGAAATAGGTGCTGTGACATATAGTTAGTGTGTTTGACATTGAATGACATGAAATAGTTGCCGTGACATATAGTTAGTGTGTTTGACATTGAATGACATGAAATACTTGCTGTGACATATAGTTAGTGTGTTTGACATTGAATGACATGAAGGAGTTGCCGTGACATATAGTTAGTGTGTGTGACATTGAATGACATGAAGGAGGTGCTGTGACATATAGTTAGTGTGTTTGACATTGAATGACATGAAATAGTTGCCGTGACATATAGTTAGTGTGTGTGACAATGAATGACATGAAGGAGTTGCCGTGACATATAGTTAGTGTGTTTGACATTGAATGACATGAAATAGTTGCCGTGACATATAGTTAGTGTGTGTGACATTGAATGAAATGAAGGAGTTGCTGTGACATATAGTTAGTGTGTTTGACATTGAATGACATGAAATAGTTGCTGTGACATATAGTTAGTGTGTGTGACATTGAATGACATGAAGGAGTTGCTGTGACATATAGTTAGTGTATTTGACATTGAATGACATGAAATAGTTGCCGTGACATATAGTTAGTATGTGTGACATCGAATGACATGAAGAAGATGCTGTGACATATAGTTAGTGTGTTTGACATTGAATGACATGAAATAATTTCCGTGACATATATTTAGTGTGTGTGACATTGAATGACATGAAATAGTTGCCGTGACATATAGTTAGTGTGTTTGACATTGAATGACATGAAATAGTTGCCGTGACATATAGTTTGTGTGTGTGACATTGAATGACATGAAATAGTTGCCGTGACATATAGTTAGTGTGTTTGACATTGAATGACATGAAAGAGTTGCCGTGACATACAGTTAATGTGTGTGACATTGAATGTCATGAAATAGTTGCTGTGACATATAGTTAGTGTGTTTGACATTGAATGACATGAAATAGTTGCCGTGACATATAGTTAGTGTGTGTGACATTGAATGACATGAAGGAGTTGCTGTGACATATAGTTAGTGTATTTGACATTGAATGACATGAAATAGTTGCCGTGACATATAGTTAGTATGTGTGACATTGAATGACATGAAATAGTTGCTGTGACATATAGTTAGTGTGTGTGACATTGAATGACATGAAGGAGATGCTGTGACATATAGTTAGTGTGTTTGACATTGAATGACATGAAATAGTTGACGTGACATATAGTTAGTGTGTGTGACATTGAATGACATGAAATAGTTGCCGTGACATATATTTAGTGTGTTTGACTTTGAATGACATGAAGGTGTTGCCGTGACATATAGTTAGTGTGTGTGACATTGAATGACATGCAGGAGTTGCTGTGACATATAGTTAGTGTGTTTAACATTGAATGACATGAAATAGTTGCTGTGACATATATTTAGTGTGTGTGATATTGAATGATATGAAATAGTTGCTGTGACATATAGTTAGTGTGTGTGACATTGAATGACATGAAATAGTTGCCGTAACATATAGTTAGTGTGTTTGACATTGAATGACATGAAATAGTTGCTGTGACATATAGTTAGTGTGTTGACATTGAATGACATGAAGGAGTTGCCGTGACATATAGTTAGTGTGTGTGACATTGAATGACATGAAGGAGTTGCTGTGACATATAGTTAGTGTGTTTAACATTGAATGACATGAAATAGTTGCTGTGACATATAGTTAGTGTGTTTGATATTGAATGACACGAAGGAGTTGCCGTGACATATAGTTAGTGTGTTTGACATTGAATGACATGAAATAGTTGCTGTGCCATATAGTTAGTGTGTTTAACATTGAATGACATGAAATAGTTGCCGTGACATATAGTTAGTATGTGTGACATTGAATGACATGAAATAGTTGCTGTGACATATAGTTAGTGTGTGTGACATTGAATGACATGAAAGAGTTGCTGTGACATATAGTTAGTGTGTTTGACATTGAATGACATGAAATAGTTGACGTGACATATAGTTAGTGTGTGTGACATTGAATGACATGAAATAGTTGCCGTGACATATAGTTAGTGTGTTTGACATTGAATGACATGAAGGTGTTGCCGTGACATATAGTTAGTGTGTGTGACATTGAATGACATGAAGGAGTTGCTGTGACATATAGTTAGTGTGTTTAACATTGAATGACATGAAATAGTTGCTGTGACATATATTTAGTGTGTGTGATATTGAATGACATGAAATAGTTGCTGTGACATATAGTTAGTGTGTGTGACATTGAATGACATGAAATAGTTGCCGTGACATATAGTTAGTGTTTTTGACATTGAATGACATAAAATAGTTGCTGTGACATATAGTTAGTGTGTTTGACATTGAATGACATGAAATAGTTGCCGTGACATATAGTTAGTGTGTGTGACATTGAATGAAATGAAGGAGTTGCTGTGACATATAGTTAGTGTGTTTGACATTGAATGACATGAAATAGTTGCTGTGACATATAGTTAGTGTGTGTGACATTGAATGACATGAAGGAGTTGCTGTGACATATAGTTAGTGTATTTGACATTGAATGACATGAAATAGTTGCCGTGACATATAGTTAGTATGTGTGACATCGAATGACATGAAGAAGATGCTGTGACATATAGTTAGTGTGTTTGACATTGAATGACATGAAATAATTTCCGTGACATATATTTAGTGTGTGTGACATTGAATGACATGAAATAGTTGCCGTGACATATAGTTAGTGTGTTTGACATTGAATGACATGAAATAGTTGCCGTGACATATAGTTTGTGTGTGTGACATTGAATGACATGAAATAGTTGCCGTGACATATAGTTAGTGTGTTTGACATTGAATGACATGAAAGAGTTGCCGTGACATACAGTTAATGTGTGTGACATTGAATGTCATGAAATAGTTGCTGTGACATATAGTTAGTGTGTTTGACATTGAATGACATGAAATAGTTGCCGTGACATATAGTTAGTGTGTGTGACATTGAATGACATGAAGGAGTTGCTGTGACATATAGTTAGTGTATTTGACATTGAATGACATGAAATAGTTGCCGTGACATATAGTTAGTATGTGTGACATTGAATGACATGAAATAGTTGCTGTGACATATAGTTAGTGTGTGTGACATTGAATGACATGAAGGAGATGCTGTGACATATAGTTAGTGTGTTTGACATTGAATGACATGAAATAGTTGACGTGACATATAGTTAGTGTGTGTGACATTGAATGACATGAAATAGTTGCCGTGACATATATTTAGTGTGTTTGACTTTGAATGACATGAAGGTGTTGCCGTGACATATAGTTAGTGTGTGTGACATTGAATGACATGCAGGAGTTGCTGTGACATATAGTTAGTGTGTTTAACATTGAATGACATGAAATAGTTGCTGTGACATATATTTAGTGTGTGTGATATTGAATGATATGAAATAGTTGCTGTGACATATAGTTAGTGTGTGTGACATTGAATGACATGAAATAGTTGCCGTAACATATAGTTAGTGTGTTTGACATTGAATGACATGAAATAGTTGCTGTGACATATAGTTAGTGTGTTGACATTGAATGACATGAAGGAGTTGCCGTGACATATAGTTAGTGTGTGTGACATTGAATGACATGAAGGAGTTGCTGTGACATATAGTTAGTGTGTTTAACATTGAATGACATGAAATAGTTGCTGTGACATATAGTTAGTGTGTTTGATATTGAATGACACGAAGGAGTTGCCGTGACATATAGTTAGTGTGTTTGACATTGAATGACATGAAATAGTTGCTGTGCCATATAGTTAGTGTGTTTAACATTGAATGACATGAAATAGTTGCCGTGACATATAGTTAGTATGTGTGACATTGAATGACATGAAATAGTTGCTGTGACATATAGTTAGTGTGTGTGACATTGAATGACATGAAAGAGTTGCTGTGACATATAGTTAGTGTGTTTGACATTGAATGACATGAAATAGTTGACGTGACATATAGTTAGTGTGTGTGACATTGAATGACATGAAATAGTTGCCGTGACATATAGTTAGTGTGTTTGACATTGAATGACATGAAGGTGTTGCCGTGACATATAGTTAGTGTGTGTGACATTGAATGACATGAAGGAGTTGCTGTGACATATAGTTAGTGTGTTTAACATTGAATGACATGAAATAGTTGCTGTGACATATATTTAGTGTGTGTGATATTGAATGACATGAAATAGTTGCTGTGACATATAGTT
Source organism: Cepaea hortensis (assembly GCA_963921405.1). NCBI lineage: Eukaryota > Metazoa > Mollusca > Gastropoda > Stylommatophora > Helicidae > Cepaea > Cepaea hortensis. The sequence continues at coordinate 9,298,451 of OY992891.1, read as the reverse complement.
AGTGTGTGTGACATTGAATGACATGAAATAGTTGCCGTGACATATAGTTAGTGTTTTTGACATTGAATGACATAAAATAGTTGCTGTGACATATAGTTAGTGTGTTTGACATTGAATGACATGAAATAGTTGCCGTGACATATAGTTAGTGTGTGTGACATTGAATGAAATGAAGGAGTTGCTGTGACATATAGTTAGTGTGTTTGACATTGAATGACATGAAATAGTTGCTGTGACATATAGTTAGTGTGTGTGACATTGAATGACATGAAGGAGTTGCTGTGACATATAGTTAGTGTATTTGACATTGAATGACATGAAATAGTTGCCGTGACATATAGTTAGTATGTGTGACATCGAATGACATGAAGAAGATGCTGTGACATATAGTTAGTGTGTTTGACATTGAATGACATGAAATAATTTCCGTGACATATATTTAGTGTGTGTGACATTGAATGACATGAAATAGTTGCCGTGACATATAGTTAGTGTGTTTGACATTGAATGACATGAAATAGTTGCCGTGACATATAGTTTGTGTGTGTGACATTGAATGACATGAAATAGTTGCCGTGACATATAGTTAGTGTGTTTGACATTGAATGACATGAAAGAGTTGCCGTGACATACAGTTAATGTGTGTGACATTGAATGTCATGAAATAGTTGCTGTGACATATAGTTAGTGTGTTTGACATTGAATGACATGAAATAGTTGCCGTGACATATAGTTAGTGTGTGTGACATTGAATGACATGAAGGAGTTGCTGTGACATATAGTTAGTGTATTTGACATTGAATGACATGAAATAGTTGCCGTGACATATAGTTAGTATGTGTGACATTGAATGACATGAAATAGTTGCTGTGACATATAGTTAGTGTGTGTGACATTGAATGACATGAAGGAGATGCTGTGACATATAGTTAGTGTGTTTGACATTGAATGACATGAAATAGTTGACGTGACATATAGTTAGTGTGTGTGACATTGAATGACATGAAATAGTTGCCGTGACATATATTTAGTGTGTTTGACTTTGAATGACATGAAGGTGTTGCCGTGACATATAGTTAGTGTGTGTGACATTGAATGACATGCAGGAGTTGCTGTGACATATAGTTAGTGTGTTTAACATTGAATGACATGAAATAGTTGCTGTGACATATATTTAGTGTGTGTGATATTGAATGATATGAAATAGTTGCTGTGACATATAGTTAGTGTGTGTGACATTGAATGACATGAAATAGTTGCCGTAACATATGGTTAGTGTGTTTGACATTGAATGACATGAAATAGTTGCTGTGACATATAGTTAGTGTGTTGACATTGAATGACATGAAGGAGTTGCCGTGACATATAGTTAGTGTGTGTGACATTGAATGACATGAAGGAGTTGCTGTGACATATAGTTAGTGTGTTTAACATTGAATGACATGAAATAGTTGCTGTGACATATAGTTAGTGTGTTTGATATTGAATGACACGAAGGAGTTGCCGTGACATATAGTTAGTGTGTTTGACATTGAATGACATGAAATAGTTGCTGTGCCATATAGTTAGTGTGTTTAACATTGAATGACATGAAATAGTTGCCGTGACATATAGTTAGTATGTGTGACATTGAATGACATGAAATAGTTGCTGTGACATATAGTTAGTGTGTGTGACATTGAATGACATGAAAGAGTTGCTGTGACATATAGTTAGTGTGTTTGACATTGAATGACATGAAATAGTTGACGTGACATATAGTTAGTGTGTGTGACATTGAATGACATGAAATAGTTGCCGTGACATATAGTTAGTGTGTTTGACATTGAATGACATGAAGGTGTTGCCGTGACATATAGTTAGTGTGTGTGACATTGAATGACATGAAGGAGTTGCTGTGACATATAGTTAGTGTGTTTAACATTGAATGACATGAAATAGTTGCTGTGACATATATTTAGTGTGTGTGATATTGAATGACATGAAATAGTTGCTGTGACATATAGTTAGTGTGTGTGACATTGAATGACATGAAATAGTTGCCGTGACATATAGTTAGTGTTTTTGACATTGAATGACATAAAATAGTTGCTGTGACATATAGTTAGTGTGTTTGACATTGAATGACATGAAGGAGTTGCCGTGACATATAGTTAGTGTGTGTGACATTGAATGACATGAAGGAGTTGCTGTGACATATAGTTAGTGTGTTTAACATTGAATGACATGAAATAGTTGCTGTGACATATAGTTAGTGTGTTTGATATTGAATGACACGAAGGAGTTGCCGTGACATATATTTAGTGTGTTTGACATTGAATGACATGAAATAGTTGCTGTGACATATAGTTAGTGTGTGTGACATTGAATGACATGAAGGAGTTGCTGTGACATATAGTTAGTGTGTTTGACATTGAATGACATTAAATAGTTGCCGTGACATATAGTTAGTATGTGTAACATTGAATGACATGAAATAGTTGCTGTGACATATAGTTAGTGTGTGTGACATTGAATGACATGAAGGAGTTGCTGTGACATATAGTTAGTGTGTTTGACATTGAATGACATGAAATAGTTGCCGTGACATATAGTTAGTGTGTGTGACATTGAATGTCATGAAATAGTTGCCGTGACATATAGTTAGTGTGATTGACATTGAATGACATGAAGGAGTTGCCGTGACATATAGTTAGTGTGTGTGACATTGAATGACATGAAATTGTTGCTGTGACATATAGTTAGTGTGTTTGACATTGAATGACATGAAATAGTTGCTGTGACATATAGTTAGTGTGTTTAACATTGAATGACATGAAATAGTTGCCGTGACATATAGTTAGTATGTGTGACATTGAATGACATGAAATAGTTGCTGTGACATATAGTTAGTGTGTGTGACATTGAATGACATGAAAGAGTTGCTGTGACATATAGTTAGTGTGTTTGACATTGAATGACATGAAATAGTTGCCGTGACATATAGTTAGTGTGTGTGACATTGAATGACATGAAGGAGTTGCTGTGACATATAGTTAGTGTATTTGACATTGAATGACATGAAATAGTTGCCGTGACATATAGTTAGTATGTGTGACATTGAATGACATGAAATAGTTGCTGTGACATATAGTTAGTGTGTGTGACATTGAATGACATGAAGGAGATGCTGTGACATATAGTTAGTGTGTTTGACATTGAATGACATGAAATAGTTGACGTGACATATAGTTAGTGTGTGTGACATTGAATGACATGAAATAGTTGCCGTGACATATATTTAGTGTGTTTGACTTTGAATGACATGAAGGTGTTGCCGTGACATATAGTTAGTGTGTGTGACATTGAATGACATGCAGGAGTTGCTGTGACATATAGTTAGTGTGTTTAACATTGAATGACATGAAATAGTTGCTGTGACATATATTTAGTGTGTGTGATATTGAATGATATGAAATAGTTGCTGTGACATATACTTAGTGTGTGTGACATTGAATGACATGAAATAGTTGCCGTAACATATAGTTAGTGTGTTTGACATTGAATGACATGAAATAGTTGCTGTGACATATAGTTAGTGTGTTGACATTGAATGACATGAAGGAGTTGCCGTGACATATAGTTAGTGTGTGTGACATTGAATGACATGAAGGAGTTGCTGTGACATATAGTTAGTGTGTTTAACATTGAATGACATGAAATAGTTGCTGTGACATATAGTTAGTGTGTTTGATATTGAATGACACGAAGGAGTTGCCGTGACATATAGTTAGTGTGTTTGACATTGAATGACATGAAATAGTTGCTGTGCCATATAGTTAGTGTGTTTAACATTGAATGACATGAAATAGTTGCCGTGACATATAGTTAGTATGTGTGACATTGAATGACATGAAATAGTTGCTGTGACATATAGTTAGTGTGTGTGACATTGAATGACATGAAAGAGTTGCTGTGACATATAGTTAGTGTGTTTGACATTGAATGACATGAAATAGTTGACGTGACATATAGTTAGTGTGTGTGACATTGAATGACATGAAATAGTTGCCGTGACATATAGTTAGTGTGTTTGACATTGAATGACATGAAGGTGTTGCCGTGACATATAGTTAGTGTGTGTGACATTGAATGACATGAAGGAGTTGCTGTGACATATAGTTAGTGTGTTTAACATTGAATGACATGAAATAGTTGCTGTGACATATATTTAGTGTGTGTGATATTGAATGACATGAAATAGTTGCTGTGACATATAGTTAGTGTGTGTGACATTGAATGACATGAAATAGTTGCCGTGACATATAGTTAGTGTTTTTGACATTGAATGACATAAAATAGTTGCTGTGACATATAGTTAGTGTGTTTGACATTGAATGACATGAAGGAGTTGCCGTGACATATAGTTAGTGTGTGTGACATTGAATGACATGAAGGAGTTGCTGTGACATATAGTTAGTGTGTTTAACATTGAATGACATGAAATAGTTGCTGTGACATATAGTTAGTGTGTTTGATATTGAATGACACGAAGGAGTTGCCGTGACATATATTTAGTGTGTTTGACATTGAATGACATGAAATAGTTGCTGTGACATATAGTTAGTGTGTGTGACATTGAATGACATGAAGGAGTTGCTGTGACATATAGTTAGTGTGTTTGACATTGAATGACATTAAATAGTTGCCGTGACATATAGTTAGTATGTGTAACATTGAATGACATGAAATAGTTGCTGTGACATATAGTTAGTGTGTGTGACATTGAATGACATGAAGGAGTTGCTGTGACATATAGTTAGTGTGTTTGACATTGAATGACATGAAATAGTTGCCGTGACATATAGTTAGTGTGTGTGACATTGAATGTCATGAAATAGTTGCCGTGACATATAGTTAGTGTGATTGACATTGAATGACATGAAGGAGTTGCCGTGACATATAGTTAGTGTGTGTGACATTGAATGACATGAAATTGTTGCTGTGACATATAGTTAGTGTGTTTGACATTGAATGACATGAAATAGTTGCTGTGACATATAGTTAGTGTGTTTAACATTGAATGACATGAAATAGTTGCCGTGACATATAGTTAGTATGTGTGACATTGAATGACATGAAATAGTTGCTGTGACATATAGTTAGTGTGTGTGACATTGAATGACATGAAAGAGTTGCTGTGACATATAGTTAGGGTGTTTGACATTGAATGACATGAAATAGTTGCCGTGACATATAGTTAGTGTGTTTGACATTGAATGACTTGACATAGTTGCTGTGACATATAGTTAGTGTGTTTGACATTGAGTGACATGAAGGAGTTGCCGTGACATATAGTTAGTGTGTGTGACATTGAATGACATGAAGGAGTTGCTGTGACATATAGTTAGTGTGTTTGACATTGAATGACATGAAATAGTTGCCGTGACATATATTTAGTGTGTGTGACATTGAATGACATGAAGGAGTTGCTGTGACATATAGTTAGTGTGTTTGACATTGAATGACATGAAATAGTTGCCGTGACATATAGTTAGTGTGTGTGACATTGAATGACATGAAGGAGTTGACGCGACATATATTTAGTGTGTTTGACATTGAATGACATGAAATAGTTGCCGTGACATATAGTTAGTTTGTGTGACATTGAATGACATGAAGGAGTTGCCGTTACATATAGTTAGTGTGTGTGACATTGAATGACATGAAGGAGTTGCTGTGACATATAGTTAGTGTGTTTGACATTGAATGACATGAAATAGTTGCCGTGACATATAGTAAGTATGTGTGACATTGAATGACATGAAATAGTTGCTGTGACATATAGTTAGTGTGTGTAACATTGAATGACTTGAAGGAGTTGCTGTGACATATAGTTAGTGTGTTTGACATTGAATGACATAAAATAGTTGCCGTGACATATAGTTAGTGTGTGTGACATTGAATGACATTAAATAGTTGCCGTGACATATAGTTAGTGTGTTTGACATTGAATGACATGAAGGAGTTGCCGTGAAATATAGTTAGTGTGTGTGACATTGAATGACATGAAATAGTTGCTGTGACATATAGTTAGTGTGTTTGACATTGAATGACATGAAATTGTTGCTGTGACATATAGATAGTGTGTTTGACATTGAATGACACGAAATAGTTGCCGTGACATATAGTTAGTATGTGTGACATTGAATGACAAGAAATAGGTGCTGTGACATATAGTTAGTGTGTTTGACATTGAATGACATGAAATAGTTGTTGTGACATATAGTTAGTGTGTTTGACATTGAATGACATGAAATAGTTGCTGTGACATATAGTTAGTGTGTTTGACATTGAATGACATGAAATAATTTCCGTGACATATATTTAGTGTGTGTGACATTGAATGACATGAAATAGTTGCCGTGACATATAGTTAGTGTGTTTGACATTGAATGACATGAAATAGTTGCCGTGACATATAGTTTGTGTGTGTGACATTGAATGACATGAAATAGTTGCCGTGACATATAGTTAGTGTGTTTGACATTGAATGACATGAAGGAGTTGCCGTGACATACAGTTAGTGTGTGTGACATTGAATGACATGAAATAGTTGCTGTGACATATAGTTAGTGTGTTTGACATTGAATGACATGAAATAGTTGCCGTGACATATAGTTAGTGTGTGTGACATTGAATGACATGAAGGAGTTGCTGTGACATATAGTTAGTGTGTTTGACATTGAATGACATGAAATAGTTGCTGTGACATATAGTTAGTGTGTGTGATATTGAATGACATAAAGGAGTTGCGGTGACATATAGTTAGTGTGTGTTACATTGAATGACATGAAATAGTTGCCGTGACATATAGTTAGTGTGTTTGACATTGAATGACATGAAATAGTTGCTATGACATATAGTTAGTGTGTTTGGCATTGAATGACATGAAGGAGTTGCCGTGACATATAGGTAGTGTGTGTGACATTGAATGACATGCAGGAGTTGCTGTGGCATATAGTTAGTGTGTTTAACATTGAATGACATGAAATAGTTGCTGTGACATATAGTTAGTGTGTTTGATATTGAATGACATGAAGGAGTTGCCGTGACATATAGTTAGTGTGTTTGACATTGAATGACATGAAATAGTTGCTGTGACATATAGTTAGTGTGTGTGACATTGAATGACATGAAGGAGTTGCTGTGACATATAGTTAGTGTGTTTGACATTGAATGACATGAAATAGTTGCCGTGACATATAGTTAGTATGTGTGACATTGAATGACATGAAATAGTTGATGTGACATATAGTTAGTGTGTTTGACATTGAATGACATGAAATAGTTGCTGTGACATATAGTTAGTGTGTTTGACATTGAATGACACGAAATAGTTGCCGTGACTTATAGTTAGAATGTGTGACATTGAATGACAAGAAATAGGTGCTGTGACATATAGTTAGTGTGTTTGACATTGAATGACATGAAATAGTTGCCGTGACATATAGTTAGTGTGTTTGACATTGAATGACATGAAATACTTGCTGTGACATATAGTTAGTGTGTTTGACATTGAATGACATGAAGGAGTTGCCGTGACATATCGTTAGTGTGTGTGACATTGAATGACATGAAGGAGGTGCTGTGACATATAGTTAGTGTGTTTGACATTGAATGACATGAAATAGTTGCCGTGACATATAGTTAGTGTGTGTGACAATGAATGACATGAAGGAGTTGCCGTGACATATAGTTAGTGTGTTTGACATTGAATGACATGAAATAGTTGCCGTGACATATAGTTAGTGTGTGTGACATTGAATGAAATGAAGGAGTTGCTGTGACATATAGTTAGTGTGTTTGACATTGAATGACATGAAATAGTTGCTGTGACATATAGTTAGTGTGTGTGACATTGAATGACATGAAGGAGTTGCTGTGACATATAGTTAGTGTATTTGACATTGAATGACATGAAATAGTTGCCGTGACATATAGTTAGTATGTGTGACATCGAATGACATGAAGAAGATGCTGTGACATATAGTTAGTGTGTTTGACATTGAATGACATGAAATAATTTCCGTGACATATATTTAGTGTGTGTGACATTGAATGACATGAAATAGTTGCCGTGACATATAGTTAGTGTGTTTGACATTGAATGACATGAAATAGTTGCCGTGACATATAGTTTGTGTGTGTGACATTGAATGACATGAAATAGTTGCCGTGACATATAGTTAGTGTGTTTGACATTGAATGACATGAAAGAGTTGCCGTGACATACAGTTAATGTGTGTGACATTGAATGTCATGAAATAGTTGCTGTGACATATAGTTAGTGTGTTTGACATTGAATGACATGAAATAGTTGCCGTGACATATAGTTAGTGTGTGTGACATTGAATGACATGAAGGAGATGCTGTGACATATAGTTAGTGTGTTTGACATTGAATGACATGAAATAGTTGACGTGACATATAGTTAGTGTGTGTGACATTGAATGACATGAAATAGTTGCCGTGACATATATTTAGTGTGTTTGACTTTGAATGACATGAAGGTGTTGCCGTGACATATAGTTAGTGTGTGTGACATTGAATGACATGCAGGAGTTGCTGTGACCTATAGTTAGTGTGTTTAACATTGAATGACATGAAATAGTTGCTGTGACATATATTTAGTGTGTGTGATATTGAATGATATGAAATAGTTGCTGTGACATATAGTTAGTGTGTGTGACATTGAATGACATGAAATAGTTGCCGTAACATATAGTTAGTGTGTTTGACATTGAATGACATGAAATAGTTGCTGTGACATATAGTTAGTGTGTTGACATTGAATGACATGAAGGAGTTGCCGTGACATATAGTTAGTGTGTTTGACATTGAATGACATGAAATAGTTGCCGTGACATATAGTTAGTGTGTGTGACATTGAATGTCATGAAATAGTTGCCGTGACATATAGTTAGTGTGATTGACATTGAATGACATGAAGGAGTTGCCGTGACATATAGTTAGTGTGTGTGACATTGAATGACATGAAATAGTTGCTGTGACATATAGTTAGTGTGTTTGACATTGAATGACATGAAATAGTTGCTGTGACATATAGTTAGTGTGTTTAACATTGAATGACATGAAATAGTTGCCGTGACATATAGTTAGTATGTGTGACATTGAATGACATGAAATAGTTGCTGTGACATATAGTTAGTGTGTGTGACATTGAATGACATGAAAGAGTTGCTGTGACATATAGTTAGGGTGTTTGACATTGAATGACATGAAATAGTTGCCGTGACATATAGTTAGTGTGTTTGACATTGAATGACTTGACATAGTTGCTGTGACATATAGTTAGTGTGTTTGACATTGAGTGACATGAAGGAGTTGCCGTGACATATAGTTAGTGTGTGTGACATTGAATGACATGAAGGAGTTGCTGTGACATATAGTTAGTGTGTTTGACATTGAATGACATGAAATAGTTGCTGTGACATATAGTTAGTGTGTGTGACATTGAATGACATGAAGGAGTTGCTGTGACATATAGTTAGTGTATTTGACATTGAATGACATGAAATAGTTGCCGTGACATATAGTTAGTATGTGTGACATCGAATGACATGAAGAAGATGCTGTGACATATAGTTAGTGTGTTTGACATTGAATGACATGAAATAATTTCCGTGACATATATTTAGTGTGTGTGACATTGAATGACATGAAATAGTTGCCGTGACATATAGTTAGTGTGTTTGACATTGAATGACATGAAATAGTTGCCGTGACATATAGTTTGTGTGTGTGACATTGAATGACATGAAATAGTTGCCGTGACATATAGTTAGTGTGTTTGACATTGAATGACATGAAAGAGTTGCCGTGACATACAGTTAATGTGTGTGACATTGAATGTCATGAAATAGTTGCTGTGACATATAGTTAGTGTGTTTGACATTGAATGACATGAAATAGTTGCTGTGACATATAGTTAGTGTGTGTGACATTGAATGACATGAAGGAGATGCTGTGACATATAGTTAGTGTGTTTGACATTGAATGACATGAAATAGTTGACGTGACATATAGTTAGTGTGTGTGACATTGAATGACATGAAATAGTTGCCGTGCCATATATTTAGTGTGTTTGACTTTGAATGACATGAAGGTGTTGCCGTGACATATAGTTAGTGTGTGTGACATTGAATGACATGCAGGAGTTGCTGTGACATATAGTTAGTGTGTTTAACATTGAATGACATGAAATAGTTGCTGTGACATATATTTAGTGTGTGTGATATTGAATGATATGAAATAGTTGCTGTGACATATAGTTAGTGTGTGTGACATTGAATGACATGAAATAGTTGCCGTAACATATAGTTAGTGTGTTTGACATTGAATGACATGAAATAGTTGCTGTGACATATAGTTAGTGTGTTGACATTGAATGACATGAAGGAGTTGCCGTGACATATAGTTAGTGTGTGTGACATTGAATGACATGAAGGAGTTGCTGTGACATATAGTTAGTGTGTTTAACATTGAATGACATGAAATAGTTGCTGTGACATATAGTTAGTGTGTGTGACATTGAATGACATGAAATAGTTGCCGTGACATATAGTTAGTGTTTTTGACATTGAATGACATAAAATAGTTGCTGTGACATATAGTTAGTGTGTTTGACATTGAATGACATGAAGGAGTTGCCGTGACATATAGTTAGTGTGTGTGACATTGAATGACATGAAGGAGTTGCTGTGACATATAGTTAGTGTGTTTAACATTGAATGACATGAAATAGTTGCTGTGACATATAGTTAGTGTGTTTGATATTGAATGACACGAAGGAGTTGCCGTGACATATATTTAGTGTGTTTGACATTGAATGACATGAAATAGTTGCTGTGACATATAGTTAGTGTGTGTGACATTGAATGACATGAAGGAGTTGCTGTGACATATAGTTAGTGTGTTTGACATTGAATGACATTAAATAGTTGCCGTGACATATAGTTAGTATGTGTAACATTGAATGACATGAAATAGTTGCTGTGACATATAGTTAGTGTGTGTGACATTGAATGACATGAAGGAGTTGCTGTGACATATAGTTAGTGTGTTTGACATTGAATGACATGAAATAGTTGCCGTGACATATAGTTAGTGTGTGTGACATTGAATGTCATGAAATAGTTGCCGTGACATATAGTTAGTGTGATTGACATTGAATGACATGAAGGAGTTGCCGTGACATATAGTTAGTGTGTGTGACATTGAATGACATGAAATAGTTGCTGTGACATATAGTTAGTGTGTTTGACATTGAATGACATGAAATAGTTGCTGTGACATATAGTTAGTGTGTTTAACATTGAATGACATGAAATAGTTGCCGTGACATATAGTTAGTATGTGTGACATTGAATGACATGAAATAGTTGCTGTGACATATAGTTAGTGTGTGTGACATTGAATGACATGAAAGAGTTGCTGTGACATATAGTTAGGGTGTTTGACATTGAATGACATGAAATAGTTGCCGTGACATATAGTTAGTGTGTTTGACATTGAATGACTTGACATAGTTGCTGTGACATATAGTTAGTGTGTTTGACATTGAGTGACATGAAGGAGTTGCCGTGACATATAGTTAGTGTGTGTGACATTGAATGACATGAAGGAGTTGCTGTGACATATAGTTAGTGTGTTTGACATTGAATGACATGAAATAGTTGCCGTGACATATATTTAGTGTGTGTGACATTGAATGACATGAAGGAGTTGCTGTGACATATAGTTAGTGTGTTTGACATTGAATGACATGAAATAGTTGCCGTGACATATAGTTAGTGTGTGTGACATTGAATGACATGAAGGAGTTGACGCGACATATATTTAGTGTGTTTGACATTGAATGACATGAAATAGTTGCCGTGACATATAGTTAGTTTGTGTGACATTGAATGACATGAAGGAGTTGCCGTTACATATAGTTAGTGTGTGTGACATTGAATGACATGAAGGAGTTGCTGTGACATATAGTTAGTGTGTTTGACATTGAATGACATGAAATAGTTGCCGTGACATATAGTAAGTATGTGTGACATTGAATGACATGAAATAGTTGCTGTGACATATAGTTAGTGTGTGTGACATTGAATGACTTGAAGGAGTTGCTGTGACATATAGTTAGTGTGTTTGACATTGAATGACATAAAATAGTTGCCGTGACATATAGTTAGTGTGTGTGACATTGAATGACATTAAATAGTTGCCGTGACATATAGTTAGTGTGTTTGACATTGAATGACATGAAGGAGTTGCCGTGAAATATAGTTAGTGTGTGTGACATTGAATGACATGAAATAGTTGCTGTGACATATAGTTAGTGTGTTTGACATTGAATGACATGAAATTGTTGCTGTGACATATAGATAGTGTGTTTGACATTGAATGACACGAAATAGTTGCCGTGACATATAGTTAGTGTGTGTGACATTGAATGACATGAAGGTGTTGCTGTGACATATAGTTAGTGTGTTTGACATTGAATGACATGAAATAGTTGCTGTGACATATAGTTAGTGTGTGTGACATTGAATGACATGAAGGAGTTGCTGTGACATATAGTTAGTGTATTTGACATTGAATGACATGAAATAGTTGCCGTGACATATAGTTAGTATGTGTGACATCGAATGACATGAAGAAGATGCTATGACATATAGTTAGTGTGTTTGACATTGAATGACATGAAATAATTTCCGTGACATATATTTAGTGTGTGTGACATTGAATGACATGAAATAGTTGCCGTGACATATAGTTAGTGTGTTTGACATTGAATGACATGAAATAGTTGCCGTGACATATAGTTTGTGTGTGTGACATTGAATGACATTAAATAGTTGCCGTGACATATAGTTAGTGTGTTTGACATTGAATGACATGAAGGAGTTGCCGTGACATATAGTTAGTGTGTGTGACATTGAATGACATGAAATAGTTGCTGTGACATATAGTTAGTGTGTTTGACATTGAATGACATGAAATTGTTGCTGTGACATATAGATAGTGTGTTTGACATTGAATGACACGAAATAGTTGCCGTGACATATAGTTAGTATGTGTGACATTGAATGACAAGAAATAGGTGCTGTGACATATAGTTAGTGTGTTTGACATTGAATGACATGAAATAGTTGTTGTGACATATAGTTAGTGTGTTTGACATTGAATGACATGAAATAGCTGCTGTGACATATAGTTAGTGTGTTTGACATTGAATGACATGAAATAATTTCCGTGACATATATTTAGTGTGTGTGACATTGAATGACATGAAATAGTTGCCGTGACATATAGTTAGTGTGTTTGACATTGAATGACATGAAATAGTTGCCGTGACATATAGTTTGTGTGTGTGACATTGAATGACATGAAATAGTTGCCGTGACATATAGTTAGTGTGTTTGACATTGAATGACATGAAGGAGTTGCCGTGACATACAGTTAGTGTGTGTGACATTGAATGACATGAAATAGTTGCTGTGACATATAGTTAGTGTGTTTGACATTGAATGACATGAAATAGTTGCCGTGACATATAGTTAGTGTGTGTGACATTGAATGACATGAAGGAGTTGCTGTGACATATAGTTAGTGTGTTTGACATTGAATGACATGAAATAGTTGCTGTGACATATAGTTAGTGTGTGTGATATTGAATGACATAAAGGAGTTGCGGTGACATATAGTTAGTGTGTGTTACATTGAATGACATGAAATAGTTGCCGTGACATATAGTTAGTGTGTTTGACATTGAATGACATGAAATAGTTGCTATGACATATAGTTAGTGTGTTTGGCATTGAATGACATGAAGGAGTTGCCGTGACATATAGGTAGTGTGTGTGACATTGAATGACATGCAGGAGTTGCTGTGGCATATAGTTAGTGTGTTTAACATTGAATGACATGAAATAGTTGCTGTGACATATAGTTAGTGTGTTTGATATTGAATGACATGAAGGAGTTGCCGTGACATATAGTTAGTGTGTTTGACATTGAATGACATGAAATAGTTGCTGTGACATATAGTTAGTGTGTGTGACATTGAATGACATGAAGGAGTTGCTGTGACATATAGTTAGTGTGTTTGACATTGAATGACATGAAATAGTTGCCGTGACATATAGTTAGTATGTGTGACATTGAATGACATGAAATAGTTGATGTGACATATAGTTAGTGTGTTTGACATTGAATGACATGAAATAGTTGCTGTGACATATAGTTAGTGTGTTTGACATTGAATGACACGAAATAGTTGCCGTGACTTATAGTTAGAATGTGTGACATTGAATGACAAGAAATAGGTGCTGTGACATATAGTTAGTGTGTTTGACATTGAATGACATGAAATAGTTGCCGTGACATATAGTTAGTGTGTTTGACATTGAATGACATGAAATACTTGCTGTGACATATAGTTAGTGTGTTTGACATTGAATGACATGAAGGAGTTGCCGTGACATATCGTTAGTGTGTGTGACATTGAATGACATGAAGGAGGTGCTGTGACATATAGTTAGTGTGTTTGACATTGAATGACATGAAATAGTTGCCGTGACATATAGTTAGTGTGTGTGACAATGAATGACATGAAGGAGTTGCCGTGACATATAGTTAGTGTGTTTGACATTGAATGACATGAAATAGTTGCCGTGACATATAGTTAGTGTGTGTGACATTGAATGAAATGAAGGAGTTGCTGTGACATATAGTTAGTGTGTTTGACATTGAATGACATGAAATAGTTGCTGTGACATATAGTTAGTGTGTGTGACATTGAATGACATGAAGGAGTTGCTGTGACATATAGTTAGTGTATTTGACATTGAATGACATGAAATAGTTGCCGTGACATATAGTTAGTATGTGTGACATCGAATGACATGAAGAAGATGCTGTGACATATAGTTAGTGTGTTTGACATTGAATGACATGAAATAATTTCCGTGACATATATTTAGTGTGTGTGACATTGAATGACATGAAATAGTTGCCGTGACATATAGTTAGTGTGTTTGACATTGAATGACATGAAATAGTTGCCGTGACATATAGTTTGTGTGTGTGACATTGAATGACATGAAATAGTTGCCGTGACATATAGTTAGTGTATTTGACATTGAATGACATGAAAGAGTTGCCGTGACATACAGTTAATGTGTGTGACATTGAATGTCATGAAATAGTTGCTGTGACATATAGTTAGTGTGTTTGACATTGAATGACATGAAATAGTTGCTGTGACATATAGTTAGTGTGTGTGACATTGAATGACATGAAGGAGATGCTGTGACATATAGTTAGTGTGTTTGACATTGAATGACATGAAATAGTTGACGTGACATATAGTTAGTGTGTGTGACATTGAATGACATGAAATAGTTGCCGTGACATATATTTAGTGTGTTTGACTTTGAATGACATGAAGGTGTTGCCGTGACATATAGTTAGTGTGTGTGACATTGAATGACATGCAGGAGTTGCTGTGACCTATAGTTAGTGTGTTTAACATTGAATGACATGAAATAGTTGCTGTGACATATATTTAGTGTGTGTGATATTGAATGATATGAAATAGTTGCTGTGACATATAGTTAGTGTGTGTGACATTGAATGACATGAAATAGTTGCCGTAACATATAGTTAGTGTGTTTGACATTGAATGACATGAAATAGTTGCTGTGACATATAGTTAGTGTGTTGACATTGAATGACATGAAGGAGTTGCCGTGACATATAGTTAGTGTGTGTGACATTGAATGACATGAAGGAGTTGCTGTGACATATAGTTAGTGTGTTTAACATTGAATGACATGAAATAGTTGCTGTGACATATAGTTAGTGTGTTTGATATTGAATGACACGAAGGAGTTGCCGTGACATATAGTTAGTGTGTTTGACATTGAATGACATGAAATAGTTGCTGTGCCATATAGTTAGTGTGTTTAACATTGAATGACATGAAATAGTTGCCGTGACATATAGTTAGTATGTGTGACATTGAATGACATGAAATAGTTGCTGTGACATATAGTTAGTGTGTTTGACATTGAATGACATGAAAGAGTTGCTGTGACATATAGTTAGTGTGTTTGACATTGAATGACATGAAATAGTTGACGTGACATATAGTTAGTGTGTGTGACATTGAATGACATGAAATAGTTGCCGTGACATATAGTTAGTGTGTTTGACATTGAATGACATGAAGGTGTTGCCGTGACATATAGTTAGTGTGTGTGACATTGAATGACATGAAGGAGTTGCTGTGACATATAGTTAGTGTGTTTAACATTGAATGACATGAAATAGTTGCTGTGACATATATTTAGTGTGTGTGATATTGAATGACATGAAATAGTTGCTGTGACATATAGTTAGTGTGTGTGACATTGAATGACATGAAATAGTTGCCGTGACATATAGTTAGTGTTTTTGACATTGAATGACATAAAATAGTTGCTGTGACATATAGTTAGTGTGTTTGACATTGAATGACATGAAGGAGTTGCCGTGACATATAGTTAGTGTGTGTGACATTGAATGACATGAAGGAGTTGCTGTGACATATAGTTAGTGTGTTTAACATTGAATGACATGAAATAGTTGCTGTGACATATAGTTAGTGTGTTTGATATTGAATGACACGAAGGAGTTGCCGTGACATATATTTAGTGTGTTTGACATTGAATGACATGAAATAGTTGCTGTGACATATAGTTAGTGTGTGTGACATTGAATGACATGAAGGAGTTGCTGTGACATATAGTTAGTGTGTTTGACATTGAATGACATTAAATAGTTGCCGTGACATATAGTTAGTATGTGTAACATTGAATGACATGAAATAGTTGCTGTGACATATAGTTAGTGTGTGTGACATTGAATGACATGAAGGAGTTGCTGTGACATATAGTTAGTGTGTTTGACATTGAATGACATGAAATAGTTGCCGTGACATATAGTTAGTGTGTGTGACATTGAATGTCATGAAATAGTTGCCGTGACATATAGTTAGTGTGATTGACATTGAATGACATGAAGGAGTTGCCGTGACATATAGTTAGTGTGTGTGACATTGAATGACATGAAATAGTTGCTGTGACATATAGTTAGTGTGTTTGACATTGAATGACATGAAATAGTTGCTGTGACATATAGTTAGTGTGTTTAACATTGAATGACATGAAATAGTTGCCGTGACATATAGTTAGTATGTGTGACATTGAATGACATGAAATAGTTGCTGTGACATATAGTTAGTGTGTGTGACATTGAATGACATGAAAGAGTTGCTGTGACATATAGTTAGGGTGTTTGACATTGAATGACATGAAATAGTTGCCGTGACATATAGTTAGTGTGTTTGACATTGAATGACTTGACATAGTTGCTGTGACATATAGTTAGTGTGTTTGACATTGAGTGACATGAAGGAGTTGCCGTGACATATAGTTAGTGTGTGTGACATTGAATGACATGAAGGAGTTGCTGTGACATATAGTTAGTGTGTTTGACATTGAATGACATGAAATAGTTGCTGTGACATATAGTTAGTGTGTGTGACATTGAATGACATGAAGGAGTTGCTGTGACATATAGTTAGTGTATTTGACATTGAATGACATGAAATAGTTGCCGTGACATATAGTTAGTATGTGTGACATCGAATGACATGAAGAAGATGCTGTGACATATAGTTAGTGTGTTTGACATTGAATGACATGAAATAATTTCCGTGACATATATTTAGTGTGTGTGACATTGAATGACATGAAATAGTTGCCGTGACATATAGTTAGTGTGTTTGACATTGAATGACATGAAATAGTTGCCGTGACATATAGTTTGTGTGTGTGACATTGAATGACATGAAATAGTTGCCGTGACATATAGTTAGTGTGTTTGACATTGAATGACATGAAAGAGTTGCCGTGACATACAGTTAATGTGTGTGACATTGAATGTCATGAAATAGTTGCTGTGACATATAGTTAGTGTGTTTGACATTGAATGACATGAAATAGTTGCTGTGACATATAGTTAGTGTGTGTGACATTGAATGACATGAAGGAGATGCTGTGACATATAGTTAGTGTGTTTGACATTGAATGACATGAAATAGTTGACGTGACATATAGTTAGTGTGTGTGACATTGAATGACATGAAATAGTTGCCGTGACATATATTTAGTGTGTTTGACTTTGAATGACATGAAGGTGTTGCCGTGACATATAGTTAGTGTGTGTGACATTGAATGACATGCAGGAGTTGCTGTGACATATAGTTAGTGTGTTTAACATTGAATGACATGAAATAGTTGCTGTGACATATATTTAGTGTGTGTGATATTGAATGATATGAAATAGTTGCTGTGACATATAGTTAGTGTGTGTGACATTGAATGACATGAAATAGTTGCCGTAACATATAGTTAGTGTGTTTGACATTGAATGACATGAAATAGTTGCTGTGACATATAGTTAGTGTGTTGACATTGAATGACATGAAGGAGTTGCCGTGACATATAGTTAGTGTGTGTGACATTGAATGACATGAAGGAGTTGCTGTGACATATAGTTAGTGTGTTTAACATTGAATGACATGAAATAGTTGCTGTGACATATAGTTAGTGTGTTTGATATTGAATGACACGAAGGAGTTGCCGTGACATATAGTTAGTGTGTTTGACATTGAATGACATGAAATAGTTGCTGTGCCATATAGTTAGTGTGTTTAACATTGAATGACATGAAATAGTTGCCGTGACATATAGTTAGTATGTGTGACATTGAATGACATGAAATAGTTGCTGTGACATATAGTTAGTGTGTGTGACATTGAATGACATGAAAGAGTTGCTGTGACATATAGTTAGTGTGTTTGACATTGAATGACATGAAATAGTTGACGTGACATATAGTTAGTGTGTGTGACATTGAATGACATGAAATAGTTGCCGTGACATATAGTTAGTGTGTTTGACATTGAATGACATGAAGGTGTTGCCGTGACATATAGTTAGTGTGTGTGACATTGAATGACATGAAGGAGTTGCTGTGACATATAGTTAGTGTGTTTAACATTGAATGACATGAAATAGTTGCTGTGACATATATTTAGTGTGTGTGATATTGAATGACATGAAATAGTTGCTGTGACATATAGTTAGTGTGTGTGACATTGAATGACATGAAATAGTTGCCGTGACATATAGTTAGTGTTTTTGACATTGAATGACATAAAATAGTTGCTGTGACATATAGTTAGTGTGTTTGACATTGAATGACATGAAGGAGTTGCCGTGACATATAGTTAGTGTGTGTGACATTGAATGACATGAAGGAGTTGCTGTGACATATAGTTAGTGTGTTTAACATTGAATGACATGAAATAGTTGCTGTGACATATAGTTAGTGTGTTTGATATTGAATGACACGAAGGAGTTGCCGTGACATATATTTAGTGTGTTTGACATTGAATGACATGAAATAGTTGCTGTGACATATAGTTAGTGTGTGTGACATTGAATGACATGAAGGAGTTGCTGTGACATATAGTTAGTGTGTTTGACATTGAATGACATTAAATAGTTGCCGTGACATATAGTTAGTATGTGTAACATTGAATGACATGAAATAGTTGCTGTGACATATAGTTAGTGTGTGTGACATTGAATGACATGAAGGAGTTGCTGTGACATATAGTTAGTGTGTTTGACATTGAATGACATGAAATAGTTGCCGTGACATATAGTTAGTGTGTGTGACATTGAATGTCATGAAATAGTTGCCGTGACATATAGTTAGTGTGATTGACATTGAATGACATGAAGGAGTTGCCGTGACATATAGTTAGTGTGTGTGACATTGAATGACATGAAATAGTTGCTGTGACATATAGTTAGTGTGTTTGACATTGAATGACATGAAATAGTTGCTGTGACATATAGTTAGTGTGTTTAACATTGAATGACATGAAATAGTTGCCGTGACATATAGTTAGTATGTGTGACATTGAATGACATGAAATAGTTGCTGTGACATATAGTTAGTGTGTGTGACATTGAATGACATGAAAGAGTTGCTGTGACATATAGTTAGGGTGTTTGACATTGAATGACATGAAATAGTTGCCGTGACATATAGTTAGTGTGTTTGACATTGAATGACTTGACATAGTTGCTGTGACATATAGTTAGTGTGTTTGACATTGAGTGACATGAAGGAGTTGCCGTGACATATAGTTAGTGTGTGTGACATTGAATGACATGAAGGAGTTGCTGTGACATATAGTTAGTGTGTTTGACATTGAATGACATGAAATAGTTGCCGTGACATATATTTAGTGTGTGTGACATTGAATGACATGAAGGAGTTGCTGTGACATATAGTTAGTGTGTTTGACATTGAATGACATGAAATAGTTGCCGTGACATATAGTTAGTGTGTGTGACATTGAATGACATGAAGGAGTTGACGCGACATATATTTAGTGTGTTTGACATTGAATGACATGAAATAGTTGCCGTGACATATAGTTAGTTTGTGTGACATTGAATGACATGAAGGAGTTGCCGTTACATATAGTTAGTGTGTGTGACATTGAATGACATGAAGGAGTTGCTGTGACATATAGTTAGTGTGTTTGACATTGAATGACATGAAATAGTTGCCGTGACATATAGTAAGTATGTGTGACATTGAATGACATGAAATAGTTGCTGTGACATATAGTTAGTGTGTGTGACATTGAATGACTTGAAGGAGTTGCTGTGACATATAGTTAGTGTGTTTGACATTGAATGACATAAAATAGTTGCCGTGACATATAGTTAGTGTGTGTGACATTGAATGACATTAAATAGTTGCCGTGACATATAGTTAGTGTGTTTGACATTGAATGACATGAAGGAGTTGCCGTGAAATATAGTTAGTGTGTGTGACATTGAATGACATGAAATAGTTGCTGTGACATATAGTTAGTGTGTTTGACATTGAATGACATGAAATTGTTGCTGTGACATATAGATAGTGTGTTTGACATTGAATGACACGAAATAGTTGCCGTGACATATAGTTAGTGTGTGTGACATTGAATGACATGAAGGTGTTGCTGTGACATATAGTTAGTGTGTTTGACATTGAATGACATGAAATAGTTGCTGTGACATATAGTTAGTGTGTGTGACATTGAATGACATGAAGGAGTTGCTGTGACATATAGTTAGTGTATTTGACATTGAATGACATGAAATAGTTGCCGTGACATATAGTTAGTATGTGTGACATCGAATGACATGAAGAAGATGCTATGACATATAGTTAGTGTGTTTGACATTGAATGACATGAAATAATTTCCGTGACATATATTTAGTGTGTGTGACATTGAATGACATGAAATAGTTGCCGTGACATATAGTTAGTGTGTTTGACATTGAATGACATGAAATAGTTGCCGTGACATATAGTTTGTGTGTGTGACATTGAATGACATGAAATAGTTGCCGTGACATATAGTTAGTGTGTTTGACATTGAATGACATGAAGGAGTTGCCGTGACATACAGTTAGTGTGTGTGACATTGAATGACATGAAATAGTTGCTGTGACATATAGTTAGTGTGTTTGACATTGAATGACATGAAATAGTTGCCGTGACATATAGTTAGTGTGTGTGACATTGAATGACATGAAGGAGTTGCTGTGACATATAGTTAGTGTGTTTGACATTGAATGACATGAAATAGTTGCTGTGACATATAGTTAGTGTGTGTGATATTGAATGACATAAAGGAGTTGCGGTGACATATAGTTAGTGTGTGTTACATTGAATGACATGAAATAGTTGCCGTGACATATAGTTAGTGTGTTTGACATTGAATGACATGAAATAGTTGCTATGACATATAGTTAGTGTGTTTGGCATTGAATGACATGAAGGAGTTGCCGTGACATATAGGTAGTGTGTGTGACATTGAATGACATGCAGGAGTTGCTGTGGCATATAGTTAGTGTGTTTAACATTGAATGACATGAAATAGTTGCTGTGACATATAGTTAGTGTGTTTGATATTGAATGACATGAAGGAGTTGCCGTGACATATAGTTAGTGTGTTTGACATTGAATGACATGAAATAGTTGCTGTGACATATAGTTAGTGTGTGTGACATTGAATGACATGAAGGAGTTGCTGTGACATATAGTTAGTGTGTTTGACATTGAATGACATGAAATAGTTGCCGTGACATATAGTTAGTATGTGTGACATTGAATGACATGAAATAGTTGATGTGACATATAGTTAGTGTGTTTGACATTGAATGACATGAAATAGTTGCTGTGACATATAGTTAGTGTGTTTGACATTGAATGACACGAAATAGTTGCCGTGACATATAGTTAGAATGTGTGACATTGAATGACAAGAAATAGGTGCTGTGACATATAGTTAGTGTGTTTGACATTGAATGACATGAAGGAGTTGCCGTGACATATAGTTAGTGTGTTTGACATTGAATGACATGAAATAGTTGCCGTGACATATAGTTAGTGTGTGTGACAATGAATGACATGAAGGAGTTGCCGTGACATATAGTTAGTGTGTTTGACATTGAATGACATGAAATAGTTGCCGTGACATATAGTTAGTGTGTGTGACATTGAATGAAATGAAGGAGTTGCTGTGACATATAGTTAGTGTGTTTGACATTGAATGACATGAAATAGTTGCTGTGACATATAGTTAGTGTGTGTGACATTGAATGACATGAAGGAGTTGCTGTGACATATAGTTAGTGTATTTGACATTGAATGACATGAAATAGTTGCCGTGACATATAGTTAGTATGTGTGACATCGAATGACATGAAGAAGATGCTGTGACATATAGTTAGTGTGTTTGACATTGAATGACATGAAATAATTTCCGTGACATATATTTAGTGTGTGTGACATTGAATGACATGAAATAGTTGCCGTGACATATAGTTAGTGTGTTTGACATTGAATGACATGAAATAGTTGCCGTGACATATAGTTTGTGTGTGTGACATTGAATGACATGAAATAGTTGCCGTGACATATAGTTAGTGTGTTTGACATTGAATGACATGAAAGAGTTGCCGTGACATACAGTTAATGTGTGTGACATTGAATGTCATGAAATAGTTGCTGTGACATATAGTTAGTGTGTTTGACATTGAATGACATGAAATAGTTGCCGTGACATATAGTTAGTGTGTGTGACATTGAATGACATGAAGGAGTTGCTGTGACATATAGTTAGTGTGTTTGACATTGAATGATATGAAATAGTTGCCGTGACATATAGTTAGTGTGCGTGACATTGAATGACATGAAGGAGTTGCTGTGACATATAGTTAGTGTGTGTGACATTGAATGACATGAAATAGTTTCTGTGACAAATAGTTAGTGTGTTTGATATTAAATGACATGAAAGAGTTGCCGTGACATATAGTTAGTGTGTTTGACATTGAATGACATGAAATAGTTGCTGTGACATATAGTTAGTGTGTGTGACATTGAATGACATGAAGGAGTTGCTGTGACATATAGTTAGTGTATTTGACATTGAATGACATGAAATAGTTGCCGTGACATATAGTTAGTGTGTGTGTGACATTGAATGACATGAAGGAGATGCTGTGACATATAGTTAGTGTGTTTGACATTGAATGACATGAAATAGTTGACGTGACATATAGTTAGTGTGTGTGACATTGAATGACATGAAATAGTTGCCGTGACATATAGTTAGTGTGTTTGACATTGAATGACATGAAGGTGTTGCCGTGACATATAGTTAGTGTGTGTGACATTGAATGACATGAAGGAGTTGCTGTGACATATAGTTAGTGTGTTTAACATTGAATGACATGAAATAGTTGCATTGACATATATTTAGTGTGTGTGATATTGAATGACATGAAATAGTTGCTGTGACATATAGTTAGTGTGTGTGACATTGAATGACATGAAATAGTTGACGTGACATATAGTTAGTGTGTTTGACATTGAATGACATGAAATAGTCGCTGTGACATATAGTTAGTGTGTTTGACATTGAATGACATGAAGGAGTTGCCGTGACATATAGTTAGTGTGTGTGACATTGAATGACATGAAGGAGTTGCTGTGACATATATTTAGTGTGTTTAACATTGAATGACATGAAATAGTTGCTGTGACATATAGTTAGTGTGTTTGATATTGAATGACACGAAGGAGTTGCCGTGACATATAGTTAGTGTGTTTGACATTGAATGACATGAAATAGTTGCTGTGACATATAGTTAGTGTGTGTGACATTGAATGACATGAAGGAGTTGCTGTGACATATAGTTAGTGTGTTTGACATTGAATGACATGAAATAGTTGCCGTGACATATAGTTAGTATGTGTGACATTGAATGACATGAAATAGTTGCTGTGACATATAGTTAGTGTGTGTGACATTGAATGACATGAAGGAGTTGCTGTGACATATAGTTAGTGTGTTTGACATTGAATGACATGAAATAGTTGCCGTGACATATAGTTAGTGTGTGTGACATTGAATGTCATGAAATAGTTGCCGTGACATATAGTTAGTGTGTTTGACATTGAATGACATGAAAGAGTTGCCGTGACATATAGTTAGTGTGTGTGACATTGAATGACATGAAATAGTTGCTGTGACATATAGTTAGTGTGTTTGACGTTGAATGACATGAAATAGTTGTTGTGACATATAGTTAGTGTGTTTAACATTGAATGACATAAAATAGTTGCCGTGACATATAGTTAGTATGTGTGACATTGAATGACATGAAATAGTTGCTGTGACATATAGTTAGTGTGTGTGACATTGAATGACATGAAAGAGTTGCTGTGACATATAGTTAGTGTGTTTGACATTGAATGACATGAAATAGTTGCCGTGACATATAGTTAGTGTGTTTGTCATTGAATGACATGACATAGTTGCTGTGACATATAGTTAGTGTGTTTGACATTGAATGACATGAAGGAGTTGCCATGACATATAGTTAGTGTGTGTGACATTGAATGACATGAAGGAGTTGCTGTGACATATAGTTAGTGTGTTTGACATTGAATGACATGAAATAGTTGCCATGACATATAGTTAGTGTGTGTGACATTGAATGACATGAAGGAGTTGCAGTGACATATAGTTAGTGTGTGTGACATTGAATGACATGAAGGAGTTGCTGTGACATATAGTTAGTGTATTTGACATTGAATGACATGAAATAGTTGCCGTGACATATAGTTAGTATGTGTGACATCGAATGACATGAAGAAGATGCTGTGACATATAGTTAGTGTGTTTGACATTGAATGACATGAAATAATTTCCGTGACATATATTTAGTGTGTGTGACATTGAATGACATGAAATAGTTGCCGTGACATATAGTTAGTGTGTTTGACATTGAATGACATGAAATAGTTGCCGTGACATATAGTTTGTGTGTGTGACATTGAATGACATGAAATAGTTGCCGTGACATATAGTTAGTGTGTTTGACATTGAATGACATGAAAGAGTTGCCGTGACATACAGTTAATGTGTGTGACATTGAATGTCATGAAATAGTTGCTGTGACATATAGTTAGTGTGTTTGACATTGAATGACATGAAATAGTTGCCGTGACATATAGTTAGTGTGTGTGTGACATTGAATGACATGAAGGAGTTGCTGTGACATATAGTTAGTGTGTTTGACATTGAATGACATGAAATAGTTGCCGTGACATATAGTTAGTGTGTGTGACATTGAATGACATGAAGGAGTTGCTGTGACATATAGTTAGTGTGTGTGACATTGAATGGCGTGAAATAGTTTCTGTGACAAATAGTTAGTGTGTTTGATATTAAATGACATGAAAGAGTTGCCGTGACATATAGTTAGTGTGTTTGACATTGAATGACATGAAATAGTTGCTGTGACATATAGTTAGTGTGTGTGACATTGAATGACATGAAGGAGTTGCTGTGACATATAGTTAGTGTATTTGACATTGAATGACATGAAATAGTTGCCGTGACATATAGTTAGTGTGTGTGACATTGAATGACATGAAGGAGATGCTGTGACATATAGTTAGTGTGTTTGACATTGAATGACATGAAATAGTTGACGTGACATATAGTTAGTGTGTGTGACATTGAATGACATGAAATAGTTGCCGTGACATATAGTTAGTGTGTTTGACATTGAATTACATTAAGGTGTTGCCGTGACATATAGTTAGTGTGTGTGACATTGAATGACATGAAGGAGTTGCTGTGACATATAGTTAGTGTGTTTAACATTGAATGACATGAAATAGTTGCATTGACATATATTTAGTGTGTGTGATATTGAATGACATGAAATAGTTGCTGTGACATATAGTTAGTGTGTGTGACATTGAATGACATGAAATAGTTGACGTGACATATAGTTAGTGTGTTTGACATTGAATGACATGAAATAGTCGCTGTGACATATAGTTAGTGTGTTTGACATTGAATGACATGAAATAGTTGCTATGACATATAGTTAGTGTGTTTGGCATTGAATGACATGAAGGAGTTGCCGTGACATATAGGTAGTGTGTGTGACATTGAATGACATGCAGGAGTTGCTGTGGCATATAGTTAGTGTGTTTAACATTGAATGACATGAAATAGTTGCTGTGACATATAGTTAGTGTGTTTGATATTGAATGACATGAAGGAGTTGCCGTGACATATAGTTAGTGTGTTTGACATTGAATGACATGAAATAGTTGCTGTGACATATAGTTAGTGTGTGTGACATTGAATGACATGAAGGAGTTGCTGTGACATATAGTTAGTGTGTTTGACATTGAATGACATGAAATAGTTGCCGTGACATATAGTTAGTATGTGTGACATTGAATGACATGAAATAGTTGATGTAACATATAGTTAGTGTGTTTGACATTGAATGACATGAAATAGTTGCTGTGACATATAGTTAGTGTGTTTGACATTGAATGACACGAAATAGTTGCCGTGACATATAGTTAGAATGTGTGACATTGAATGACAAGAAATAGGTGCTGTGACATATAGTTAGTGTGTTTGACATTGAATGACATGAAATAGTTGCCGTGACATATAGTTAGTGTGTTTGACATTGAATGACATGAAATACTTGCTGTGACATATAGTTAGTGTGTTTGACATTGAATGACATGAAGGAGTTGCCGTGACATATAGTTAGTGTGTGTGACATTGAATGACATGAAGGAGTTGCTGTGACATATAGTTAGTGTGTTTGACATTGAATGACATGAAATAGTTGCCGTGACATATAGTTAGTGTGTGTGACAATGAATGACATGAAGGAGTTGCCGTGACATATAGTTAGTGTGTTTGACATTGAATGACATGAAATAGTTGCCGTGACATATAGTTAGTGTGTGTGACATTGAATGACATGAAGGTGTTGCTGTGACATATAGTTAGTGTGTTTGACATTGAATGACATGAAATAGTTGCTGTGACATATAGTTAGTGTGTGTGACATTGAATGACATGAAGGAGTTGCTGTGACATATAGTTAGTGTATTTGACATTGAATGACATGAAATAGTTGCCGTGACATATAGTTAGTATGTGTGACATCGAATGACATGAAGAAGATGCTATGACATATAGTTAGTGTGTTTGACATTGAATGACATGAAATAATTTCCGTGACATATATTTAGTGTGTGTGACATTGAATGACATGAAATAGTTGCCGTGACATATAGTTAGTGTGTTTGACATTGAATGACATGAAATAGTTGCCGTGACATATAGTTTGTGTGTGTGACATTGAATGACATGAAATAGTTGCCGTGACATATAGTTAGTGTGTTTGACATCGAATGACATGAAGGAGTTGCCGTGACATACAGTTAGTGTGTGTGACATTGAATGACATGAAATAGTTGCTGTGACATATAGTTAGTGTGTTTGACATTGAATGACATGAAATAGTTGCCGTGACATATAGTTAGTGTGTGTGACATTGAATGACATGAAGGAGTTGCTGTGACATATAGTTAGTGTGTTTGACATTGAATGACATGAAATAGTTGCTGTGACATATAGTTAGTGTGTGTGATATTGAATGACATAAAGGAGTTGCGGTGACATATAGTTAGTGTGTGTTACATTGAATGACATGAAATAGTTGCCGTGACATATAGTTAGTGTGTTTGACATTGAATGACATGAAATAGTTGCTATGACATATAGTTAGTGTGTTTGGCATTGAATGACATGAAGGAGTTGCCGTGACATATAGGTAGTGTGTGTGACATTGAATGACATGCAGGAGTTGCTGTGGCATATAGTTAGTGTGTTTAACATTGAATGACATGAAATAGTTGCTGTGACATATAGTTAGTGTGTTTGATATTGAATGACATGAAGGAGTTGCCGTGACATATAGTTAGTGTGTTTGACATTGAATGACATGAAATAGTTGCTGTGACATATAGTTAGTGTGTGTGACATTGAATGACATGAAGGAGTTGCTGTGACATATAGTTAGTGTGTTTGACATTGAATGACATGAAATAGTTGTCGTGACATATAGTTAGTATGTGTGACATTGAATGACATGAAATAGTTGATGTGACATATAGTTAGTGTGTTTGACATTGAATGACATGAAATAGTTGCTGTGACATATAGTTAGTGTGTTTGACATTGAATGACACGAAATAGTTGCCGTGACATATAGTTAGAATGTGTGACATTGAATGACAAGAAATAGGTGCTGTGACATATAGTTAGTGTGTTTGACATTGAATGACATGAAATAGTTGCCGTGACATATAGTTAGTGTGTTTGACATTGAATGACATGAAATACTTGCTGTGACATATAGTTAGTGTGTTTGACATTGAATGACATGAAGGAGGTGCCGTGACATATAGTTAGTGTGTGTGACATTGAATGACATGAAGGAGGTGCTGTGACATATAGTTAGTGTGTTTGACATTGAATGACATGAAATAGTTGCCGTGACATATAGTTAGTGTGTGTGACAATGAATGACATGAAGGAGTTGCCGTGACATATAGTTAGTGTGTTTGACATTGAATGACATGAAATAGTTGCCGTGACATATAGTTAGTGTGTGTGACATTGAATGAAATGAAGGAGTTGCTGTGACATATAGTTAGTGTGTTTGACATTGAATGACATGAAATAGTTGCTGTGACATATAGTTAGTGTGTGTGACATTGAATGACATGAAGGAGTTGCTGTGACATATAGTTAGTGTATTTGACATTGAATGACATGAAATAGTTGCCGTGACATATAGTTAGTATGTGTGACATCGAATGACATGAAGAAGATGCTGTGACATATAGTTAGTGTGTTTGACATTGAATGACATGAAATAATTTCCGTGACATATATTTAGTGTGTGTGACATTGAATGACATGAAATAGTTGCCGTGACATATAGTTAGTGTGTTTGACATTGAATGACATGAAATAGTTGCCGTGACATATAGTTTGTGTGTGACATTGAATGACATGAAATAGTTGCCGTGACATATAGTTAGTGTGTTTGACATTGAATGACATGAAAGAGTTGCCGTGACATACAGTTAATGTGTGTGACATTGAATGTCATGAAATAGTTGCTGTGACATATAGTTAGTGTGTTTGACATTGAATGACATGAAATAGTTGCCGTGACATATAGTTAGTGTGTGTGACATTGAATGACATGAAGGAGTTGCTGTGACATATAGTTAGTGTGTTTGACATTGAATGATATGAAATAGTTGCCGTGACATATAGTTAGTGTGCGTGACATTGAATGACATGAAGGAGTTGCTGTGACATATAGTTAGTGTGTGTGACATTGAATGACATGAATTAGTTTCTGTGACAAATAGTTAGTGTGTTTGATATTAAATGACATGAAAGAGTTGCCGTGACATATAGTTAGTGTGTTTGACATTGAATGACATGAAATAGTTGCTGTGACATATAGTTAGTGTGTGTGACATTGAATGACATGAAGGAGTTGCTGTGACATATAGTTAGTGTATTTGACATTGAATGACATGAAATAGTTGCCGTGACATATAGTTAGTGTGTGTGACATTGAATGACATGAAGGAGATGCTGTGACATATAGTTAGTGTGTTTGACATTGAATGACATGAAATAGTTGCCGTGACATATAGTTTGTGTGTGTGACATTGAATGACATGAAATAGTTGCCGTGACATATAGTTAGTGTGTTTGACATCGAATGACATGAAGGAGTTGCCGTGACATACAGTTAGTGTGTGTGACATTGAATGACATGAAATAGTTGCTGTGACATATAGTTAGTGTGTTTGACATTGAATGACATGAAATAGTTGCCGTGACATATAGTTAGTGTGTGTGACATTGAATGACATGAAGGAGTTGCTGTGACATATAGTTAGTGTGTTTGACATTGAATGACATGAAATAGTTGCTGTGACATATAGTTAGTGTGTGTGATATTGAATGACATAAAGGAGTTGCGGTGACATATAGTTAGTGTGTGTTACATTGAATGACATGCAGGAGTTGCTGTGACATATAGTTAGTGTGTTTAACATTGAATGACATGAAATAGTTGCTGTGACATATATTTAGTGTGTGTGATATTGAATGATATGAAATAGTTGCTGTGACATATAGTTAGTGTGTGTGACATTGAATGACATGAAATAGTTGCCGTAACATATAGTTAGTGTGTTTGACATTGAATGACATGAAATAGTTGCTGTGACATATAGTTAGTGTGTTGACATTGAATGACATGAAGGAGTTGCCGTGACATATAGTTAGTGTGTGTGACATTGAATGACATGAAGGAGTTGCTGTGACATATAGTTAGTGTGTTTAACATTGAATGACATGAAATAGTTGCTGTGACATATAGTTAGTGTGTTTGATATTGAATGACACGAAGGAGTTGCCGTGACATATAGTTAGTGTGTTTGACATTGAATGACATGAAATAGTTGCTGTGCCATATAGTTAGTGTGTTTAACATTGAATGACATGAAATAGTTGCCGTGACATATAGTTAGTATGTGTGACATTGAATGACATGAAATAGTTGCTGTGACATATAGTTAGTGTGTGTGACATTGAATGACATGAAAGAGTTGCTGTGACATATAGTTAGTGTGTTTGACATTGAATGACATGAAATAGTTGACGTGACATATAGTTAGTGTGTGTGACATTGAATGACATGAAATAGTTGCCGTGACATATAGTTAGTGTGTTTGACATTGAATGACATGAAGGTGTTGCCGTGACATATAGTTAGTGTGTGTGACATTGAATGACATGAAGGAGTTGCTGTGACATATAGTTAGTGTGTTTAACATTGAATGACATGAAATAGTTGCTGTGACATATATTTAGTGTGTGTGATATTGAATGACATGAAATAGTTGCTGTGACATATAGTTAGTGTGTGTGACATTGAATGACATGAAATAGTTGCCGTGACATATAGTTAGTGTTTTTGACATTGAATGACATAAAATAGTTGCTGTGACATATAGTTAGTGTGTTTGACATTGAATGACATGAAGGAGTTGCCGTGACATATAGTTAGTGTGTGTGACATTGAATGACATGAAGGAGTTGCTGTGACATATAGTTAGTGTGTTTAACATTGAATGACATGAAATAGTTGCTGTGACATATAGTTAGTGTGTTTGATATTGAATGACACGAAGGAGTTGCCGTGACATATATTTAGTGTGTTTGACATTGAATGACATGAAATAGTTGCTGTGACATATAGTTAGTGTGTGTGACATTGAATGACATGAAGGAGTTGCTGTGACATATAGTTAGTGTGTTTGACATTGAATGACATTAAATAGTTGCCGTGACATATAGTTAGTATGTGTAACATTGAATGACATGAAATAGTTGCTGTGACATATAGTTAGTGTGTGTGACATTGAATGACATGAAGGAGTTGCTGTGACATATAGTTAGTGTGTTTGACATTGAATGACATGAAATAGTTGCCGTGACATATAGTTAGTGTGTGTGACATTGAATGTCATGAAATAGTTGCCGTGACATATAGTTAGTGTGATTGACATTGAATGACATGAAGGAGTTGCCGTGACATATAGTTAGTGTGTGTGACATTGAATGACATGAAATAGTTGCTGTGACATATAGTTAGTGTGTTTGACATTGAATGACATGAAATAGTTGCCGTGACATATAGTTAGTGTGTGTGACATTGAATGACATGAAGGAGTTGCTGTGACATATAGTTAGTGTGTTTGACATTGAATGACATGAAATAGTTGCTGTGACATATAGTTAGTGTGTGTGATATTGAATGACATAAAGGAGTTGCGGTGACATATAGTTAGTGTGTGTTACATTGAATGACATGCAGGAGTTGCTGTGACATATAGTTAGTGTGTTTAACATTGAATGACATGAAATAGTTGCTGTGACATATATTTAGTGTGTGTGATATTGAATGATATGAAATAGTTGCTGTGACATATAGTTAGTGTGTGTGACATTGAATGACATGAAATAGTTGCCGTAACATATAGTTAGTGTGTTTGACATTGAATGACATGAAATAGTTGCTGTGACATATAGTTAGTGTGTTGACATTGAATGACATGAAGGAGTTGCCGTGACATATAGTTAGTGTGTGTGACATTGAATGACATGAAGGAGTTGCTGTGACATATAGTTAGTGTGTTTAACATTGAATGACATGAAATAGTTGCTGTGACATATAGTTAGTGTGTTTGATATTGAATGACACGAAGGAGTTGCCGTGACATATAGTTAGTGTGTTTGACATTGAATGACATGAAATAGTTGCTGTGCCATATAGTTAGTGTGTTTAACATTGAATGACATGAAATAGTTGCCGTGACATATAGTTAGTATGTGTGACATTGAATGACATGAAATAGTTGCTGTGACATATAGTTAGTGTGTGTGACATTGAATGACATGAAAGAGTTGCTGTGACATATAGTTAGTGTGTTTGACATTGAATGACATGAAATAGTTGACGTGACATATAGTTAGTGTGTGTGACATTGAATGACATGAAATAGTTGCCGTGACATATAGTTAGTGTGTTTGACATTGAATGACATGAAGGTGTTGCCGTGACATATAGTTAGTGTGTGTGACATTGAATGACATGAAGGAGTTGCTGTGACATATAGTTAGTGTGTTTAACATTGAATGACATGAAATAGTTGCTGTGACATATATTTAGTGTGTGTGATATTGAATGACATGAAATAGTTGCTGTGACATATAGTTAGTGTGTGTGACATTGAATGACATGAAATAGTTGTCGTGACATATAGTTAGTGTTTTTGACATTGAATGACATAAAATAGTTGCTGTGACATATAGTTAGTGTGTTTGACATTGAATGACATGAAGGAGTTGCCGTGACATATAGTTAGTGTGTGTGACATTGAATGACATGAAGGAGTTGCTGTGACATATAGTTAGTGTGTTTAACATTGAATGACATGAAATAGTTGCTGTGACATATAGTTAGTGTGTTTGATATTGAATGACACGAAGGAGTTGCCGTGACATATATTTAGTGTGTTTGACATTGAATGACATGAAATAGTTGCTGTGACATATAGTTAGTGTGTGTGACATTGAATGACATGAAGGAGTTGCTGTGACATATAGTTAGTGTGTTTGACATTGAATGACATTAAATAGTTGCCGTGACATATAGTTAGTATGTGTAACATTGAATGACATGAAATAGTTGCTGTGACATATAGTTAGTGTGTGTGACATTGAATGACATGAAGGAGTTGCTGTGACATATAGTTAGTGTGTTTGACATTGAATGACATGAAATAGTTGCCGTGACATATAGTTAGTGTGTGTGACATTGAATGTCATGAAATAGTTGCCGTGACATATAGTTAGTGTGATTGACATTGAATGACATGAAGGAGTTGCCGTGACATATAGTTAGTGTGTGTGACATTGAATGACATGAAATAGTTGCTGTGACATATAGTTAGTGTGTTTGACATTGAATGACATGAAATAGTTGCTGTGACATATAGTTAGTGTGTTTAACATTGAATGACATGAAATAGTTGCCGTGACATATAGTTAGTATGTGTGACATTGAATGACATGAAATAGTTGCTGTGACATATAGTTAGTGTGTGTGACATTGAATGACATGAAAGAGTTGCTGTGACATATAGTTAGGGTGTTTGACATTGAATGACATGAAATAGTTGCCGTGACATATAGTTAGTGTGTTTGACATTGAATGACTTGACATAGTTGCTGTGACATATAGTTAGTGTGTTTGACATTGAGTGACATGAAGGAGTTGCCGTGACATATAGTTAGTGTGTGTGACATTGAATGACATGAAGGAGTTGCTGTGACATATAGTTAGTGTGTTTGACATTGAATGACATGAAATAGTTGCCGTGACATATATTTAGTGTGTGTGACATTGAATGACATGAAGGAGTTGCTGTGACATATAGTTAGTGTGTTTGACATTGAATGACATGAAATAGTTGCCGTGACATATAGTTAGTGTGTGTGACATTGAATGACATGAAGGAGTTGACGCGACATATATTTAGTGTGTTTGACATTGAATGACATGAAATAGTTGCCGTGACATATAGTTAGTTTGTGTGACATTGAATGACATGAAGGAGTTGCCGTTACATATAGTTAGTGTGTGTGACATTGAATGACATGAAGGAGTTGCTGTGACATATAGTTAGTGTGTTTGACATTGAATGACATGAAATAGTTGCCGTGACATATAGTAAGTATGTGTGACATTGAATGACATGAAATAGTTGCTGTGACATATAGTTAGTGTGTGTGACATTGAATGACTTGAAGGAGTTGCTGTGACATATAGTTAGTGTGTTTGACATTGAATGACATAAAATAGTTGCCGTGACATATAGTTAGTGTGTGTGACATTGAATGACATTAAATAGTTGCCGTGACATATAGTTAGTGTGTTTGACATTGAATGACATGAAGGAGTTGCCGTGAAATATAGTTAGTGTGTGTGACATTGAATGACATGAAATAGTTGCTGTGACATATAGTTAGTGTGTTTGACATTGAATGACATGAAATTGTTGCTGTGACATATAGATAGTGTGTTTGACATTGAATGACACGAAATAGTTGCCGTGACATATAGTTAGTGTGTGTGACATTGAATGACATGAAGGTGTTGCTGTGACATATAGTTAGTGTGTTTGACATTGAATGACATGAAATAGTTGCTGTGACATATAGTTAGTGTGTGTGACATTGAATGACATGAAGGAGTTGCTGTGACATATAGTTAGTGTATTTGACATTGAATGACATGAAATAGTTGCCGTGACATATAGTTAGTATGTGTGACATCGAATGACATGAAGAAGATGCTATGACATATAGTTAGTGTGTTTGACATTGAATGACATGAAATAATTTCCGTGACATATATTTAGTGTGTGTGACATTGAATGACATGAAATAGTTGCCGTGACATATAGTTAGTGTGTTTGACATTGAATGACATGAAATAGTTGCCGTGACATATAGTTTGTGTGTGTGACATTGAATGACATGAAATAGTTGCCGTGACATATAGTTAGTGTGTTTGACATTGAATGACATGAAGGAGTTGCCGTGACATACAGTTAGTGTGTGTGACATTGAATGACATGAAATAGTTGCTGTGACATATAGTTAGTGTGTTTGACATTGAATGACATGAAATAGTTGCCGTGACATATAGTTAGTGTGTGTGACATTGAATGACATGAAGGAGTTGCTGTGACATATAGTTAGTGTGTTTGACATTGAATGACATGAAATAGTTGCTGTGACATATAGTTAGTGTGTGTGATATTGAATGACATAAAGGAGTTGCGGTGACATATAGTTAGTGTGTGTTACATTGAATGACATGAAATAGTTGCCGTGACATATAGTTAGTGTGTTTGACATTGAATGACATGAAATAGTTGCTATGACATATAGTTAGTGTGTTTGGCATTGAATGACATGAAGGAGTTGCCGTGACATATAGGTAGTGTGTGTGACATTGAATGACATGCAGGAGTTGCTGTGGCATATAGTTAGTGTGTTTAACATTGAATGACATGAAATAGTTGCTGTGACATATAGTTAGTGTGTTTGATATTGAATGACATGAAGGAGTTGCCGTGACATATAGTTAGTGTGTTTGACATTGAATGACATGAAATAGTTGCTGTGACATATAGTTAGTGTGTGTGACATTGAATGACATGAAGGAGTTGCTGTGACATATAGTTAGTGTGTTTGACATTGAATGACATGAAATAGTTGCCGTGACATATAGTTAGTATGTGTGACATTGAATGACATGAAATAGTTGATGTGACATATAGTTAGTGTGTTTGACATTGAATGACATGAAATAGTTGCTGTGACATATAGTTAGTGTGTTTGACATTGAATGACACGAAATAGTTGCCGTGACATATAGTTAGAATGTGTGACATTGAATGACAAGAAATAGGTGCTGTGACATATAGTTAGTGTGTTTGACATTGAATGACATGAAATAGTTGCCGTGACATATAGTTAGTGTGTTTGACATTGAATGACATGAAATACTTGCTGTGACATATAGTTAGTGTGTTTGACATTGAATGACATGAAGGAGTTGCCGTGACATATAGTTAGTGTGTGTGACATTGAATGACATGAAGGAGTTGCTGTGACATATAGTTAGTGTGTTTGACATTGAATGACATGAAATAGTTGCCGTGACATATAGTTAGTGTGTGTGACAATGAATGACATGAAGGAGTTGCCGTGACATATAGTTAGTGTGTTTGACATTGAATGACATGAAATAGTTGCCGTGACATATAGTTAGTGTGTGTGACATTGAATGACATGAAGGTGTTGCTGTGACATATAGTTAGTGTGTTTGACATTGAATGACATGAAATAGTTGCTGTGACATATAGTTAGTGTGTGTGACATTGAATGACATGAAGGAGTTGCTGTGACATATAGTTAGTGTATTTGACATTGAATGACATGAAATAGTTGCCGTGACATATAGTTAGTATGTGTGACATCGAATGACATGAAGAAGATGCTATGACATATAGTTAGTGTGTTTGACATTGAATGACATGAAATAATTTCCGTGACATATATTTAGTGTGTGTGACATTGAATGACATGAAATAGTTGCCGTGACATATAGTTAGTGTGTTTGACATTGAATGACATGAAATAGTTGCCGTGACATATA
The DNA here is from genome assembly GCA_963921405.1 of Cepaea hortensis. Taxonomy (NCBI): domain Eukaryota; kingdom Metazoa; phylum Mollusca; class Gastropoda; order Stylommatophora; family Helicidae; genus Cepaea; species Cepaea hortensis. The sequence continues at coordinate 9,260,975 of OY992891.1, read as the reverse complement.
GTTTGTGTGTGTGACATTGAATGACATGAAATAGTTGCCGTGACATATAGTTAGTGTGTTTGACATCGAATGACATGAAGGAGTTGCCGTGACATACAGTTAGTGTGTGTGACATTGAATGACATGAAATAGTTGCTGTGACATATAGTTAGTGTGTTTGACATTGAATGACATGAAATAGTTGCCGTGACATATAGTTAGTGTGTGTGACATTGAATGACATGAAGGAGTTGCTGTGACATATAGTTAGTGTGTTTGACATTGAATGACATGAAATAGTTGCTGTGACATATAGTTAGTGTGTGTGATATTGAATGACATAAAGGAGTTGCGGTGACATATAGTTAGTGTGTGTTACATTGAATGACATGAAATAGTTGCCGTGACATATAGTTAGTGTGTTTGACATTGAATGACATGAAATAGTTGCTATGACATATAGTTAGTGTGTTTGGCATTGAATGACATGAAGGAGTTGCCGTGACATATAGGTAGTGTGTGTGACATTGAATGACATGCAGGAGTTGCTGTGGCATATAGTTAGTGTGTTTAACATTGAATGACATGAAATAGTTGCTGTGACATATAGTTAGTGTGTTTGATATTGAATGACATGAAGGAGTTGCCGTGACATATAGTTAGTGTGTTTGACATTGAATGACATGAAATAGTTGCTGTGACATATAGTTAGTGTGTGTGACATTGAATGACATGAAGGAGTTGCTGTGACATATAGTTAGTGTGTTTGACATTGAATGACATGAAATAGTTGCCGTGACATATAGTTAGTATGTGTGACATTGAATGACATGAAATAGTTGATGTGACATATAGTTAGTGTGTTTGACATTGAATGACATGAAATAGTTGCTGTGACATATAGTTAGTGTGTTTGACATTGAATGACACGAAATAGTTGCCGTGACATATAGTTAGAATGTGTGACATTGAATGACAAGAAATAGGTGCTGTGACATATAGTTAGTGTGTTTGACATTGAATGACATGAAATAGTTGCCGTGACATATAGTTAGTGTGTTTGACATTGAATGACATGAAATACTTGCTGTGACATATAGTTAGTGTGTTTGACATTGAATGACATGAAGGAGGTGCCGTGACATATAGTTAGTGTGTGTGACATTGAATGACATGAAGGAGGTGCTGTGACATATAGTTAGTGTGTTTGACATTGAATGACATGAAATAGTTGCCGTGACATATAGTTAGTGTGTGTGACAATGAATGACATGAAGGAGTTGCCGTGACATATAGTTAGTGTGTTTGACATTGAATGACATGAAATAGTTGCCGTGACATATAGTTAGTGTGTGTGACATTGAATGAAATGAAGGAGTTGCTGTGACATATAGTTAGTGTGTTTGACATTGAATGACATGAAATAGTTGCTGTGACATATAGTTAGTGTGTGTGACATTGAATGACATGAAGGAGTTGCTGTGACATATAGTTAGTGTATTTGACATTGAATGACATGAAATAGTTGCCGTGACATATAGTTAGTATGTGTGACATCGAATGACATGAAGAAGATGCTGTGACATATAGTTAGTGTGTTTGACATTGAATGACATGAAATAATTTCCGTGACATATATTTAGTGTGTGTGACATTGAATGACATGAAATAGTTGCCGTGACATATAGTTAGTGTGTTTGACATTGAATGACATGAAATAGTTGCCGTGACATATAGTTTGTGTGTGACATTGAATGACATGAAATAGTTGCCGTGACATATAGTTAGTGTGTTTGACATTGAATGACATGAAAGAGTTGCCGTGACATACAGTTAATGTGTGTGACATTGAATGTCATGAAATAGTTGCTGTGACATATAGTTAGTGTGTTTGACATTGAATGACATGAAATAGTTGCCGTGACATATAGTTAGTGTGTGTGACATTGAATGACATGAAGGAGTTGCTGTGACATATAGTTAGTGTGTTTGACATTGAATGATATGAAATAGTTGCCGTGACATATAGTTAGTGTGCGTGACATTGAATGACATGAAGGAGTTGCTGTGACATATAGTTAGTGTGTGTGACATTGAATGACATGAAATAGTTTCTGTGACAAATAGTTAGTGTGTTTGATATTAAATGACATGAAAGAGTTGCCGTGACATATAGTTAGTGTGTTTGACATTGAATGACATGAAATAGTTGCTGTGACATATAGTTAGTGTGTGTGACATTGAATGACATGAAGGAGTTGCTGTGACATATAGTTAGTGTATTTGACATTGAATGACATGAAATAGTTGCCGTGACATATAGTTAGTGTGTGTGACATTGAATGACATGAAGGAGATGCTGTGACATATAGTTAGTGTGTTTGACATTGAATGACATGAAATAGTTGACGTGACATATAGTTAGTGTGTGTGACATTGAATGACATGAAATAGTTGCCGTGACATATAGTTAGTGTGTTTGACATTGAATGACATGAAGGTGTTGCCGTGACATATAGTTAGTGTGTGTGACATTGAATGACATGAAGGAGTTGCTGTGACATATAGTTAGTGTGTTTAACATTGAATGACATGAAATAGTTGCATTGACATATATTTAGTGTGTGTGATATTGAATGACATGAAATAGTTGCTGTGACATATAGTTAGTGTGTGTGACATTGAATGACATGAAATAGTTGACGTGACATATAGTTAGTGTGTTTGACATTGAATGACATGAAATAGTCGCTGTGACATATAGTTAGTGTGTTTGACATTGAATGACATGAAGGAGTTGCCGTGACATATAGTTAGTGTGTGTGACATTGAATGACATGAAGGAGTTGCTGTGACATATAGTTAGTGTATTTGACATTGAATGACATGAAATAGTTGCCGTGACATATAGTTAGTATGTGTGACATCGAATGACATGAAGAAGATGCTATGACATATAGTTAGTGTGTTTGACATTGAATGACATGAAATAATTTCCGTGACATATATTTAGTGTGTGTGACATTGAATGACATGAAATAGTTGCCGTGACATATAGTTAGTGTGTTTGACATTGAATGACATGAAATAGTTGCCGTGACATATAGTTTGTGTGTGTGACATTGAATGACATGAAATAGTTGCCGTGACATATAGTTAGTGTGTTTGACATCGAATGACATGAAGGAGTTGCCGTGACATACAGTTAGTGTGTGTGACATTGAATGACATGAAATAGTTGCTGTGACATATAGTTAGTGTGTTTGACATTGAATGACATGAAATAGTTGCCGTGACATATAGTTAGTGTGTGTGACATTGAATGACATGAAGGAGTTGCTGTGACATATAGTTAGTGTGTTTGACATTGAATGACATGAAATAGTTGCTGTGACATATAGTTAGTGTGTGTGATATTGAATGACATAAAGGAGTTGCGGTGACATATAGTTAGTGTGTGTTACATTGAATGACATGAAATAGTTGCCGTGACATATAGTTAGTGTGTTTGACATTGAATGACATGAAATAGTTGCTATGACATATAGTTAGTGTGTTTGGCATTGAATGACATGAAGGAGTTGCCGTGACATATAGGTAGTGTGTGTGACATTGAATGACATGCAGGAGTTGCTGTGGCATATAGTTAGTGTGTTTAACATTGAATGACATGAAATAGTTGCTGTGACATATAGTTAGTGTGTTTGATATTGAATGACATGAAGGAGTTGCCGTGACATATAGTTAGTGTGTTTGACATTGAATGACATGAAATAGTTGCTGTGACATATAGTTAGTGTGTGTGACATTGAATGACATGAAGGAGTTGCTGTGACATATAGTTAGTGTGTTTGACATTGAATGACATGAAATAGTTGCCGTGACATATAGTTAGTATGTGTGACATTGAATGACATGAAATAGTTGATGTGACATATAGTTAGTGTGTTTGACATTGAATGACATGAAATAGTTGCTGTGACATATAGTTAGTGTGTTTGACATTGAATGACACGAAATAGTTGCCGTGACATATAGTTAGAATGTGTGACATTGAATGACAAGAAATAGGTGCTGTGACATATAGTTAGTGTGTTTGACATTGAATGACATGAAATAGTTGCCGTGACATATAGTTAGTGTGTTTGACATTGAATGACATGAAATACTTGCTGTGACATATAGTTAGTGTGTTTGACATTGAATGACATGAAGGAGTTGCCGTGACATATAGTTAGTGTGTGTGACATTGAATGACATGAAGGAGGTGCTGTGACATATAGTTAGTGTGTTTGACATTGAATGACATGAAATAGTTGCCGTGACATATAGTTAGTGTGTGTGACAATGAATGACATGAAGGAGTTGCCGTGACATATAGTTAGTGTGTTTGACATTGAATGACATGAAATAGTTGCCGTGACATATAGTTAGTGTGTGTGACATTGAATGAAATGAAGGAGTTGCTGTGACATATAGTTAGTGTGTTTGACATTGAATGACATGAAATAGTTGCTGTGACATATAGTTAGTGTGTGTGACATTGAATGACATGAAGGAGTTGCTGTGACATATAGTTAGTGTATTTGACATTGAATGACATGAAATAGTTGCCGTGACATATAGTTAGTATGTGTGACATCGAATGACATGAAGAAGATGCTGTGACATATAGTTAGTGTGTTTGACATTGAATGACATGAAATAATTTCCGTGACATATATTTAGTGTGTGTGACATTGAATGACATGAAATAGTTGCCGTGACATATAGTTAGTGTGTTTGACATTGAATGACATGAAATAGTTGCCGTGACATATAGTTTGTGTGTGACATTGAATGACATGAAATAGTTGCCGTGACATATAGTTAGTGTGTTTGACATTGAATGACATGAAAGAGTTGCCGTGACATACAGTTAATGTGTGTGACATTGAATGTCATGAAATAGTTGCTGTGACATATAGTTAGTGTGTTTGACATTGAATGACATGAAATAGTTGCCGTGACATATAGTTAGTGTGTGTGACATTGAATGACATGAAGGAGTTGCTGTGACATATAGTTAGTGTGTTTGACATTGAATGATATGAAATAGTTGCCGTGACATATAGTTAGTGTGCGTGACATTGAATGACATGAAGGAGTTGCTGTGACATATAGTTAGTGTGTGTGACATTGAATGACATGAAATAGTTTCTGTGACAAATAGTTAGTGTGTTTGATATTAAATGACATGAAAGAGTTGCCGTGACATATAGTTAGTGTGTTTGACATTGAATGACATGAAATAGTTGCTGTGACATATAGTTAGTGTGTGTGACATTGAATGACATGAAGGAGTTGCTGTGACATATAGTTAGTGTATTTGACATTGAATGACATGAAATAGTTGCCGTGACATATAGTTAGTGTGTGTGACATTGAATGACATGAAGGAGATGCTGTGACATATAGTTAGTGTGTTTGACATTGAATGACATGAAATAGTTGACGTGACATATAGTTAGTGTGTGTGACATTGAATGACATGAAATAGTTGCCGTGACATATAGTTAGTGTGTTTGACATTGAATGACATGAAGGTGTTGCCGTGACATATAGTTAGTGTGTGTGACATTGAATGACATGAAGGAGTTGCTGTGACATATAGTTAGTGTGTTTAACATTGAATGACATGAAATAGTTGCATTGACATATATTTAGTGTGTGTGATATTGAATGACATGAAATAGTTGCTGTGACATATAGTTAGTGTGTGTGACATTGAATGACATGAAATAGTTGACGTGACATATAGTTAGTGTGTTTGACATTGAATGACATGAAATAGTCGCTGTGACATATAGTTAGTGTGTTTGACATTGAATGACATGAAGGAGTTGCCGTGACATATAGTTAGTGTGTGTGACATTGAATGACATGAAGGAGTTGCTGTGACATATATTTAGTGTGTTTAACATTGAATGACATGAAATAGTTGCTGTGACATATAGTTAGTGTGTTTGATATTGAATGACACGAAGGAGTTGCCGTGACATATAGTTAGTGTGTTTGACATTGAATGACATGAAATAGTTGCTGTGACATATAGTTAGTGTGTGTGACATTGAATGACATGAAGGAGTTGCTGTGACATATAGTTAGTGTGTTTGACATTGAATGACATGAAATAGTTGCCGTGACATATAGTTAGTATGTGTGACATTGAATGACATGAAATAGTTGCTGTGACATATAGTTAGTGTGTGTGACATTGAATGACATGAAGGAGTTGCTGTGACATATAGTTAGTGTGTTTGACATTGAATGACATGAAATAGTTGCCGTGACATATAGTTAGTGTGTGTGACATTGAATGTCATGAAATAGTTGCCGTGACATATAGTTAGTGTGTTTGACATTGAATGACATGAAAGAGTTGCCGTGACATATAGTTAGTGTGTGTGACATTGAATGACATGAAATAGTTGCTGTGACATATAGTTAGTGTGTTTGACGTTGAATGACATGAAATAGTTGTTGTGACATATAGTTAGTGTGTTTAACATTGAATGACATAAAATAGTTGCCGTGACATATAGTTAGTATGTGTGACATTGAATGACATGAAATAGTTGCTGTGACATATAGTTAGTGTGTGTGACATTGAATGACATGAAAGAGTTGCTGTGACATATAGTTAGTGTGTTTGACATTGAATGACATGAAATAGTTGCCGTGACATATAGTTAGTGTGTTTGTCATTGAATGACATGACATAGTTGCTGTGACATATAGTTAGTGTGTTTGACATTGAATGACATGAAGGAGTTGCCATGACATATAGTTAGTGTGTGTGACATTGAATGACATGAAGGAGTTGCTGTGACATATAGTTAGTGTGTTTGACATTGAATGACATGAAATAGTTGCCATGACATATAGTTAGTGTGTGTGACATTGAATGACATGAAGGAGTTGCAGTGACATATAGTTAGTGTGTGTGACATTGAATGACATGAAGGAGTTGCTGTGACATATAGTTAGTGTATTTGACATTGAATGACATGAAATAGTTGCCGTGACATATAGTTAGTATGTGTGACATCGAATGACATGAAGAAGATGCTATGACATATAGTTAGTGTGTTTGACATTGAATGACATGAAATAATTTCCGTGACATATATTTAGTGTGTGTGACATTGAATGACATGAAATAGTTGCCGTGACATATAGTTAGTGTGTTTGACATTGAATGACATGAAATAGTTGCCGTGACATATAGTTTGTGTGTGTGACATTGAATGACATGAAATAGTTGCCGTGACATATAGTTAGTGTGTTTGACATTGAATGACATGAAATAGTTGCTGTGACATATAGTTAGTGTGTTTGACATTGAATGACATGAAATAGTTGCCGTGACATATAGTTAGTGTGTGTGACATTGAATGACATGAAGGAGTTGCTGTGACATATAGTTAGTGTGTTTGACATTGAATGACATGAAATAGTTGCCGTGACATATAGTTAGTGTGTGTGACATTGAATGACATGAAGGAGTTGCTGTGACATATAGTTAGTGTGTGTGACATTGAATGGCGTGAAATAGTTTCTGTGACAAATAGTTAGTGTGTTTGATATTAAATGACATGAAAGAGTTGCCGTGACATATAGTTAGTGTGTTTGACATTGAATGACATGAAATAGTTGCTGTGACATATAGTTAGTGTGTGTGACATTGAATGACATGAAGGAGTTGCTGTGACATATAGTTAGTGTATTTGACATTGAATGACATGAAATAGTTGCCGTGACATATAGTTAGTGTGTGTGACATTGAATGACATGAAGGAGATGCTGTGACATATAGTTAGTGTGTTTGACATTGAATGACATGAAATAGTTGACGTGACATATAGTTAGTGTGTGTGACATTGAATGACATGAAATAGTTGCCGTGACATATAGTTAGTGTGTTTGACATTGAATGACATGAAGGTGTTGCCGTGACATATAGTTAGTGTGTGTGACATTGAATGACATGAAGGAGTTGCTGTGACATATAGTTAGTGTGTTTAACATTGAATGACATGAAATAGTTGCATTGACATATATTTAGTGTGTGTGATATTGAATGACATGAAATAGTTGCTGTGACATATAGTTAGTGTGTGTGACATTGAATGACATGAAATAGTTGACGTGACATATAGTTAGTGTGTTTGACATTGAATGACATGAAATAGTCGCTGTGACATATAGTTAGTGTGTTTGACATTGAATGACATGAAGGAGTTGCCGTGACATATAGTTAGTGTGTGTGACATTGAATGACATGAAGGAGTTGCTGTGACATATATTTAGTGTGTTTAACATTGAATGACATGAAATAGTTGCTGTGACATATAGTTAGTGTGTTTGATATTGAATGACACGAAGGAGTTGCCGTGACATATAGTTAGTGTGTTTGACATTGAATGACATGAAATAGTTGCTGTGACATATAGTTAGTGTGTGTGACATTGAATGACATGAAGGAGTTGCTGTGACATATAGTTAGTGTGTTTGACATTGAATGACATGAAATAGTTGCCGTGACATATAGTTAGTATGTGTGACATTGAATGACATTAAATAGTTGCTGTGACATATAGTTAGTGTGTGTGACATTGAATGACATGAAGGAGTTGCTGTGACATATAGTTAGTGTGTTTGACATTGAATGACATGAAATAGTTGCCGTGACATATAGTTAGTGTGTGTGACATTGAATGTCATGAAATAGTTGCCGTGACATATAGTTAGTGTGTTTGACATTGAATGACATGAAAGAGTTGCCGTGACATATAGTTAGTGTGTGTGACATTGAATGACATGAAATAGTTGCTGTGACATATAGTTAGTGTGTTTGACGTTGAATGACATGAAATAGTTGTTGTGACATATAGTTAGTGTGTTTAACATTGAATGACATAAAATAGTTGCCGTGACATATAGTTAGTATGTGTGACATTGAATGACATGAAATAGTTGCTGTGACATATAGTTAGTGTGTGTGACATTGAATGACATGAAAGAGTTGCTGTGACATATAGTTAGTGTGTTTGACATTGAATGACATGAAATAGTTGCCGTGACATATAGTTAGTGTGTTTGTCATTGAATGACATGACATAGTTGCTGTGACATATAGTTAGTGTGTTTGACATTGAATGACATGAAGGAGTTGCCATGACATATAGTTAGTGTGTGTGACATTGAATGACATGAAGGAGTTGCTGTGACATATAGTTAGTGTGTTTGACATTGAATGACATGAAATAGTTGCCATGACATATAGTTAGTGTGTGTGACATTGAATGACATGAAGGAGTTGCAGTGACATATAGTTAGTGTGTTTGACATTGAATGACATGAAAGAGTTGCCGTGACATATAGTTAGTGTGTGTGACATTGAATGACATGAAGGAGTTGCCGCGACATATATTTAGTGTCTTTGACATTGAATGACATGAAATAATTGCCGTGACATATAGTTAGTTTGTGTGACATTGAATGATATGAAGGAGTTGCTGTGACATATAGTTAGTGTGTGTGACATTGAATGACATGAAATAGTTGCTGTGACATATAGTTAGTGTGTTTGATATTGAATGACATGAAGGAGTTGCCGTGACATATAGTTAGTGTGTTTGACATTGAATGACATGAAATAGTTGCTGTGACATATAGTTAGTGTGTGTGACATTGAATGACATGAAGGAGTTGCTGTGACATATAGTTAGTGTATTTGACATTGAATGACATGAAATAGTTGCCGTGACATATAGTTAGTATGTGTGACATTGAATTACATGAAATAGTAGCTGTTACATATAGATAGTGTGTGTGACATTGAATGACATGAAGGAGATGCTGTGACATATAGTTAGTGTGTTTGACATTGAATGACATGAAATAGTTGCCGTGACATATAGTTAGTGTGTGTGACATTGAATGACATGAAATAGTTGCCGTGACATATAGTTAGTGTGTTTGACATTGAATGACATGAAGGAGTTGCCGTGACATTTAGTTAGTGTGTGTGACATTGAATGACATGAAATAGTTGCTGTGACATATAGTTAGTGTGTTTGACATTGAATGTCACGAAGGGGTTGCCGTGACATATAGTTAGTGTGTGTGACATTGAATGACATGAAATAGTTGCTGTGACATATAGTTAGTGTGTTTGACATTGAATGACATGAAGGGGTTGCCGTGACATATAGTTAGTGCGCTTGCCTGTCAAGACTGCGGTCTGAGTTCAATTTCCAGCAGAAAATTATTGTTCTCTGATCACTACGGCTTTGGGGGTCGACCCAGCCTTATAAAGGTGGGTACCGGGTGTCATTAATGTTTTGTTTTTTAAATATCCCCGTTTCGATGGGGATTTGGACACATGACTACCGTTTTGGCAGGACAGCGACCAAGAGGTTGCTGCTACAGATCTCAGAATTATAAATTGAACGCATCCCATATTGTTGGAATCGGAATCGAATGCGTCCATCCAACAGGTATCAATACTGTTGTGGACGCTACTGTATAACTGTGCCATCTTCTATTACTATGCTGTCCTCCCCCCCCCCCACCCCCCTCCCCAATATTCACACCTAACTGTCTCCACATCCCTATATTTTCATATCAGACATATTCGCATATTTTTGGCGACGTAAATCCTATCTGGCAACCTACTATACTTAAACTCTGTAGCCAAAGAGCGCCTTAGCATCTGGCATATCCCCCCTTTCTGCTCCCACATGGATACGTAGTGGTTGTGCTTTTTTGTTTTTGTGCTTTTTTATAATTCGTTGTCCTATCTATCCGTGTTGTCCTGTCCTTGACAAAGATTCTGAGAATCGAAACGTCGGCCGTCCTGTTTGTCGCATTGTACGCGTTTGTGTGTTTTTATGTTATTATTCATTTTATATATTTATTGAGTGCTTCTTTTTTTCGGATTTTCACCTGTATTTCGGGATTCGGTGGATCTCCTTGTAAGGTATGTGCAACGTGTTGATGTTTAGTACGTTTCTTCTCGCAGGAGCTTAATATACCTATTTGTTTCCAATTCATATTGTTATATCCTGCTGCAGCCGCTACTTTTTCTTTCTATTCCATATCGTGTAAAACCTAGAGTGCAGCAGTTAGAACTAGAGCCATAAAGTAATGATAGTAGAATATTACCTGGGCACACTCTAACGAGTCAAATATAATATAATCATGGAGAGAATATCTACACCACACCACCGGGTGTTTGTGCCATGACAATATCCATGAGCTGCTATATGGCTTGTCGTCGTCGTTGTCGTCGTTGTCTACTGCCTTTACAGTCACAAAATGGAGTGCACAGCCTCATTTACCTTTCTTGTTCTGAAGGCTTTCAAAGATTGGTGTTTCTGTAGCTAAGCGTTTGGTGTAGCTGGAAAGAGGGTATTTAATGTGTCTTCTTAACTTAACAAATTGAAGCCGTGGTAGTTATGGCTTGGTGGCTATAGGTTCGAGACAACGTCTAGGCGAGGATATTTGTCTCTTGACCTTTGTTCTCAGATCTATCCAGTTTAGATAGGTACGGGGAGATGGCCTGGGAAGTGACATCAACCACGTCGCCAACGGGGGGTCGAATATTTTATTTTTATTTCGCTCGCTCGCTTTGAACCAAGCGTAGTCAATATACACTATTTCTAGTAATTCTGGACTGAAATTTTCGTGTGGATTTGCTTTACCTATTAACAGTGTCCTTCGCCATCAAATGAACCCACTCCGACTTCAAAGGTACTTGTAATTTACGTCCCATGTCAAGGAAGATATGGCAACATTTTAGTCCAACTGTCTGGTGTGGGCGTTGAATCATTTACACCGGCATCAGCACACAAGATGTTTAAGAACACACGATCTTATCCATTCGCCTATGCTGACCTCCGGGTTGAGGGAATGGTCGATTGTTGATTGATCTACACATGTGGGGCTGGCAGAATATATTCGGTTCACCTTCTCCTCCTCCTTCTCCTCCATGACTTTCTTCTTCTTGTGCTGCTGCTACTGTTGCTGCTGCTACTACTGCTACTACTACTACTACTACTACTACTACTACTACTACTACCACCACCACCACCACTACTACTACTACTACTACTACTACTACTACTACTACTACTACTACTACTACTACTACTACTACTACTATTGCTGCTGCTGCTGCTACTACTACTTCTCCTACTACTACTACTACTACTACTACTACTACTACTACTACTACTACTACTACTACTACTACTACTACTACTACTACTACTGCTGCTGCTGCTACTACTACTTCTCCTACTACTACTACTACTACTACTACTACTACTACTACTACTACTACTACTACTACTACTACTACTACTACTACTACTACTACTACTACTACTACTACTACTACTATTGCTGCTGCTGCTGCTACTACTACTTCTACTACTACTTCTACTATTACTACTACTACTACTACTACTACTACTACTATTACTACTACTACTACTGCTGCTTTTGTTGCTGCTGCGTTTTCTACACGTGGTGCAGAATGTAGACAAGTCTGTAACACCAATACGTCCTGAACATGATATGCTGCCGGATCTGCTGCAAAGCCATGCTCTAACTGTCCACCTCTCGGGGCTTCGATCCTAGACCAGTTGCCGTCCAAGGCTGATGTCGTGGTTTTCTTGCCAAGATATGTAGTCTCCCAAAATGTGTCGCCAACAGAAAGCAGGTAGTACTGTCTAACGTCATACGGTAGCTCAGTCATATCTGGCTCAGACCTGACCTGATGTACATTCTATAATTACAAGCTTTATTACTGATACTGTAACTTACATTAGTCAAAGTGGGGCCATGCTGTCGCTGTACAATTAGTTGAGGCAAGGGGTTCCCTGTTGAATTACACACAAATGTAATCTCGTCTCCTCTGCTTATGCCGGTGTTGCTATATCTTCTAGCTATCCGAAACGAGGTTACAGTTGCTGGATCTGAGGGTATAAAAATTATGACATTATCAACACAAGCATTACTGCCTTTATCATCCAGACCATCAATGTTACCACATTATTAGCACCTCAAACTCCTTCTTACTGTTCTTCTTCATCCGCTTCTCCCGATATTTTAGTGTATTCTTCCGACGCATTCTACGCCTCCGTTTCTTCTTCCTCTTCTTCTCCCTCTCCCGCTTCCTCCCCCACTTCCTCCTCTTCCATATCCTCTTAATCCTTCTTCTTCATCTTCTTCTAATCCTCCCCCTTCTGCCAAATGTCACAATGACACCAATAATGAAGAATGAAAACGACAAGCAGCATGTGAACAAAGCAACAAGTATATCATACTTACAGGTTACCCGTATTTCTACACTAGAGGTTTGTGTGTATCTTGCTGCATGAAGAGCGCTACAGGTACACCTCCGTCCATGAAATTCTCGTGTTACAAGAAAATCTATTGTGACCGAACTGCTGTCAGATTGCTGTGGTATATTATTACATGTGATGATTGTCCTGTAGACTGGTGGATCTCCCCCAGGAACCTGGCAAGTCAGAGTCAGTGTCTGGTTCTCTACGATTTCCACAGACAGGGATTGAAGTATCTGTCCGGCAAGGTAAGCTGTAAGCTGCGGCGGATTTTCAGGTGGTGCTGAAACACACGACAGTTTTACATGAACAATCACCAGTTTAACATGAACAATTACCACTTCAACATGAACAATGACCAGTTCGACATGAACAATGACCACTTCGACATGAACTATCATCAGTTTGACATGAACAATCACCAGGTTGATATGAACAATGACCACATCGACATGAACAGTGACCACTTCAACAAAAACAATGACCACTTCGGCATGAACAATCACCAGTTTGACAAGAACAATGACCACTTCGACATGAACAATTACCAGGTCGACATGAACAACAACCAATTTTACATAAGCAGATCAGAGTGTCTGTATTTGTTCTCTCTCTCTCTCTCTCTCTCTCTCTCTCTCTCTCTCTCTCTCTCTCTCTCTCTCTCTCTCTCTCTCTCTCTCTCTTTCTCTCAAAAGCACACTCTAACTCACTTTCCCTCTATCTCGCTAATTTTCTTTCTCTGTGTGTCTGAGAGGATGTGTATGTGGGGGATGTATGTGTGGAGGGGTTGTGTGTGGGTAGATGGGTGATGTGTCGGTGGGTGAAGGGATGTGTGGTCGGTGGGGGGTGTGTTTGGGTGAGAGATGTTTGGATGATGGCTGGAAGAGTGGGGGTGTTGGTGGGTGGGGAGTTGTGTGGATGGGGAATGTATATGTGGGTGAGTGGGTGAGGGAGGTGTGGGTGAATGGGTGTGTGGTAGATGTGTGTGGGTTGGGGATGGGTGCGGATGGGTGAGAGGGATGGGTGTGGGGGTTGTGTGTGTGGGTGGGGGATATGTCAATGTGGATGTGGGGATGTGTGTCTGTGGGTGGAAGATGTATGTGTGGGTGGTGAGTGTGTTTATAGGTGGGGGTGTGTGGGTTGGTGGGAGATGTGTGCGCGTGTGTGGGTGAGGGATGTGTGGGTGAGGATGCGTATGGGGGATGCGTGTTGGGGTTGTGTGTGAGTGTGGGGGATGTGTATATGAGTGGCGTGTTGTGTGGAAGCTGAGATGTGTGTGAGTGAGGAATGTGTGTGTGGGTAGGTGGGGTAGGTGTGATTGGGTGTGGAATGTGCGGGTGGGTAAAGGATGTATATGAGGCTGAGGAGGTGTATTTGGCTGGGTGGATGGGGTGTGTGAGTGTGGGTGGGTAGATGGGAGATGGATGTTTTGATTGGTAGTTGGGGGATGTGTGGGTGTGAGTGGTTAAGGGATGAGTACGTGAGTGGGTGGATATATGTGGGAGAAGAGTGTATGGGCGGGGGATGTGAGTTTGAGTGGGAAGATGTGGGTGGGTGGGGATGTTTGTGATTGGTGGGGGTGTGTGTGGATGTGAGGTGTGTGTGGGTGGGAGGTGTGTGTTTGTGGATGGGGGGGGGGTGTGTTGGTGAGTGGGGATGTGTGTGAGGGGGATGTGTGTATGGGTGGGGAGATTTTTGTGAGTTTATGGGGGGGGGGGGTTATGTGGGTGGGGGATGTGTGGTTAAGGGATGTGTGGTTACGGGATTGTGATTGGGGTATGGGTGATTGGAGATGGGTGGGTAGAGGATGTGTGTGTGGGTGAGTGTGTGTAGGTTGGGGTGGGGATGTTTGGGTGGGTGGGGGGAGATTGTGCGGGTGGAGGATGTGTTAATGTGCGGATGGATGCTAGTTGTTTGTGAGGTTAGGTGCGTGATGAATGGATTTGAGGGGATATGTGTATGTCGGTTGAGATGTGTGGTTGGGGAATGTGTGTTTGACTGGATGGTTGGGGGTCTGTGCGTGTGTGGTGGAGGATATGTGGGTGGGTGATTGTTTATGGGTTACGAGATTCGTAGAGGATGTGTATGTGGATGGGAAGATGTGTGTATGTGGGGGATGTGTGGGTGGGTGATGGGTGGGCGGGTGCATTAATGAGTGCCTCGGAGAGTGTGTGTGGGTGGGTGGGGCGTGTGTGTGTGGGATGTGTGGTGGGTGGGAGATATGTGTGTGCTTGGGGAGATGTGTGTAGGTGGGAGATGTGTGTGGGTGT
>OY992891.1:9105329-9240329 GCA_963921405.1 Cepaea hortensis | reverse complement strand
CAAGCCATACACCTGCACATTGATTGATTGATTTATTGATTGATTGATTGATTGATTGATTGATTGATCTAGGAACCGACATCACAGCATTCGCATAAATGTGGTAACTTTGCCAGCACTTAGACACCAAGAGATCAAGCCATACACCTGCACATTGATTGATTGATTGATTGATTGATTGATTGATTGATTGATCTAGGAACCGACATCACAGCATTCGCATAAATTTGGTAACTTTGCCAGCACTTAGACACCAAGAGGTCAAGCCATACACCTGCACATTGATTGATTGATTGATTGATTGATTGATTGATCTAGGAACCGACATCACAGCATTCGCATAAATTTGGTAACTTTGCCAGCACTTAGACACCAAGAGATCAAGCCATACACCTGCACACAGAGAAACCAACAGATGCCGGCAGCATGAGTCATAATCTGCCCCGCCAGGAACTCTACAAAGAATGGAGACTGTCCCAGACATAATGAGTAAATGTCTGCATCGGGAGAAAATTGACCTCAGAAACGGAGATGATTGGTGTTTGGAGAGTGATTCACATGACGTGGATTGTGTTGATGAGATGAGAGAAAGAGGGCTGTGGGGAATTGCGAGATTGCAGTTAACCAAGGTCCGTTCAAGCGACAGGATTTGCAGTCAGTTGGGGATTGAACACGACGGTGAGTGGCGATTGTGATGGGTGGGTGTGTGTTTGATAGATAGAGTGGAAGAGTCTCAATTCATAGGAGAGCTTCTATTGTTCTTTGTGATAGGAGAGGTCGAGATATAGATCTGGAGGGGGTCTCAGAGGAAATAAATGATTTTCTGGAAATAGAGGGGATATTCGGAAGTTCTAGGTAGCTCTTTCTTCGACGGGGAGAATTCTGAGTGACTCTTGTGATTGTTTAGTTCATGTGTTTTGTGAATGATAAACTTTTCATTCACTGTTTCTCCATGGTCTTTATGAATTGTTTATGCTTTAGAAGGGAGGTACCATGATCCTTTTTCTGAAGTATCCCTTACGTATGTTCTGTTTCTGGAAGATCCTGTTCTGACAATGTCGCTTGTGTTCTAACTCTGAATGATATTGTTCTGAAATAACACGTATGTTCTGTTTGTAAATGACACTTTTCTGAGCTATCATTTGTGACTTATGCATATGCTTATTAATGTATACATGTGTGAGTTGACTATGAAGTAATATGCGGGTGTCTTCCCGGAGGGAAGGCAGAATTGACAAGGCTGTGTGCTTGTGTCATTCTATTGTCTTCAACAGGTGTGTTCACTTGGGGGTCTTAAAACCTGGCGAGGAGTGAGTACGAATGCCAACGTTCTTTTCAGTTTGCATCCAACTAGAACGAAAATACAGACAAGAAAATGTGGCTGCTGTGGAGGCGAAAGGACAACCTATGATCTTCGAGAATTCTTTGGAGGGTGATGCTCTCATTAACACAGATGGGTGGGTCGTTCAACGAGTGATATGTTCATGGGCTTTTACGGCACCGGCCGGAGGGAGTATTGTGAAGGAAGATGCTGGTGCTTTTGCTTTGACCACAAGTAGCTTGACTATGGAAGTCATGGCAGTAAGTAAAGCAATAACATGGCTCGAGACACAGACATTCACTAGGACATGTTTCCTTAGTGACTCAATGAGCATGCTCAAGAAGATAGTGATGGGGTGGATCCGAAGGGAATGGCTGCTGTCTCTGGAGAGGTCTCGGTTGGCAATAATTAGTTTAATTTTCATGCCAGGGCATGCCGGTGTACGAGGAAATGAACGGGCTGACATGCTTGCAGGCATGGCTACTGTGGAAGGTGGACGAGCCATGGACCAGGCTGACACTCTGAATGCTCAACGAGGAGTAAGACTTTTCCCAGAACCATGTTATGACTGTGAATGTACAACCATAGTCAGACTGCGAGAGCAGCAAATTAAAAGACATGTGGCCAAACAAGAACACTACGCGGGAAGGTAAAGAAGATTGATAAACCAGCACAGAATTGGTGTCGTCAGTTACTACACGCTGTGGGATTTACTGAAGGGGGGGGGGGGGGTGTCCGAGCACTTATGGACTGAATGGTTCGGTGTGCAATGAGGATTATCTATCGGCTAACTAACTAACTAACTAACTACTGATAACCATCCAGACAGGACTGGAAAAAGGAGAATGATTGGCCTGTATAACTCGGGACTGAGGAAGACATACCTTGCAGATATGTGAGGTGAATACCTCCATCCGATGATACTGTAAGAGCATCAGGTATTTAGCAGGGGATGGCCTGGTTGGCCTGTGCCTACGATAGGTCCTCCTCCCTCCAGGGTCTTATGTGAGATAGCTATATGTTTTGGTCCATGTTTACCATGAAAGGGCTGTCGTTTTATTGGCTGAGAATGAGGTATGGTCCAGAACTAGAAGCACTTTCACCAGGAGGGTCCAACATCTTCAGAGAGGAATGAAGTATCTGGCTTTTCTAAAGCAGGAAGAGGGAGATGCAGCTAACCAGCAGTGACCCATCCGAATGCAAAGCCAATACCAGCCATAAGGAATCAAGTTAAGACTTTTAATATTATACTTCCTGATAAACATGGCCACATCGATAGACCACAGCAAACCCAACCACATAGTTCTAACCAGTGTTTCAGAGACTGTGATAAATTGCACCAGGAGTATTAGAATATTTTTAGAGAGACCCTACGAACAGTATCGATTAGTATGGTGTCAACTATAGAACAGTAGCTACTTTTGTTGTGAACACAGAGACACGTTTGGTTTAGTGTCATTAATGAATTATAGACTTTATAAAGAAACTTTAGTGAAGATCTTGGAGCGTTAATTCATTAGCTATAATGACAATTAACTTTATTATATCGTTAAAATTGTTCTTTTGATTTGTGTATCTGATACCATTTGCCACTCAAACATACACACATAAACCCCTTTCACATGTTATCCCATTATTGCATTATGATGCTTAACAGGGATATTGGTTGTTTTTTTGTTGTTGTGCTGGAAGATAGAAGACTATATCAGTTACACCCTTTGAGTGGAGCCAAGTGTGACCGAAAAACTACAAGTATTTCAAATTTCTCAGAGTGACATTTCTCCTCTTTGAATGCTGTGATGTTCCGGGGCTACACTGGCCCTCTGTTAGGAAACTTCAACTTATAACCAGTCTCTACCCCTAGGAATTCTTATATCGAGCCATTTCAAGTTTTCTCATAACAGTTGGCTTTTGGAATATGGGGATTCACCCCCACACCTCTCCCCCCCCCCCCATTTCTTTTTAACACACTAAAATGATGGTGATGATGATGATGATGATGATGATGATGATGATGATGATGATGATGATGATGATGATGATGATGATGATGATGATGATGATGATGATGATGATGATGATGATTACTTACCCACAGAAACACTGGTCTCTTTTACTGCCTCGATTCGGAAGTTTGGCAGTGTAGGAGCCATGGCAACGGTGACGTCGTATATCCCAGCATTTTTTACATAAAATGAGACGTTGCATTTTGCTCTGTAATACCCATCGGTTTTGTCCACAACATTAGAAACTGTCAGGTTGTAACCAGTTATCTTTAGAAACAGACACAGTAATGATTGTTTTTATTCCTGTATCATTTCACCTACTAATTAATACAGTAAATCATTCAGTCACATTTTCTATCAAGGTGTGTAGAGGTATTTCGTCATCCTGTGTTCATGAACACAAAGAAATACGAGATAGCGTTGGAGGGAAAATATTAGGAGGAGGATATTTGATATTGGCGCATTGAAGTAGGAAGAAAGGCCGGAGTAGAAGACAAGATAACGATGATTATGGTGAAGAAGAAGAAGAAGAAGAGAAGAAGAAGAAGAAGAAGAAGAAGAAGAAGAAGAAGAAGAAGAAGAAGAAGAAGAAGAAGAAGAAGAAGAAGAAGAAGAAGAAGAAGAAGAAGAAGAAGAAGAAGAAGAAGAAGAAGAAGAAGAAGAAGAAGAAGAAGAAGAAGAAGAGATCACAGTACTTACTAATGATAATTATATAACAACGTACTTATAAGGTCACAGTACCTACAAATAATGATTACACCACAGTACTCAGAGGTAAATAGTATATCACAGTACAAACAAGCAGTAAAATTAACTATATTGTAATACAGACATACATTTGAGACAATGTTGTTCCTTGTACATTTACAATAATGTCATACACTTGAGATAAACTATGTTGTTACACGTGGCTTTTGTTCTTAATCTATTACAAAAAGGTATACACGGGTGGGGGTGATGTCGTATAGATAGATCTATAAAATGTGAAATCAAATATATGCAGAGATGATACATACTTAAGCGAATGATACAGAAAGCTATAATTAACGCCTGGACGCACACAAAACAGACACCCACCCACCCACCCACACACACCACACACACACACACACACACACACACACACACACACACAGACAGACAGACAGACAGACAGACAGGCAGACAGACAGACAGACAGACAGACAGACAGACAGAGAGAGAGAGAGAGAGAGAGAGAGAGAGAGAGAGAGAGAGAGAATAATTATGTCGGCTGGCAGAGGATAGAGTAAAATTCTGGTCAGTGAAATCATATAATCACCTCCTCTGATCCACGATTGACCTTCCAGGTGCACTTTACTTGAGGGTAAACTTGTGCGGTTGTGCACGTTGTCCTGACCGTCGCCTGCACAAACTGGTATATACACTGAATGTCTGCGGGTTTCTCTGAAAACAATGTCATATAACACCAGCCTGACTGTGTGTACGAGATTTCTTACCTGATCTGTGTTATGAAAGGAACACATTGGTTAACGAAGTTTTCAATAGCTTGGTCACACAAAAGACATTATTGTTTGTTTTACTTTACACTAACCAAGTTAGAATTCCAGCATGCATATTGAGTTGTATTCTTACTTATCTCTCAAAACCTACTACACAATTGATGACATTGCATGCATTTCCTTAATCATCATAATCTTCAAGTGCAATCTCCAACAGCGTGTGCTGACTCCCTTCCGTGCCATGACACTAAGACTTTTTCGTTCTCTCTCTCTCTCTCTCTCTCTCTCTCTCTCTCTCTCTCTCTCTCTCTCTCTCTCTCTCTCTCTCCCTCTCTCTCTCTCTCTCTCTCTCTCTCTCTCTCTCTCTCTCTCTCTCTCTCTCTCTCTCTCTCTCTCTCTCTCTCTCTCTCTCTCCACAAATTTTCCCAGTTGTTACAACGTGTTGTAACTTGTGTCTTCTCATAATGTGGCTAGAACAAATGAAGACTGCCTCTTTCTGATGTTTGTGATAAATTGCCTTTGCGACTTTTAAAATATTTAGTTGCATGTCCTTTACAGGACGTAGCAGTCAAGACTATCATGTTTGGCTATTCGTAATTTCTGGGCCGTTTACATTCAGTAGTTTGCCATTGCTTTCTGAACGACTGGCACCCATACCATTTCATAAAAAACCGACACAGATGTGTTTCGAAGGTTGGTATGCGAGATTACGAACTGCGACTTAGCCTCCCTTAATATGTCCGTAACTCGGAATAAAGGGAACTGTTCAAAAGAAGTTATAGAGAGACTGGTCATAGTAATACAAAGGTATGGCGAACTTAGGGCACAACACAGGCAAAAATATAACAGCAGAAATGTTGAGAACATGCTTTTTCTTTGGAAACACAGGCATGTGAGCCGTGGGCAGTTTTGCAACCAGTAAAGAAGACGATCGAAGTCACATGTAACAGAAAGTGTCTTTGAATACGGTGACTCTAGAGGACAACAAGTACAAGCATTCAACAAGATCTGAGCACACAAAAGACCTGGATCATACATAGTATCATGTCTCGGAGACTGAAATGCATTGATCATAATAAACCTCACAGTGGCTTGGGGAGCTCAGTGATGGAAGGCGTGGCTCCTGGTAGAAGTGGCAGGGGCCAATCCAATACAAGGCTGGTGACACATTAAAGACAGTCTGAGCATAGACAGTCAAAATTTGTTGGACAGTTAGTTAGTTAGTCTACAGATCATCCTCATTGCACATCGAACCATTCAGTCCATAAATTTTCGGATCCCCTCCTCAGCAAATCCCGCAGCGTGTAACGGCTAACGACACCAGTTCTGTGTTGGTTCATCAATCTTCTTTGGCTACCTGCGTAGTGTTCTTGTTTGGCCACCCCTATTTTAATTTGCTGTTCTCGCAGTCTAGCCATGGTTGTAGATTCACAGTGGTCACTTGGTTCTCGCAAAAGTCTTACTTCTCGTAGAGCATTCAGAATGTCAGCCTGGTTCATGGCGTGCTCACCCTCCACCGTAGCCTCACCTGCGAGCTTGTCAGCCCGCTCATTTCCTTGTACTCCCGCATGCCGTGGCATGAAGATGAAACTAATCTTTGCCAGCCGAGACAGCTCCAGGGGCAGCAACCATTCTCTTCGGATCGACCCCTCCTCTATCCTCTTGATCATGTTCATTGAGTCGCTAAAGAAACATGCCCTAGGGAATGTCTGTGTCTCGAGCCATGTTATTGCTTTACTTACTGCCATGCCTTCCATAGTCAGGCTACTTGTGGTTTCAGTGAAAGCACCAGAGTCCTCCTTCAAAATTCTCCCTCCGGTCCGAGCCTAAAGGCCCATGAGCTTCTCACATGTCGGACGACCGAACCATCTGTGTAGATTATAGCATCACCGTCTAGCGAATTCTCGAAAATCAACGCTTGTACTTCAACCTCCACAGCAGCCGGATTTTCTTGTCTGCATTTTCTGTCTAGTTGGATGCAAACTGAAAAGGATGTGCAGAAATCTGTTGGCACTTGTACCCACTCCTCGCCAGGTTCTAAGTCCTCAAGTGAACACACCTGTTGAAGAATGTCTTCGGCTTGACCCATCCACGACCATCCTCTTTTTAACCTGCTGCCCTTCACCTTCCTAATTTCACTATGCAGTGGATGTTGTGTGTTTGCGTTAACTCTGAGGTAGGCGAGTGCTCTGCAAACTTGTATTCTCTCTTCAATGGTTGGAAAATCAAGAAGGTAGCGCATCGCCCTGCATGCTGTATCTCTTGTACATCCAAGAATAATGCGCATAGCTTCATTCTGTATCCTTGCCATCCTTTCTATCTGCCTACGGCTGAGAGTCAGGATTGCCATCGCATACTCAAAAACAGACATGACCAGCCCCTCGTACAGAAGACATAGATGGCGCTGCTCACAGTTTGCTGCCGCCATCACCCGCATCGCAGCCAAACTCCGCTTGACCTTTGTTATCACCTTGTCTATGTGCTCATTATAAGCAAGGCTTCGATCAAACCGTATCCCCAGGTAATTCATTGCCTGCGTTCTTTCCACCGTCTCTGAACACAGCTTTACAGTTGGTGTTGGAGTGTTGACAATATGATTACTCAACGAGAACCAAGTCACTGTTGCTTTTGTTGGGTTGACCATTGCCCCAGCTTCATCACAGCAAGTACTTATGCGATTGAGTTCGGTTTGTAGTTCCACAGCAACCTGCTCTCTATCCTTACCCTGACGATACACTAAAACATCATCGGCATATGACAATGTCCTGCCAGGTCCAGTGATCTGCTCACTGGTTATTCTCACTGTGTAGGCGTTGAGCAGTACCGGAGATAATGGTGATCCCTGTGGTAGGCCAGGATATATTGTTGTTGGTTCTGAAGTCCAACTGCCACATCTATAAAATTACTTTCCGTTGGAAGAGAGCTGCAGCGATCCAACTAAGGAGGAATGGACTTATTTTGAGGTCAAGAAGCTGAAGCATTAACAAATCCAACGGTACACTGTTGTACGCGTCCTCAAGATCAATCGCTGCAGCAAAGGTTTCAATGCCTGAGTCGAAACCTTCATAGACATCATGGGCAAAAACTGCTGCATTGGTCCAGGTTTCTCTTTTTGGACGGCACCCACTCAAGGCAGGTGGGAAAACACCTTGCCTCTCTAGCTGGTTTGATATTTTCCTGGCAGTTACCTTCTCCAGCAGCTTGCCTATTGTATTCTGCATAGTTATAATTCGAAATCCCTGAATGTTTGTGTGATCTTTGTCAGGCTTCGGCAAGGGAATCAGATAGCTGTGTAACCACTCCTCCTTGATGCTAGCACTCTCTATACTGTTGTTGTACATGTCTGCTAGTTTGTCTAGCTCGTTGTCTGTACACCTATTGATGTCGTCGTATCTTATGCCATCAGGCCCTGGAGCGCTGTTTTATGATCGTCGAAGCACTGCCTTTATTTCTTTCACTGTCACTGTGTTTTCATCCGAAGTGTTCTGGGCCTTGCACCTGTCTGAGGCGCCGCTCTTGGCAAGATGTCGGCCTTCCATGTCTGTCTGGTTGGTCTGCTCTAGATAGCGTTCAAAGAGGGCTTTACCCTTGTCCTCGTCAGTCCTCTGCCAGATGAGGTCAGCACCTTGGAAGTCAGAAATGCTCTTATTCTTGACTACCCCACTCATGCTTTTATGTAGTCGCCAGAACAATTTCAGTGACTTGTCTGTGCTTACTCTTTGACACACCTCTGCCCATTTTTCGCTTTTAACCACCTTGATCAGTTTTTTGAAATAGCTTACTTTTGTGTGCATCTCTCTTTTCTAAGTGCATGCAGGGACTCGGATGGACAGCTCTGTTCTTCTTGGTATTTTGCCATCTCCTTACAGCACTACGCTTATCCACCCAAGCCTTCTCCACCTCGAAATTCCACCAAGGTGGCTGCTCCCAGCTTTTTT
The DNA here is from genome assembly GCA_963921405.1 of Cepaea hortensis. Classification (NCBI taxonomy): domain Eukaryota; kingdom Metazoa; phylum Mollusca; class Gastropoda; order Stylommatophora; family Helicidae; genus Cepaea; species Cepaea hortensis. The sequence goes on along the minus strand of OY992891.1, from coordinate 9,231,583 downwards.
TCCTGCCCTGAAGCTTTCTGCGCTTGTCACGTCTTATTTTACTCACCACATCTTGCCCTGTACTGTCATACTGGAATGTCTTTACCTTTAGCTTGTGCTGCCTGGTTCTGCCTTTCTCCACCAATATGCTGCAAGGGTGGTGGTCGCTGCCGTGGTGTCCTAGGACACCCCATCTACACACTGTAGTGAGTGAATGTGAAACCAGCGACAGATCAATAGCACTGTCCTCATCGCCAGGACGGCTTGCTGTCCTGGTGACACAGCCACTATTGATAAAAACCAGGTCAATGGTTTCAAGTGCAGTCTCGAGCTCCTCCCCTGTGTGTTGGAGGAAATGTTTCCCCATGATCTGCCTTTAGCGTTCAAATCGGCACAGAAAATAACATTTCTCTCGTGACCTAATATGTCACTTAAGCACTGCCACTTCTGGGAATCCATACTCGCGTTGCGGGCATAAACATTATCCAACACGAATGGTAGACTGGATTGAACTCTCAACCCCTGTGTTTGTATATCGTCACTGTCCCAACTGGACATGTCTAGCTCTGACGCCACCATGCTGTCGCAAACGAGAATCGCCATTCCCAGATGTCGTCTGTTGTAGTAAACCAGGTTTTCTAGAATGGGGCCCCGTTTTTTAACGCTGGCGCAGTTCCAATACAGAATACGGATATTCCTGAGTCCCCGACGGTGACACTTGAGTCTAAAACGTCTTAAACCACCACGCTTACCTTGTCGCTTTCTGCCTGCCCGGCGCCCACGCAGTCTCGATAGGTTGACTGCCGACCGCTCGGAGAACACGTTGTTCCGCCATGTTGAAAATCCGAAAACCACAGAAACCACACACGCTGCGAACAATTCACTTCCAAAATTTGTTGGACAGGTTATGAGAAGAAATAAATTTGCGAAGTTGGTGATAACTGGCAAGATTGAGTGGGGCAAGAACAAAAGGAAGGCATAGAAGTAAATATCCGGATGAATTGGCTATGTAGCATGGTCGAGACAGGAACACTGAACTGATCCACGACTCTGGTGATCGAGTGAGATGACGAAACATGACCATTCATGCGTATCCGCATGACAGATGATGATGATGAGCATAGGAATGCATTAGGCAGAGGAACTGGCCATAAATCAAAAGGTTTTCATGCGGGCCTCGGTGAGGTGGCCGTTCTGTGGGACTGCTACAAGATGATGATGGTCTAACCAAGGGATCAGCATGTCTCCTGTACTGCTCAGTGTGTCTACAGCCGGTGTCTACAGTGTGCAGTCAGTCGTCCCCGGCTGAACTAAATCATACGAAGAGGATATCATAGGCTACCGACTGGGAACAACAAGGATGAAATCACAGCAGGTGTGTAGCAGAACTAGGTAGACATTGTGAGTGGCGTTAGGCATTTAGGGCGCATGTTTGACAATGGCTTCCCCGACATGGTTCTCTCTGAATATTTACTTAGTGAGTGCGAGTACGTCAGTCGTCAGCAAGGGCGGTATTGGCACAGACTGAAAGACTAGACAATGTATTTCACGATGTATCTGTCTGACAGACAGGCAGGTAGGTTAGTTAGTCGCATATCCGTTACAGGACGTCGCGGTCAACTCCAGGATGTTTTCACTGCTTGTGATTTCTTGGTAAGTTTACGTTCAGTAGTTTGTCACGGCTTCCTGAACAACCGGCACTCATACCATTGTATGAGAAACCAACGCACGGCGGTCTGCTTCCAAATCACCAGCAGCTGTGTTTCGAACGTGGTATGCGTGATTACGAATTGTATTCGTAACTTCTTGGACACAGAGCTGGCAAGTAGGTAGAGAAAACAGAGAGAGAGTGAGAGAGAGAGAGAGAGGGAGAGAGAGAGAGGGAGAGGGAGAGAGAGAGAGGGAGAGAGAGAAGATCTAGATGACAACAAATATATGTATTTAACTTCTTCTTTCGTTCGCTTGAAATTTGTCTATTTCTGTTGTCTCTTGTTTGGATTTAACTGTCTTTTTTTTAGGCCACCCAGTGATCCATATAGGTTACATTCAACTGTTGTTTCTCGGGGTCAGAATGTTCGCCTGGATATGTTGTAGTTTGGGCAGTCCTGGAGTATGTGCTCTGCTGTCTGTGGCGCCAATCCACATGTGCACATGGCTGATTCACCAATCTTGAAAGTTCTATGCATGTGGTTGCGTAATCTGTTGTGTCCTGTTCTGAGCCACAGAATAATGATTTGTTCTAGTCTGTTCATAAGGTGGTAGTCTTCTTTAGATTGTGTTGGTGGCTTTCTGAGTGATTTGATCATTCTTTTCTTTTAATGATATGTAACAGGTACATCTCGGTGTTCTATTGTTCGCTCCCCCCCCCCCACCCTCGTATAGCTCATCTATTGCTCCTCCCCTAGCTAGTCGATTAGCTTTCTCGTTTCTGGGTACGCTGGCTGCCAAATTGAGAAAGTAGTGTCCGTAGCACTGGCAATTTCCCAGACAGGAGCACGCCAAAGATTGATTTTGCATCTGTCAATAGCACCAGAGGCTGTGTACCATGGCTGGTATTTAGTAGTTTCTCTTTTGTTATCTTGATTGCCTGTATTTCTCCATCACAGTTATTTCAGTACTTTCTTGTTGGTACGCTGTCTATTTCCCTTGTATTATATGAATATTCTATGTACACTCTCGGGCCTCTATTTCGAACGGCATTTTGTGCTCATCCACCTCGGATCCAGAAGTCCTCTGGATATTCTTCATCATGGAAACTGTGAGTTGCTGTTCTGTGTTGTAAATTGTTCTATTCTTCCATGTCTAATACTCATTTCACTTCTGTCTGCATTTGTAGTGACAGTCTATGTTCCTTTTTCCATCGAGTCCGTTCTGGACAATGAAACATTGCAAGAGCTCTCACAAACATATGCATACGTCAAGACCTGAAACGTGAACGAAACAATTCACAACACAACGATGTACAGACACAAGCTCAGTTCAGTATTTACGGGGGGGGGGGGGGGGGGGGGGGAAATTTGGCCTCGTTTAACCTACTGCTGCAGCGTTGGTTACCATCGACATCCGTTATTTGTGAGTTTTGATCTTCTTTCTATGTTTGCTCTCTTACCAAATGAACACCAAATAAAAATCTTCTTCTTATAGTCCATGCCGTGTGGTGTTGGTGATCATGTCTGTCCACAACCTTCTGTCTCATGTACTGTCAATCTTCTTATAGTCCATGCCGTGTGGCGTTGGTGATCATGTCTGTCCACAGCCTTCTGTCTCGTGTACTGTCAATCTTCTTATAGTCCATGCCGTGTGGCGTTGGTGATCATGTCTGTCCACAACCTTCTGTCTCGTGTATTACCAATCTTCTTATAGTCCATGCCGTGTGGTGTTGGTGATCATGTCTGTCCACAGCCTTCTGTCTCATGTACTGCCAGTATTTTTATAGTCCATTCCGTGTGATGTTGGTGATCATGTCTATCCACAACCTTCTGTCTCGTGTACTGCCAATCTTCTTATAGTCCATGCCGTGTGGTGTTGGTGATCATGTCTGTCCACAACCTTCTGTCTCGTGTACTGCCAATCGTCTTATAGTCCATGTCGTGTGGCGTTGGTGATCACGTCTGTCCACAACCTTCTGTCTCATGTACTGCCAGTATTCTTATAGTCCATGCCGTGTGGTGTTGGTGATCATGTCTGTCCACAACCTTCTGTCTCGTGTACTGCCAATCTTCTTACAGTCCATGCCGCGTGGCGTTGGTGATCATGTCTGTCCACAACCTTCTGTCTCGTGTATTACCAATCTTCTTATAGTCCATGCCGTGTGGTGTTGGTGATCATGTCTGTCCACAACCTTCTGTCTCGTGTACTGCCAATCGTCTTATAGTCCATGTCGTGTGGCGTTGGTGATCACGTCTGTCCACAACCTTCTGTCTCATGTACTGCCAGTATTCTTATAGTCCATGCCGTGTGGTGTTGGTGATCATGTCTGTCCACAACCTTCTGTCTCATGTACTGCCAATCTTCTTATAGTCCATGCCGTGTGGTGTTGGTGATCATGTCTGTCCACAACCTTCTGTCTCGTGTACTGCCAATCTTCTTATAGTCCATGTCGTGTGGTGTTGGTGATCATGTCTGTCCACAGCCTTCTGCCTCTTGTGTGTGAGCCATTTCAAATACCGGCTTTCTGTCATGCCATGATGCCAGTCTTCCTTCAACATATCTTCATTGCTCTTATCATTCTTCTATAAAACCCCATATCCACTGCTTCAATATAATTCCTCATCTGTCTGATAATTGTCCATGACTGGCTTCCATATATCAGGGTTGGCTCAGTTGAAAGATATCTGTTTCCTTACCTTGATTGACAAAGATAGACTGCAGAGAATATTTCTCACCTTGTGAAATGTGCTGCCTCGCTTGGGTTATTCTACGTTTGATTTCTGTAATACATCATCCTACTGTCCATTTTGAAGTAGACACTTACTTAGTTACATCAACACAACATATGCACAGCTGTTAGAAGACAGAGAACTGAGTCACTAACTGAGACCTGCACGAACAATTCACAACACAACATATAAGTATAAGGACGACAACCAGACATACGCACTGATGTTAGAAGACAGAGAAATGGCAACGGCCCAGCCAAGAAGTATGAGCGTCATCACAACATACACACAGATGTTAGAATACAGAGAAATATCAACGCCCAGCCAAGAAGTATGATCTACAGCATAACATACACACATATTTTACAAGACAGAAATATAAACGCCCAGCCAAGAAGTATGCGCGACATCACAACATACACACAGATTTTAGAATACAGAGACATGTCAATGGCCCAGCCAAGAAGTATGAACGACAACACAACACACACACATATTTTAGAATACAGAGAAATGTCAATGGCCCAGCCAAGAAGTATTAATGACAACACAACATACACACAGATGTTTGAAGACAGAGAAATGTCAATGGCCCAGCCAAGAAGTATTAATGACAACACAACATACACACAGATGTTAGAAGACAGAGAAATATCAACGCCCAGCCAAGAAGTATTAATGACAACACAACATACACACAGATGTTAGAAGACAGAGAAATATCAACGCCCAGCCAAGAAGTATTAATGACAACACAACATACACACAGATGTTAGAAGACAGAGAAATATCAACGCCCAGCCAAGAAGTATTAATGACAACACAACATATACACAGAAGTTAGAAGACAGAGAAATGCCCACGGCCCAGCCAAGAAGTCGGCTTCTGTGTTAGTGATAGGGAACGCAATTTCATAATTCCGACATACTGGGCTCGAAGTCTGCCGTAGAAAATTTGGGATCAAACCGCTGTCCGTTGCTTTCTCAATGGCATGAGCAGCGGCCGTTCAGAAATCAATGGCAAACTACTGAAAGTAAGGTTGGCTAGAAAATCACAAACAGGCATTAAATGCTGGCGTTGATTGTGACGTCCTGTACAGGACATGCAACTAATAGTGTAGATGACGGAACTGTAGTACATACATTCACACAATGATAAATATAACACAGAGAACAACTTGACAGAGAAGAAGAAGAGAACTGGACACTACACGCCACTCACTGTAAACGTTCAAACTGCATGACTCTCTTGCTACCCAGTAACCACTGTTGTTGAACTCCACAGAACATCTCCAATCAGTTGCATCACTTATTCTGACATTTTTCAGCTTGAGAGTCCAGGAAACATAGCTGCCTTTTTCTAGTGATGTACTTACATCAACAACTTGCCCGTATCCCTGAGCTGGCCAACATCTGCTAGCATTACATGAAGCTACGACTGCTGCTGTCTTCATAAATCTAACTCCGGTGATCGAGAACAGTTGATGGGTACCTGTTGTACATTTAATGTCCGGACTTTCTTGTCCGACTTCGGCTACTGGACACGACGTCCACGGAGATGGGAAATCTGTAGGTATAGAAATTCTGCTACAAAAAGAATGTGTATATATACCTAACCACAGTAATTAAACAATGTAAAAGTTTAAATATTGAGCACAACCCACTACTGGCAACGCCGATCGCATTCTGATATGAACCTAAGGCCTATCCACGTCAATATGGAAGCACTATACTCGAGTTTCGCCCTCATTTGAGCTCGCCAGTAGTGCATATCCCTCACCGGATCCGGAAACAGTCCCGGATCACGCGTGTGAAGCGGGTGTGTAACCACGCGGCACACACCGGACACACCAAATTATCACAACAGAACATCACAACGCTACCCATCGTAGGCTATGCTCAATATTGCCCAATCGCCGCGACCGACGTCCGTCAATCGATGGGACCCGAACGATCCCATATGCACTTCTGACGAGCTCAAATGAGGGCGAAACTCGAGTATAGTGCTTCCATATTGACGTGGATAGGCCTTAGGTTCATATCAGAATGCGATCGGCGTTGCCAGTAGTGGGTTGTGCTCAATATTTAAATTTCAAATCCCGAAACAACCACATAATCAATTGATTATTGCTCACTGGATTTAGGAGGCCTGGTGTTCCTTGCCAGTGAGAGGTCCTGATCATTCGGGTCCCATCGATTGACGGACGTCGGTCGCGGCGATTGGGCAATCTTGAGCATAGCCTACGATGGGTAGCGTTGTGATGTTCTGTTGTGATAATTTGGTGTGTCCGGTGTGTGCCGCGTGGTTACACACCCGCTTCACACGCGTGATCCGGGACTGTTTCCGGATCCGGTCAGGGATATGCACTACTGACGAGCTCAAATGAGGGCGAAACTCGAGTATAGTGCTTCCATATTGACGTGGATAGGCCTTAGGTTCATATCAGAATGCGATCGGCGTTGCCAGTAGTGGGTTGTGCTCAATATTTAAATTTCAAATCCCGAAACAACCACATAATCAATGTAAAAGTTGTTGACAATATGAAATATCGAGATCTTATCGATTTGTTGCATGAACTCAGCAAACACCGAAAGACCTCTGAATATGGAATACACATAAACATATTTTATTTTATTTACTCCCAGATGTTTCCCGTCTACACTGAGTTGATGCAAGATATCGAAAAGGTATCGATGTTTCAGTTTGTCTGCAGTTAAAAACAAATAAACAATTATAATAGTCTAATAAACCTAAAAGAACAAAATGGTGGGGTTCCAAAATTCATGTCACTGACAGACTAAACATACGTTGACATGCTCCATACACAGGTCACTGACATACTAAACAAAACGCAATATGCTCCATACTGAAGACACAGACAGACTAAACAAACCGTGACATGACCCACATTTAAGTCACTGACAGACTAAACAAACCGTGATATGTCCCAAACTTAAGTCACTGACAGACTAAACAAAACGTGATATGTCCCACACTTAAGTCACTGACAAACTAAACAAATGGTGATATATCCCACACTTAAGTTACTGACAGACTAAACAAACCGCGATATGCTCCAAACTTAAGTCACTGACAAAATAAACAATCGGTGACATGCCTCAAACTTAAGTTACTGAAAGAATAAACAAATCGTGATATCTCCCAATCTTAAGACACATACATACTGAAGAAACGGTCATATGCTCCAAAATTAATTTCATCACAGACTAAACACACGGTGATATGCTCCAAATTTAAGTTACCGACAGACTAAATAAACGGTCACATAATCCAACTTTATGTAACTGAAAGACTAAACAAACCGCGATTTTCTTCAAACTCAAGCCACTGAGAGACTAAACAAACTGCGATATACTCAAAACGCAAGTCACCGACAGACTAAAAAAACGGCGATATGTTCCAAACATAAGTCACTGACAGTCTAAAAAACGGCGATATGCTCCAAACTTAAGTCAAAGAGAGACTAAACAAACTGCGATATGCCCCAAACTCAAGTCATCGACAGACTAAACAAACGGTGATATGCTCCAAACTCAAGTCACTGATAGACTAAATAAACGGTGATATGCTCCAAACATACCTCACCAAGCGACTAAACAAATGGTGATATGCTCCAATCGTACGTCACCGAGAGACTAAACAAACGGCAATATGCTCCAGCCTCAAGCCACTGACAGACTAAACAAACGGTGATATGCTCTAGACTTAAATCAGTGAGAGACTAAATATTGGCGTTATGCTCCAAACTTAAGTCACTGAGAGACTAAACAAACGGCGATATGCTCCAAATACAAGTCACTGACAGATTAAACAATCGGTGATATACTCAAAACATAAGTCACCGAGAGACTAAACAAATGGTGATATATTCCAATCTTAAGTCACTGAGAGACTACACCAACAGCGACATACTCTAAACTAAAGTCACTGACAGACTAAACAAACGGCGATATGCTCCAAACTTACGTCAAAGAGAGACTAAACAAACGGTGACATGTTGCAAACATAAGTCACTGAAAGGATAAACAAACGGCGATATGATCCAAACTCAAGTCATTGAGAGACTAAACAAATTGCGATATGCCCCAAACTCAAGTCATCGACAGACTAAGTAAACGGTGATATGCTCCAAACTCAAGTAACTGACAGACTAAACAAACGGTGATATGCTCCAAACATAAGTCACCTAGAGACTACACAAATGGTGATATGTTCCAATCTTACGTCACTGAGAGACTAAACCAACAGCGACATGCTCCAAACTCAAGTCACTGACAGACTAAACAAACGGAGATATGCTCCAAATTTAAGACACTGGAAAAGTAAACAAACGGTGACATGTCTCAAACTTAAGTCATTAAAAGACTAAATAAACGGCAATGTGCTCCAAACTCAAGGCATTGACAGACTAAACAAACTCACAGAGAGACTAAACAAATGGTGATATGCTCCAATCTTACGTCACTGAGAGACTACACAAACGGCAACATGCTCCAAGCTCAAGTCACTGACAGACTAAACAATCTGCGAAATGCACCAAATTTAAGACACTGAGTACGTAAACAAACGGTGACATGTCTTAAACTTAAGTCACTGAAAGCCTAAACAAACGGCGATATGCTCCATATTAAAGTCATTGATAGACATTGTACAACCACACAGAATGACACTATCCAGTGCCGTCCACCGGGCGCTGGAACGCAAATTATTCCTCCCCACGACGCTTGACGGCAGAAGTGGAAGATGATGATGATGATGATGATGATGATAGACTTAACAAACGGTGATATGCTCGAAACTCAAGTCAATGACAGACTAAACAAACAGTGATATGCTCCAAACTTAAGTCGCTGAGAGACTAAACCAACGGCTATATGCTCTAAACTCAAGTCACTCACAGACTAAACTAACGGCGATATCCTCAAAACTTAAGTCACTGAAAGACTAAACAAATAGTTATATGCTCCAATCTTACGTCACTGACAGACTAAACAAACGGCAACATGCTCCAAACTCAAGTCAGTGACAGACTAAACAAACGGTGATATGCTCTAAACTTAAGTCACTGAGAGTCTAAACAAACGGCTGAACTGTCAATACAGTCATTTACTGCCAACATAGTACCTTGCGGTGTATGGCAGGAATTAAAGGTCGCCTGGCTAGTGCAGTCGCCGCGAACAGTGCAGGTTAGAATTTTCTTTTTTGCCCCCCACCAAAAGAAATCCCACACCTTACCAAGGGATCGAACCCGGGTCTCTAAAAACAAACGGCGATATGCTCTAAACTCAAGTCACTGACATACTAAACAAAAAGTAATGTGCTCCAAAAATACCTCACCAAGAGACTAAACAAATGGTGATATGCTCCAATCGTACGTCACTGAGAGACTAAACACACGGCGATATGCTATAAACTCAAGTCACTGACATACTAAACAATCGGCGTAGTGCTGCAAACTTAAATCAGTGAGAGATTAAATAAACGGTGACATGTTCCAATCTTACGTCACTGAGAGACAAAACCAACGGCGACATGCTCCAAATTCAAGTCACCGACAGACTAAACAAATGGCGATATGCTCCAAACGTAAGACACTGAGAAAGTAAACAAACGGTGATATGTATCACACTTAAGTCATTAAAAGGCTAAATAAACGGCGATATGCTCCACACTCAAGTCACTGAGAGACTAAACAAACGGCGATGTGCTCCAAACTCACGTCATTGACAGACTAAAGAAACGGTGATATGCTCCAAACTAAAGCCAATGAGAGACTAAACAAACGGTGATATGCTCTAAACTTATGTCCCTGACAGAATAAACAAACGGGGATATGCTCAAAACCTAAGTAACTGAGAGCCTGAACAAATATTGATATGCTCCAGTCTTTCGTCACTGAGAGACTAAACAAACGGCAATATGCTCTAACCTAAAGCAACTGACAGACTAAACAATCGGCGATATGCTCCATCCTTAAGACAATGAGAAATTAAACAAACGGTGACATGTATCAAACTTTAGTCACTGAAAGGCTAAACAAACGGCGATGTGCTCTAAATGCAATTCATCATCAGCATCATCATCATGTGCCATGCCGGTAAGCGTGGGGGTCATGTTCTGCCATCTCACTCGATCACCAGAGTCGTGGATCAGTTCCGTGTTTCTGTCTCTACCATGCCACAAGGACGAGATACTTGCTTCAATTCAATTCACTGAGAGACTAAACAAACGGCGATATGCTCCAAACATAAGTCACAGAGAGACTGAACAAACGGTGATATGTTCCAATCTTACGTCAATGAGAGACTAAACAAACGGCTATATGCTCCAAACTCAAGTCACTGAGAGACTACTGAAACGGCGATATGCTCCAAACTTAAGATACTGAGTACGTAAACAAACAGTGACATGTCTCAGACTTAAGTCACTGACAGACTAAACAAAACGTGATATGTCTCACACTTAAATAACTGACAAACTAAATAAATTGGGATATATCCGACACTTAAGTCACTGACAGACTAAACAATCCGCGATATGCTCCAAACTTAAGTCACTGACAGAATAAACAATTGGTGACATGCCTCAAACTTACGTTACTGAAAGACTAAACAAATGGTGATGCCTCTCAAACTTATGACACAGACATACTGAACAAACGGTCATATGCTCCAAAATTAAGTTCATCACAGACTAAACACACGGTGATATGCTCCAAACTTAAGTCACCGACAGACTAAATAAACGGTCATATAATCCAAACTTATGTAACTGACAGACTAATCAAACCGCGATATGTTCCATACATAAGTCACCGAGAGACAAAACAAATGATGATATGTTCCAATATTACGTCACTGAGAGACAAAACCAACGGCGATATGCTCCAAACTTAAAACACTGAGAAAGTAAACAAACGGAGATATGACTCAAACTAAAGTCATTAAAAGGCTAAACAAATTGCGATATGCTCCAAACTCAAGTCACTGAGAGACTAAACAGTCGGTGATACGCTCTAAATTCAATTCACTGAGAGACTAAACAAACGGCGATATGCTACAAACATAAGTCCCAGAGAGACTGAACAAATGGTGATATGTTCCAATCTTACGTCACAGAGAGACTAAACAAACGGCGATATGTTCCAATCTCAAGTCACTGAGAGACTAATGAAACGGCGATATGCTCAAAACGTAAGACACTGAGTACGTAAACAAACGGTGATATGTCTCAAACTGAAGTCACTGAAAGCCTAAGCAAAGGGCGTTATGCTCCAAACTCAAGTCACTGACAGATTAAACTTAAGACACTGAATACGTAAACAAACGATGACATGTCTCAAACTTAAGTCACTGAAAGTCACACAAACGGCGATATGCTCCAAACTCAAGTCACCGAGAGACTAAATAAATAGAGATATGCTGACAACTCCAGTTATTGGTAGACTAAATAAACGGCGATATGTTCTAAACTCAAGTCACTCACAGACTAAACTAACGGTGATATGCTCATAACTTAAGTCACTGAGAGACTAAACAAATAGTGATATGCTCCAATCTTACGTCACTGGCAATGTAAACAAATGCGACATGCTCCAAGCTCAAGTCAGTGACAGACTAAACAAACGGCCATATGCTCAAAAACTTAAGTGTCTAAGAAAGTAAACAAGCGGTGACATGTCTCAATTTAATGTCACTCAAAGGTTAAACAAACAATGATATGCTCCAAACGCAAGTCACTCAGAGATTAAACTAACGGCGATATGCTACAAACTCAAGTCACTGATAGAATAAACAAACGGCGACATGCTGCATACTTAAGTCACTTAGAGACTAAGCAAACGGTAATATGCTCCAAACTTAAATAATTTAGAGACTAATCAAATGGCGATATGCTCCAAACTTAAGGCACTGAGTACGTAAACAAACCGTGACATGTCTCAAACGTAAGTCACTGAAAGCCAAAAAAAAAAAAACGGCGATATGCTCCAATCTCAAGTCACTGAGAGACTAACCAAACGGTGATATGCTCCAAACTCAAGTCATTGATACACTAAACAAACGGTGATATGCTCCAAACTCAAGTCACTGACAGACTAAACAAACGGTGATATGCTCTAAACTCACGTCACACACAGACTAAACTAAAGGTGATGTGCTAAAAACTTAAGTCACTGAGAGATTAAACAAATGGTGATATGCTCCAATCTTGAGTGTCTGCGTAGGTATCTGTTTGTTCATAATAGTAGGTTAGGGGATGGTGGGGGATGTGTGTGTGGGTGGATTCATGGAGTGTGTGGATAAGCTCAAGATGTGTGGGTGCGGAGTTTGTGTGTTTGGGATGTGGGGATGTGTGTGTGGGAGAGGGATGTGTCTGGGTGGGTGGCGGTGTGTGTGGCTGGATGGAGGATGTATGTGTGGGTGGTGAGGGTTATTGTAGATGGGGGATGTGTGGGTGGGTAGGAGATGTATGGAAGATGTGTGTGTGGGTGAGGGATGTGTCTTGGGGGTGTGTGTGGGTGTGGTGTTGTGTGGGAGGGAAGATGGGTGTGGATAAAGGATGTGTGTATGGGTGGGTGGTGTGTGGTTGGGTGTGGGTGTGCGGGTGAGTATTGATGTGTGTTATGGTGGGGGATGTGTGTTAGTAGGAGTGGTTGGGGTGTGTGAGTGTGGGTGGGTAGATGAGAGATGTGGGTGTTAGTGGTTGAGGGATAAGTACGTGTGTGGAGGGATGTGTGAGGGGGATGAGTGCATGGGTGGGGGATGTGTGTGTGTGGGTTGGGTGTGCGTGGATGGGAGGTGTGTTTTTGTGAATGGGGGATGTGTTGGTGGGTGGATATGTGTGTGTGGGATGTGTATATTGGTGGGTAGATGTGCGTGTGGGTGGGGATGTGTGTTTATATGGGTAGGGGTGTGTGGTTAAGGGTTGTGTGGCTGGGGGATGGGTGGGTGGGTAGAGGATGTGTGGGTGGGTGATTGTCACGAAATACGGGAGGTCGTCGATCCGATTGATCAAAAGTCAGAGATCGACGGTCTATACCGCTACAACTTTTTGTTGTGAGAATGGGTTCCCGATCAAACAAGATCAGAGCTCTTTGAATACGGAGAACGGGTCCCAATCAAACACGATCGAAGCTCTTTGAAATACGGTGAACGTAGTTCCCGTGAGCAAAGGAAAACGATATCAACTGAGATTGTCTGTATCTAAAGAGCTTGTCGGTATGTTTTGTACGAGGATCAAAAGACGAGAAAAGAGCAGGGGCTACAGGGTAGAGGGAAAACCCAGTGATGTCTTACAGGCAAATTATAAGTTGTCTGAATATACCGTTTTTTTTAATGCAGTGTGCTAACGAGGTTTAAACCGAGAGGAAGTGTTTACTTATTCTTGGTCTAATTAAGAAAAGGAATTACGATGTCCAGTGGTGTTTAAAGGCAACGGACATTTATACAGGATGTACATGTGTATTTCCAATTCAGGACCAGAATAGTTTTCATAAGGTTCCAATTGAAAGTGCAATTGCCTACCATTCTGAGAAGAACAAAATGGCCATACTCTGGTGCAGTGCTAACTGACATCAAGCTTTAAACCATGTTTCTATAAAAAGGTCAGATCAGTCCTGAGCTAGAGGTAATATAAGAACTGAATCACTAGAAAAGAGACTCAGAATCTAAATTATTACAATCAACCGAAGAAGTGGAAACCATAATGTTTACTCTAAGAATTATATAAAGGGAAAGACTATTATAAATCACTAACAGTTTCCCTGCGTACATGAACATTTCGTTGAGTAGCAGACAGCAGCGTGTCGGCGATATAAGTTTTGGACAGTGTTTGTATTCGTTCATCAATGGACTATATTTAATACTGGTTTATCGTCTGTGTAAAATTAAAAGACAATAACTAACCAAATGACTCATTGGTGAACAGACTTTCAAACGTTCCAGGAAAAACCAGGAGAAGTCAAAAATCAGTCGGAGAGACACATCATCCGGTGAGCTCCTTCCAGTTCTGTGCTATTGTGAAGTTGTATGGCCGTAGCATGATGAGAACTGTGATGCTGATCCTAGACTGTATAGTCCTGTCTCGCATATACAATAGACTACACCACATATTTCTATACACATACACTATATACACACATGACATATTTTCTTCATTAAATATTTTAGGATTTGTTGGAGAACAGTGTTGTGTGGGTATGTTCTGGGGGAATATGAATATGGGTATTGTCTTGTGGTAAGAGAGAGAGAGAGAGAGAGAGAGAGAGAGAGAGAGAGAGAGAGAGAGAGAGAGAGAGAGAGATAAAAAGACTAAGGGGGGGGGGTGTAGACAAAGGTCCGGCAGTAGACCCAAACTGAGGAAAGAGTATTTAAAAGGTCTGCTTGTTGATTCTACTTTCCCCCCAGGGACGACAAGTGACAGTGATTGTATATGGGTAAGTTTGTGTGGTTAAGGGATGTGTGGTTAAGGGATGTTTGGTTGCGGGATGAGTGGGTGGAGGATGTGTGGATGGGTAGAGGATATGTGGGTGGGGGATGTGTGGGTTGGGAAATTTATGTATGCCTGGGGTGTGGGTGAATGGGATGTGTGGTTTGTGGGAGTGTGTGTGGTTGGGGAGATGTGTAGGTGTGGGGATGTGGTGGATGTGTGGGGGCATGTATATGTGCCTGGGGTGTGTGTGTGTGTGTGGTTGGGTGGGGGATGTCTGGGTGAATGGGGGATGTGTGGGTGGGTGGTGGATGTGTCTCATAACATGGTAATATGCATTGTTTAAGTTTACAAAATTCTTTTGACAATGTCTTCCTATGCATATTGATGAACGAATGATGAGTGATTGCAAGGGCCGAATGTAAGACGAGCCTGCGTGCCCAACTTGTTACCTTTGAAAATAAAGTCCGTCCGTTCGTTCGTTCTTACTTCCCTGACAGACTAAACAAACGGCGACATGCTCCAAGCTTAAGTCAGTGACAAACTAAACAAACGGCGATATGCTCAAGAACTTAATTCACTTAGAGACTAAACAAGCAGCGACATGTCTCAATCTTAAGTCACTGAAAGACTAAACAAACGGTGATATGCTCCAAACGCAAGTCACTTACAGACTAAACAAACTGCGATATGCTGCATACTTAAGTCACTGAGATACTAAACAACGGTGATATGCTCCAAACTTAAGTAATTTAGAGACTAAACAAACGGCGATATGCTCCAAACTCAATTCACTGGGCTTATGATATAAAACTTCGGGGCGTGGGGATATCAAACTTCAGGGCGTGGACAGAGGTTAGGATATCAAACTTTAGTGTGTGGCCAGAGGTTAGGATATCACACTACAGTGTGTGGCCAGAGGTTAGGATATCAAACTTCAGGGCGTGGACAGAGGTTAGGATATCACACTACAGTGTGTGGCCAGAGGTTAGGATATCAAACTTTAGTGTGTGGCCAGAGGTTAGGATATCACACTACAGTGTGTGGCCAGAGGTTAGGATATCAAACTTTAGTGTGTGGACAGAGGTTAGGATATCAAACTTTAGTGTGTGGACAGAGGTTAGGATATCACACTTCAGGGTGTTGCCAGTGGTAGGACATAAAAACATCAGAGCTTAGCCAGGTATTAGGATATCAAAAGGGGGGCTGCGTGGTCTCGAGGTATGGTGGATGTGTGTGGGTGGAGGAGGATATGGTCCAATGAACATAAGAAGTGCACCGCTGAAAACCTTGACTGGAGAAATTATCACTAATAAGAAACAGCAGATGGATAGTTGGGTAGAGCACTATTTAGAGCTTTACTCAAGTGAGACCAACTAGCGGACGATGCCCTCAACACCATAGAGGTCCTACCAACTCTTGACCTCCTGGACACACTTCCCACCATAACAGACGTTAAGTGTGCTATAAATGAACTTGCATCTGGCAAGGCTTCAGTTAAGGATGGGATTCCAATAGAGGTTATTAGGAGTAGGCACAACTCACTCACTCTACAGATCTATCAGCTAATAGAGCACATAATATACACGTACATAACCACACTTTGATGAAATGGAGATATAATAAAATACGTATTATTGCTCTCCTTTTGCCTCTTGTCTCCCTTGCTATTCTTACAGACTATAGACTGGATTAATAATACAACAGCTAGCACTGCCAGAAATAGAATTCAACGGACAAAACTGAGAAATCAGCTCGATCGTCTGGACTTAGGTGACTTCATCGTTTGGCTGTCTCACACACGAAGTTAGATGCTGGATAAACTAACAAAATTGCATGGGAGATCACACTATTTCGGTTAGACATGGGGGGGGGGGGGGACACGAGTTACCTCTGACGGTGGGAGACACCTACAGGTGTCACTGAACAGCTACCGCCCTCCTCAAGATGGGCAGCCTCCGGCCAATTGGATGATATCCGCCACAGCCTGCCTGCTTCAATGGGTGCTTGGGGATGGGACACAATCTGAATCGCAGGCTGTTAAACTAATGTTCAGGTATTACTAAAGAGAAAAATAGAAACCTCATGCCACGGCTTGCAACCTGGAACATACGAACCATGTGTAAAGGATTCTCCACTGACCTGACGAATATTGACGACGTGAGAAAAACGGCTGTGATTGATGCCGAACTCAATCGTCTTAACATTGATATTGCTGGCCTGCAGGAGACTCGCCTCGCTGAGGAAGGGTCACTCATGGAAAACAATTACACCTTTGTTTGGAAGGGTAGATAGCAGGCAGAAAAAGCAACATGGTGTGGGCTTTGCAGTGAAGAATTCACTACTGGAAGTGATTGGAATTCTAGTGGAGGTAATGAAAGACTTTTATTCCTGCGCTTGGCAACTCTTGTGGTTTTACCATCATTATCACTGCATAAGAGGCAGGACTTGTTTGCGGCAAACAGCCAGACTCTCACCCTGATGATATGAAGGATTTGTTCTATGAGGAGTTAGAATCTGTGATCAAGGCAGTTCCAAAATCTGACTACATTTATATGCTCGGTGATTTCAATGCTCGTGTGGGCAAGGACTCGAGTTCATGGCCAGTGTGCCTTGGAAAATACAACATCAGTCACATGAATGAAAATGGGCAAAGGCTGCTGGAGCATTGCACCAGAAATGACCTATGTATTACAAACTCTTTTTTTAAAACAAAAGAGATGCATAAGGTCACATGGAAACATCCAAGATCCGGCCATTGGCACCAGCTGGACTTCATCATCACACGGAGACAACATCTGAACCAAACATCATTAACTCGAAGTTATCGCAGTGCTGACTGTGATACGGATCATTCTTTGGTTGTTGCAATAGTAAGACTAAGACCAAAGGGAATCTACACAGCTAAACACAAATCTAGCCCCAGGATTAATATTATTAATACCCACGATCCTGATAAGGACTTTGAGATCTAACAGCAATTTGAAGACGCTTTCACTGATACATCAGAGAATAGTACAGCAAGTGAAAAGTGCTGTTAACTTAAGGAAACTCTTTATAAAACAGCGGTGGGGGTTAAGGGCACTGCGGATCATAAGAAGCAGGACTGGTTTGCGGCAAACAGCCAGACACTGCAGCCCTTGATTGATAAAAGGAAGATAGCTCTCTTAAGAAACAAAAAAAAGAACAACGCATATCACTCTTTGTGAGTTGATGCAAGATAGGATGAACGTACAAAAGGCTGCCGGGCAGTGTGCACATGACTATTGGATCAAGTTATGTGAGTCCATTCAAATCGCAAGTGATAAATGAAACATCAGTAGCATGTATGAAGGGATAAAGAAAGCCTGTGGTCCAATGAACATAAGAAGTGCACCATTGAAAACTTTGACTGGAGAAATCATCACTGATAAGAAACAGCAGATGGATAGATGGGTAGAGCACTATTTAGAGCTTTACTCAAGTGAGACCAACTAGCGGACGATGCCCTCAACACCATAGAGGTCCTACCAACTCTTGACCTCCTGGACACACTTCCCACCATAACAGAAGTTAAGTGTGCTATAAATGAACTTGCATCTGGCAAGGCTCCAGGTAAGGATGGGATTCCAATAGAGGTTACTAGGAGTAGGCACGACTCACTCACTCTACAGATCTATCAGCTAATAGAGCTATGCTCGCGAGAAGGACAAGTCCCACGGGATTTCAAAGATTCAAGCATCATAACACCGTACAAGAACAAGGGCGATCGGAGCGACTGCAACAACTATAGGGGTATCTCACTTCTGTGTATTGTTGGGTAAGTATTTGCCATAATTGTTCTTTGCGGACTTCAAGTCCTAGGAGATCAAGTCTACCCCGAATCGCAGTGTTGGTTTCGACAGAACCAGTCTACCATTGATATGATATTCTCATTGCGACAAATGCAAGAAAAATGTCGTGAACAGTATCAACCAGCGTTTATATATATATATATATATATATATATATATATATATTGCATGTAGCTATGCAGGGTCTACAGTACTAGTCCTGCGTATTAGTAGCATGTGTACAGTACAGGAGCAGGGTAGAAAGAGCGAGTGTAATTCAAGTTAACAATAGTTAACTGGCGAGCACTGGAAAAACGAGGGAAGTCGAGACCTTTAGCGAATAGTGATGATGGCACACGAGAGAGAAGGGAATCCACTTAGAAAGATTTTGTATCACGTGATGAAAACCGCTGAGATCGAGCGAACCGCTGCCTGGTCTATCCAGTTAGTTCTGGGAGTTGACAGAAGGAGGACGTCAAAGTCTTTCTAAGCCGTGAAATATTATTAACGCAATTTGTGTAATGATTCTCTATCAAGAATCGGAGATGTTTCATTCAGCTTGTACGTCTAAGTGAAAAGCAACACAAAGGTTTGTTGCAGTTTACCGAATTCATGTCAGCCCGGCGACAATGCACTCCAGACGCCACGATAAGACTGTTGTAAGTGTGACCTTAGTTCATAGTCAGACATCTTGATAGGAATTGAATAATTGCGCGAATGAAGCGATTGAGTTTACTCTTCAAATCAATGAACTTTATTCAGCAGAAATGAATATGTACTTTCAAATATTTATCACACGCCCTCCCACATATACGGGACTATGTGATTTTGTCTGCTGAAATATTTGTCAACAATAAATGAAGAGTAGCATGGACGTCATTATGCATATTATTCATCGTATGTTGATGTCCTGTTAAATCTACCAGTGAGTCTGAGACAGCGAGCTACCAAAAGCTCATTGGCATATCTGGGAGCTCTTCCGGGACTTGAACCCGTGACCTCTCGCATGTAAGCGAGCTACCAAAAGCTCATTGGCACACACACACACACACACACACACACACATATATATATATATATATATATATATATATATATATATATATATATATATATATATATATATATATTATTGCCTTTATTGGCCTCACAAAGGCATTTGATTTGGTCAGTCGTTATGAACTATTCAAGTGTCACAGAATGCCTGGAGGATTCTACCAGGAGAGGCTACAATTACCAGAATGTTACAATTGCCAGAAGGCTACAATTACCAAAATGCCACAATTACCAGACTCACCTCATCTCTCCGCCTACCGTGACGGTTTCCAATCAAAGGGAAATAATCCCCGTAATCTTTTACCCCGAGGGAGAAAGAGGATTATGCCCTTGTTCTGGAATGATCTAAGGTTTGTTGGTACCGGGAGTATTGTTCCAATCGCGCAGGCGCCGTGACTAGGCTGGCGGCCGGAGAAATTAGTGGTTTTTCTGGCCGGCTGGCGAAAAGCTGTGTGGCTGCAGTTTTTCAGAAGGAGTATTGGTTCCCAATGTCAACATATCGTTTAAAGACGGTGGACAGTATGTCCCTAAGTTGGACTGAGGTTCCATACTTATAACTGCCTGACAGAATGAAAGGTAAGAATGCTACCCTTCTAAGACCATTTATTTGGTCGAAAACGCGATTATCCGAGATTGTCGATTGCATGAAGCAGATAGTGCACAGGGGTCAAGATCGAGCATGTAACTGTCTGCAACAAACAAGCTTGGTGTCCTGACCCCATTTTCTTCAGGTCTGTTTTGAACAGTCTGTAATGCTGTGAAAAGTGCAGGTGTTTACATAGTGTCGCCTGCCGAGAAAGTGGCTGGGGAAAAATAGGATTGGCTTGTTGGTGATTTGATAGCACTACTGGGCCGCCTTTGAACTCAGGCGTAGTACGCACAACCGGAAGTCGGGGACGGCGTAACTAAAAGCTATCGTGTAAGATGTCCTCCGACTCGGCCAGTCAAGACAAATCTCATGGGAATGTCCACGGTCGAATCGACGGGCATTTGAGCGATCCCGCGTGTGTCAAAGTTCGCGTCTTTGGCGGGGCGACTGCTGGTTTTTCTTTGCCTTCCCCATACACCTTATGTTCAAGGTCTCTTTAAAGAACTACCAACCTAATCTACAATGGGTTTCTGTGAGGAGAACAACGGGGAGGGGAAAGAAAGAGAAATAATGCTACAGACATGTCTGATGGTTGCAAGGGAGATGAATTGGGGAAAGCATGACCACCTGGGAAGATCTGGAAGGGGGTTTTGCCAACGGCCCTCCTTCAGGGCCATCTTTCCTATGGGTACTGTGGAACATCTAACCCTGTATGTCATTAGAAGAGTTCCTCTGGGGAACTGGGGCACAGACAGTCATGACCAATTACCGTGGGTTCACTCTATCCCCAGTCCAGGGAAACATGTTCTAATCAGCTGCTTTTCGGACCCCAGACCTTATTCTTTCTCTGACCCTGAGGAATGGCCTGTAATTGAACCACCACCCATCTTAGGGAGGGGATTCACTCTCTGAGTACAATGATGCTAACTATCTCCATATGATGGGTCCTGGTCATGTCATTCTCACCGAGGGTTGCCTGTATCATTTTTCCAGATTCTACCTTCCCGAGAGGAGTGATGGACAGTCAGTAAAACCATTATTCTGTGTCAACATCAGCAGTCTGGATAGACCAGCTAACGTGAGGTGATCCTACTGCACCACCCGGTCAGCATATATGCTCGTAGGGCAGATCCAAGATAAGTCATCCACCATTCAAAACTATGGCTGGGCAAGTATGGTTTGTGTAATCGTTCAGTTGTGCCACACTAAATCACACGGATGATATTCTTGATCGTGAATATAGCTACAGACTTTAGGAGATTGTGACTTAACCAAGAACAATGTTCTAATGTAAATTTAGCACTGGACATTGTGCTTTGATATACTGTAATTCAGGAACTGGGCTACTATCAATATATTGTTGAGTTGGTGCCACTGTTGGTAGAGCAACGAACTTTTGGATTAAGTTATACCTTTTATAGAGGCACCTACATGATCGGATGTGAATGGAATTTCATAGAACTATTTGGACTCCTACTCTGGTGTTCCACTGTCATTAGCCTGATCTGATGTCAACTCTCGGGAGGTGCTATCTGGTCGAAGACTGAGGACCTGCTACGAGAGACACAAGCTAAGTACCATTCGTATGTGGTGTGAGGCGTTAGCATTGTACTATGAAGACATCTTCATGTGGCAGCCTTCACTGAATCTGTCTTGTAGCAATTAGCACACCAGACAGATCTGCACTACATCCACACTGTCTTCACTTTCCTTTGTACAATACACTTTTGTTATTGAGTTTGTAGATGCCAGAGTTGCGTCATTTATTCAGGACGATGTTTGGAAGGGTAACATCCCTTGGTCGGTTGTGAGAGAGATAGGTATCCTAAGACTGGTGGGGTTGCAGACGGAAAGTGTCCCAGTCCCAGATCTGAAGTCATTCCGATATATATATATATATATATATATATATATATATATATATATATATATATATATATATATATATATATATATATATATATATATATATATATATATATATATATATATATATATATTACAAGAAATAAAGAAGAGGCAAGTGAAAAATTTCGGCCTTGTTAGAAGACATGATACTCTTATTAAAAACCATACTGGAAGGCAAGGTGGAGGGCACGCGAGCAAGAGGTAGACAACGATACAAATGGAAGGATAACATCAGGAGATGGACGAATGTACAATCAAAGGGAGAAACAGACAGTGTTGGAGATCAATTGCAGCCATCCTTCATTGTGGAGACGGCACCTGTTTGATTGATTGATTGAGCGTGCCATAGCTGTCCATTATTGTGTTGTCTAATGCACCTGTGTCGAACGCAAGGCCCGAGGGCCATATCAGGCCCGGCGTACAATCATTTCAGGCCTGAGCTCACACCCGACGTACAAATATATTCGGCCTGAGAGAGAAGTTTGATAAAAATAGTTTCAATGGCTCGATATAAAGTACAAATCAAATTCCATACTTAGCAGCCTTGCCGAATGATAGGCTACCAGAGCGCGTTCTCGCTTCGATCAGATTAAACGCAAATAAAAGTTGTGTAGTGAGTGGATGTTAGTCGTTATAGTGACCTAGCAACGTTCAGTTGCTCGTTTTGGATTGGCGCAGAAGAAGTGAAAATAGTGCCCGGATATTACATCGCCTTTTCCCGCTACAGCTAACCTGATATCAATCAAGCGTCTGTCGGTAGATGCACAATCTTTTTTAAATCCAATCTAGCCTTTAAAATGACCAAGAGAAAAGTTGAATCTGAAAACAGAGCTTTTCACAGCCGCTGGGAGGCTGAATATATATGGTTATTGATATAGGGGGTAAACCTGTCTAATAGGTGGTAATATTGTGGGTGTGATCAAAGAATATAATCTGAGACGGTAATACGAGACTAAATACCAAGACAAGTTAAACAGCCTGAACACAGAAACTACAGAAGGTAGAAAAACTGAAGAGGCATCTAACATCACAGCAGATATTTTCACCAAAGCAAAATCACAAACTGAAGCTGCTGTGAAAGCAAGTTTTATTGTGACGGAGAAGATGACAAAATCAAGCCGACAATTTACAGAAAGAGAATTTCTGAAGCGCTGTAAGATGAAAGTATGTAACATCTTGTTTTCAGACAAAAAGCAGATGTTTGCAAAGTTAAGCCTTTGCAGAAATACGGTTTTTGATCGGGTTTGTGAGATGGCCACTGATGTGAAAACACAGCTGATACGAAAAAGGCAAAGACTGTGTTGCATTCTCCATTACTGTCGATGAAGGTAATAACACGACTGACACTGCACAGCTCGGCATCCTCATCCGTGGAGTTGATTCCAGTTTGAATGTTACAAACGAAATATTGGACATGAAATCTATGCATGTGACAACGACAGGAACCTGCCTTGGGACAAACTCGCTGGATTGGCAACAGATGGGCACCAGCGTTGAGTGGCAAAACAAGTGGACTGGATGAAAAGATGCAGTTAAAGATGCAGGAGAACTGTACTGGTTAATTGATAGCATATCACTGCATCATTCATCAATGATCATCTTTGACACCTTGCCGTCTTGACAGACGATAGTGTGTGCTTCAAAAAGGCATAATAACTACAACCCATGGCGATAACGAATGTGACTGATAAGGCCAATTCGCGCTGTAAATGTTCGTCCACAGTGGATCATGTGAATACATGGTCATTTCCACCATCATGCACCATCTTACCTCTCACACGCTCAGTGTGACTTATCTGCAATAATTTTCACCTTTGTCTTTATACCATTTCTGATATTTCCCCTCAATGCAACACGTTAAGTGGGGAGCGTTTTGTGTGATATTCACTGGCACAGGAATGGAGCATAATGGGGACGACCCGTTGCTGTGAAGTTGGAACTGCGAAAGAAAGAAAGAAAGAAAGAAAGTGACGACTTGCTCCCAATGTGCATTATCAATGCCTGTATCAATCATGTCCCGCTTACACACATCTTTGTATCGTAGTAGAGGCCGACCCTGAGATCTCTTACCCATCTGTAATTCACCAAATAAAAATGTCCTTTGATATTCTACAATCATCCATCCTCATAACATGTCCTATCCATTAAGTCTACGAAGACTGAGCATGGAATAAACCGTCACACAACGTGATCTTTCCAATACTTCAGTATTTGTGATTTTGTCTTGCCTCTTAATGCCAAGTATTCTTCGCAGACACTGTATAGTGTATATGAAAGCTGTTTAAGCGTTTCTCTTGGTGTAAGTTGTCCAGGCTTCACTGCCATAAAGAAGAGTACTAAGGACACAGGCTTGATAGACAAGGACTTTTATTTTGGCAGTAAGCTTCCTGTTTTCCTAGTTTTCCGGGCTTCACTGCCATAAAGAAAAGTACTAAGGACACAGGCTTGATAGACAAGGACTTTTATTTTGGCAGTAAGCTTCCTGTTTTCCTAGTTGTCCGGGCTTCACTGCCATAAAGAAAAGTACTAAGGACACAGGCTTGATAGACAAGGACTTTTATTTTGGCAGTAAGCTTCCTGTTTTCCCAGACTATTTTTCTTAACCTGTTCATTGTTGTTGCTGCCTTACCAATCCTGATGTTGATTTCCTAATCTATGGATAATTTTCTATTTACCTCTAATCCTGGATATGCGAAATGGTCTACTCTCTCTCTAGTTCGGCGTCGTCAATAAAGTTTGATGGTACCCCATGTGGCCCGCCAGCTGCAAGAAAGTGGCACGTGATGCCTCGTTGTTAAATATAATATATTTCAATAAGTGAAAACAAAAAATACACTCGGAGCGCCCCGTCAGCGTGCGATAATGTACTCTGCACTTGGTTGTTATGCTAAGATATTATCGAATGCGCCTGTTCAGGTCACGTTATGAAGTCCCCATATCCCAGCTTTGTCGGCCAATCAGAGTGCCCCGCGGATCGTGGTTTGGGAACTTTTGGTCTATATGGACTCGGAGTCTTCTGTTGTGCAAGTATGCTTTCACCCATTTGCACATTCTTCCATTGACTTTACAATCTCAGTTTCTTCATCAGACCTTCATCATATGATGGTGTGCGCGTGACAACAGACAAAGAGAAAGGGAAGGCGTTTCTCCAGAGATTTTTAGAGCAGACCAATCATGATGATGTGGACACCAGGGATGCAGTTAGAGGGGAGTTTTCTGGCACCATAAAGAATATGCCTTATGAAGACATCATACGGTTTGAAGATGTTAAACATATTTTGAAAAAGGCAAAAGACATGGCACCAGGGCCTGATGGGGTCAAGTATGGCCACATGAAAGCTTTGAGCGATGTAGACATGAAGGAGATGACCGACTGCTTTAACCAGAGCATTAGGACAGCATCAGTACCGCAGGATTGGGTACACAGTTATCTCATTCCTCTCCCAAAACCATTCAAGGATCATTCAAAGCTTAGCGGCTTTAGGATCATAACCCTTCAAAATACATTTGGGAAAGTTTTAGAAAAGATAGTCGCTGTCAAGATGCAAGAGTTTTTTGGAAAGGGGAAAGGTTCTTCCATGCGGCATGGGGAGCTACAGGCCAGGAAAAGATACCTGGTCAAATGCAGCCACTTTTGCCTTTGACGTTTACGAGGGGTTCCAGAGTAGACAGGAAACGATGGCGGCAGCGCTTGATCTCGAGGATGCGTACAATAGAGTTCGATATAATATTTTGATGACAGCACTGATGGAGAAGGGGGTCAATCCCTGGTTGGTGAACTGGATAGCGGCCGTCCTGCATTCTCGTCGGATTGCTCTCTGTCTCGGTGTATGGACCTCGGAGCCACATATTTTAACCCCGGGACTGCCACGGGGATCCGCAGTCTCACCGGTGTTCTTTAATGTGTATACGAGCAAGATTGCAAACCTAGAAGCACCAGGGGCTGGAAGGATACTAACATTTACAGATGATATTCTTGCATATAGGCAGGGGAGAGATAGGGAGCAAACAGCCCAGGAGCGACAGTAGACAACGTGATTGACTGGTGCACTGAAATTGGTGCTGTCATCCACCCGGAAAAGGCAGCTGTTTTGTGGTGCTCTATGGACAACAAGAGTGTGAGAGCTGATGTTCCAAGCCTCACGATAGATGGTGGATGCGTCAACAGAGAGAACAAACTGAAGTGTCTTGGAATCACATTTGACAGGAGCCTGTCCTTCAAGGATCATGTAGAGACGGTTGTGACAAGATCTCAAAAGGGACTCAACGCACTTAAAACTATGGCTGCAATGGACATAGAGCAGAGAATGCTTTTCAGACTATACCAGCACTTGATCCTCTCAGTGACTGAGAGTCTAGGACTGCTCACTGTCTCAAAGAGTCAGCTGGTGAGATTGGAGCACATAAAGAACGAGGCTATCATTCTGGGATGCACCAGAGACACCCCAGTGGTGTGTATGCGGTACATCCTTGGTTTCCCGACTGTTGCTGGTAGGCTCAAGGTGATGCAGGCGAAGGCATACCTCAGAGTAGCTGATGACACATATCACCCGTTGCATGAGGCGCTGGACGCAATTAAGGGCCAGCGACTGATAAAGGGAAATCATGGATGGCTCAGGCGGAGGATACGATCAGAAAGGTGTGCATCTTTGAGAACATTAGGCGAGGAGAGAAGTGGGTCAGAGTGCCAGCGGAGCAGTTAGACTTGTGCAGAGTTATAATCACATTGAGCCGGGAGTGCAGTTAGTGGCTAGCAGGGACAACGGAAGTGAAAATCCAGCAACTAATTCAGGATAATGCTCACCCGGGTGATTTGGTTATCTACACAGATGGTGCGGTGTTGAGAGGTAGTAGAAGTGCCTTGGGGTTCTTGGCAAAGGCTAATGGTCGACGTTTGGTGCAGGAAAGCCTGGCATATGATACCACAACATCTAGCTTAAGAATGGAGGTGGTGGCAGTCAGTGCAGCTTTCCACTGGATGGAGAATACGATACACACACACATCGTGTTTGTAACTGACTCAGAAAGCATGCTGAGTAGGGTGAGGACAGGCAAGTTTTGTGTAGAGTGGTTTGCTTCGCTTCGGAAGTCACGGGTGGCAATTTTCGGAAGTCACGGGTGGCAAGCATCGTCTGGATCTTTTCTTCGGGGCATGCTGGTGTGCTGCCGAATGAACAAACAGACAGATTGGCTGGCTCTACAAAACTTCGTGGAGTACTGATGCATGATAAGGCAGACGTTGTTGCGGCCGTGTGGGAGCACGTGTACACCTCGGAGGAGCAAATGAGTCATCATGGTCTGGCAAGAATGCTACAGCGAGGAGTTACGAGGTGATCTGGCCGATGCTCGACGCTTAGAGGAAAGGCGAGACGCACATATAATCAGATTGCTACTGGTACTATTGGGGTTGGAACTCTTCGCTGGCTTCTGAGGATGGAGACAGAGCACTTATGGGAATGCCCCGAATGATGTGAAGTCGGTTCCTAAATCAATCAATTAATCAATCCTTTTTTCCAGACTTTGCCAAAGGCTTTCTTCAGATCTATCCATGCAGCAAGCATGTCAAAGACTGATATATATATATAGGAATATAGGAAAGAGGTCTGGCGCAAGATAGAAGACCACCGGGAAGAGTGGTCAACCTCAAGTAGATTAGAGGTAACATAGTGCCCCGATATAAGGGCAGGGTAGGTGATAGAAAGGGGGACTATTAACTAGTTCTCTCATGAGACACGGAGGCATTGACCAGATAGTTAGTACTCTGGTCACGACAGAATCACGCCTACGTGATAGCCACGGAGAAGAGTGCCACTCAATAGGAGAACGGCTGCTACCAGCGTGCTGAGTGTGACCGCACGCAAAAAGCCGAAGGACGCAACAAGGTCCTTCCGCGTGCTGTGTAGCGACGCGTGTAGGAAAGTGAGACTGGGGACTGACTTCGTAGAGAGCAGATCGTTTAGTGTCGATAGGAGTTTTTTGTAGCCAATTAGATAGAGATTAGCAATAGGGTTTAGGAAACTAGAGATAGGCAATTCTGTGGCTTTGTGTGTGATTTGATAGCGACTGGTTTTTGTAAATGTAAAGAGCCAACGGCAATAAAATGTACCATTCATTTCCTCTCACACGACTTGCAAGTTTCTTGTGTGGTGTGGGAGAAGTAATCCTATGATGCCTGACACATTGGTTGTTGACAAAGCACTAGCTTTTTATCTTAGAATGCATCCTCAATTTCTTGAGAGAGGTTTGTTGTCTGAGGTTGTCAGTGGCACTGCCTAAAGCCAGCTTGCTGTGGCACATGGATGTTTTCATTTTCAATGTACCACTGCAGTCTGTGATTGATGATGTGCTCCATTGTTTAGCAGAGACAGCTGGTGAGGCTAATTGGTCTGTAGATCGAGTAAAGGAACTATCTTTCCCTGATTTTAAGAGGGTTATCATGACTGCTTATTTCCAGGCTCGTGGAACACTGCCTAAGTTCAGCTGTTATTGAAGATCTGCAACAGCTTTGCTGTGGCCTCTGTTCCTAGGTTCCTGATCATTTCATTGGAGATACCATCAGCTCCTGGAGACTTTCTCATTTTCAGTTTTGATATGGCTAGCTCCAGTTTGCTGATTGTGATGGGTGCCCCCAGAACCTCGTGCACTGTTTCATTCTGTCCTGTTTGTTATCATTTCTCTTGAATCTCCTGTTGTTTCTCTGGACTAATGTCGATATTGTTATCTTGTGCGAATGAGTCCGCAAAATGGTCAGCTGCTTGCTTTCCTGTTAAGATGTTTCCGTATGTATGTAGTGCTATTTTTGAGTTTCTCCCTGTGCCCTCATCGTTAAGTTGTTTTATTAGCTTCCACAATTTCCTTGTGTCTCTTTCAAAGTTCAGAGACTCTGTTTTCTCCTGCCAGCTTTTCCGTCTGGTCTGCAGCTTGACCCTTTGATATTTGGCTTTTGCGTGCTGGTATTTATTGTGTTGCTCTTGGCTGGGGTTGGCCTCTGCTTGCTTTCTACACACTTCCACATCATTATGCAACTGTTCCAGTTCACTACTCCAGTAGGTTTTATCATGTTTACGGGATCCTCTTGGTACTGTTTCTCGCGCTGCCTGTAGTATGCATTTCCCAAACACTTCACCTACTTTATTTATGCCTTTCTCAGTGTCCAGATTTCTAACCAGTATGCTGGTGGGATGCTTTTACATTGCCCAGTCTGATTTCTTGTGGTTCCACCTCGAGAGGGTGATGCTTTCACTTACAAGCGCATTTTCTGTGATCATTGCCCCCGCTCTGCGAGTGGCTGTTGAAGTGGCCACACACAATCATTTTTTTCTGTTAATGGTAGTGTGTCCAAAGCCTGTGGGCTGTCACTTGGACAGTAGTAATTGATCAGATGAAGGTCTGTATTGCCTGACTTAAGTGTAAGTGTCTGGTACTCAGTCCCTTCCATGTAAACTTCAATTTGAGAAGCAGTGATGTTGTTTTTTACAAGGGTCACCTGTCCTTACGCCTGTCCTTTCGGTCAGATCGGTAACACTGGTTGTCTCTGATTGTGAAGGCCATATTTTAGTTAAGGTGAGTTTCTTGCAAGCAACATACGCTTATTTTTTCTTTGTCCAAGATGTTTTCTAGTTCTATTTTATTGTTGCTGACTCCCTCCGCATTCCAGTGCATTATTTTAAATCTTTTTTGGTATGGCCAGACGCTTTATTCTCATATCCCCTGGCTACACAGGACATCTGAGAAGGACCTCCAGTACTGTGTTTGGACCCTTTCGAGGCATAGGGCCCGGTACTGCACCTGCCTGGGGGTCCAAAGCAGGGCGAGCACCATAACATTTAGCAGTAGTCGACATATTTCAGTACGCATGATTGCGTGGCATCCTGATTTATGTGGTTGTCAAAGACTCAGGGAAGACCACCCTGAATGAGTGGTCTACCTCAAGTAGATTAGAGGTAACCCAGTGCCCCTACACGAGGGCAGGGTAGGTATCGGGAGTAGATAGGAAGGGGAACTATCAAATAGTTCTCTCATGAGACACGGAGGTGTCAACCAGAGAGTAAGCACTCAGGTCACGGCATAATCACGCCAACGTGATAGACACGGAGAACTAGAATGAAACTCAAGAGAGACCACTACTCCAAGCGTGCTGAATGATGCAGCACGCAAAAGCCGAAGTACGCACAAGGTCCCTCCGCGTACTGTGTAATCAGCACGCGGAGAATTGGTGAGACAGGGGGCAGACTTCGTAGGGAACACATCGCTTAGCGTCGATGCGTATTTCTTTAGCCGAGTAGATAGATTTAGCAGTAGGGTTAGGAACGACTAGTGATAGGCAATTCTGTGTATTCATGTGTGATTTATTAGCGACCGTTTTGTGCATTGATGTAATGTAAAGAGCCAGTGGCAATAAAATGTGTAATCAATTCCTCTCGTACGACTGACAAATCTTTTTGTGTGGTGCGAGAGAAGTTTATCCCGTAATGCCTGAAGCATCGCTTGATGACAGGCTAGGATAAAAGTGGTGTCAGAAGTGTAGCTTGGACAATTGTTCAAGCTAAAACACTCACCCACGGCTCTAGAATAGGATTACTGTCAGTTAATCACAGGGTGTGGTTTATGTTAGTGAATAATAGCGTGTGCAGACTAGAACAAAGTGCGAGCTGTGCCCATCGTGACCAATTAACGTTTATTTATCCTTATGAAATGTTTTGTGCTTTATGAACATGTTTTCTTCTGATTTGTAAGTATTATTATTATAGTTTTGTATCATTTATTTCTATAATTACTGATTTATTTATGAATATTTGTCAAAAATGATTTACGGCGGAGCAATACACAAGAATTAGCCGGCGACAATATCGATTTTTCCAATCTAAAAATAGCGCTGCGCCTATGACGTATCGCGACTGACAAACAGCTGCCCTACGCCATTTGCAATCAGCGACGGATTGTTTACAAATCGCAAAGCGGCTGCTCGCCTGAATCTGTGGCTTATATTAAATATTATTGGTTTATACGAGCTATTTATTAAATATATTTATTTATTTGAACATTATTATTACTTTTATATTTATTTCAAAGCATTTATTTGAAGATTGTTTCTATTTGTTACCGTCACGATGGCACTACTTTCGCTATGCAAATAAGACTCGGTCTGCACAGCACTCCCATAAATTAAACAACATAGTTAGGGAAGGCAGAAGACATTAGGACGAAGACAGGACATTGACATTTAATATTAATTATACAACATTGTGTTGTCCGGGGGCATGTGATTGTACAAAATTGTCTAAAGTCATATGTCGTTTACAAATGGTTAATTGTTGATGCTCTTGTAAACCAGATGTAACAAGAGCTGTTTATGAGAATAACTCAAGCTGTACGTCGAAGTGCCGAACGATTGGACCTGAGGTGCCAAACGATTGTACCTGAGTTTCTGGAATGTTAAGAAGAGTATACCCAAATTATTTTGAATGCAATATGATTAATAATGCATCTCTTTTTCAGGGTGTGATCTATTAATATATTTTTTGTGATCTATTTTTCAGGGCGTAATCTAAGAGTATATTTTTTGTACACAGGGATTTAAAAACTTAACATAGCCAATATAAATAATTGAATAAATATTTGAGTGCCTAGCAACGCTAGCTAATTATCCAACAACATGTCAACTTTAGCTGATTTTATAGAAGCAGGCAAGACATTAGGACACGCAGGAAAGGAATTAGAGCAATATGCTGATCAAAAATTTAGGGAAGCAAAAGATGCTGAGAGAGATGAACGTGCACGAGAAAGACAACACCAGAAGGAGATTGTAGAACTAGCTGAGATAACAAAACAAAAGGAATTAGAAATAAAACACAAAGAGGCACAATTGGATAAGGAGATTAAGCAAAAACAATTAGAACAAGATAAGGAGATTAAGCAAAAACAATTAGAACAAGATAAGGAAATTAAACAGAAGGACTTAGAGATTAAACAAAAAGAATTAGAATTAAAACAAAGAGAGATAGATGAAATGGCAAGAGTGAAAGAAAAACAAATACAGGTTGAATCAGAGACACAGTTAAAGATGAAAGGTATGGAAGTAGAGTCACACTTAGAGATCTCCACTACAAAACTAAAGAGTCAGCAAGAAGAAAATAAACTTAATAAATACAAAAATATTATTAAGCCATTCTGTAAAGAAGATTCCATATCAGCATGGACAGAAAATGTCGAATATCAGCTTAAATACCACCAAGTACCAATCGATATGTGGGCTATGATTTACATGAAGAACCTCAGTGGGGAGCCCCTTAAAGTGATAGAATCAATACCAACTGATCTTAGATCTAACCATCAGTACATCCACGATAGGATAATGCAACATTTCTTGCTTGATGCCCCTGGGTATCAAGTGCAATTTTCCAATTTAAACCCAAAGCCAAGTGAGACTTTCATCGATTATGTCTCGAATGTCCAAAGCGTGCTAAATAGATGGCTTAGTGCAGCAAACATAGGAAACCACTTTGAAAAACTTAAAAATTTAATAGCCATGGATAAAGCCATATCCACAATACCATCTCCTTTCGCTAAATTCCTTCAGCAGTCAGACATCGAAACCATAGAACAATTTGAGAAAAAAGGCTCAGCATATTTTTACTCAAATAGAGATATTTTTAAAACATCAAGTATCGACTCTGAAATAGTCTCTTTTGTTAAGGCCCAACCAAAAAGTTATCGTAGCAATAAAAAAACATTTCAGAGAGTCGACAAAAAAGATCAAAAATTGCCAAAATGTGTGTATTGTCAACTTTTTCATGATACTTACTCTATGTGTGATAAATCACCAAACTATCCGACACATCTTGAGATGGTCATTAAGAAACAACAAAACAAGAGAACTGCAAACAGGCGTGCAGTCAAATGCTTCTTATGTTCTAGCTACGGGCATTATTCCAATAAGTGCCTTGGCCGCCAAAGAATGAAGGCCAACAGTGCAATGTTAATTGATACATCTTCTGATAGTGGTAGTGAGACTGAGTGTGAGGTCGAGAATGAATTACCTTTTAACCAATCTGAAGATGTTTGTTGTGTAAACGATATATTAAGCTGTGACAGTTGTGAGCGATGTCACCAATTCCATGCAGACGAAAAATTAGAATGTGGACATACAGTACCATCCTCCTTTGAGAATGCAAACGCAGCTGTAGCCTCCAGAGGCAATTTGATGTTTCACACTGCACTGGTCAATGATAAGCCATGCCGATGTTTGCTTGACAGTGGTAGCTCTATTATTGGGGTAAAAAAGGAACTGGTTGATCCAAAAGATTATACTGGTGACTCTGTAAAATGCCGTACTTTTTCTGGAAATATAGAAATCTATCCTCTGGCAAGAGTCCGGATAAACACCCCATTCCTTTCTGGTACCTTTACATGTGCAATACTAGACAACCCTTGTACTGAGTTAATTCGTGGGTGTCTACCCCAGCTAAGACACTGCACAGATGAAGAAATATCTGCCTGGGAAGAGAAGAATAGACTCAATTCAGTGTACAATGCAGATATCCTCAATCACAATCCCGACAACAGTGCTAGACCCATGATTCTTGAACCTGGTCAAGATGTATTGCTATTACTACCTGACAAACGTAATAATATGATAACTTCATGGCAAGGGCCTTTCAATGTGATACAAAGACTTTCGGATGTCGATTATGAAATATCAATAAACAGACACTTAGAGATATTTTATATCAACATGTTGAAACCCTACTTTTCACGACAAGAGACAGAATTAGAGACAGACGAACACAATGCACCCACACCTATTGATAAGACGACGGACATACACAACGCAACTACACTAGTTAGCGAGACTGGCAAAGCCGACGATATGCATACACCTAGTGAGCATACAGAAAACGCACTTAGCACCACCACCGTACTGAATCAGGTAGACGACGACGGGATGGAACTACCTGTTCCAATTGTAGACAAGACTGAGACATTAGATTCTATACGGTTAGAACAGGGACTAACAGACGAGCAACGACGACAGACAATAGAATTAATAACAGAGTATAAGGACATATTTTCCGACATTCCAGGTAGGACGGACAGGATCGAGCACTCCATCCTTCTTTCGGACTCTAAGCCTATCAAATGCAGACCGTACTCTATCCCACTTAGCTACAGAGAAAGTCAAAATAAGGAAATTCTTAATTTAGAAGCTAGTGGAATCATTCAAAAATCTACATCTGAGTACTCCTTTCCAATCGTCTTGGTCAAGAAAAAAGACTCCACAATTCGTCTTTGTGTGGACTATAGAAAACTCAACAATGTCACTAAGATCGACGCAGAACCAATTCCTTCCTGCGAAGATCTTATCCTTGATATGTCCACCTCCAAAATCTTCTCTAAATTAGACCTTACTAAGGGATATTGGCAGGTCCCTATGCAGACTCAATCCATCCATCTTACTGCATTCTCAACACCTCTAGGTCTTTACGAGTGGCGGTTTCTTCCTTTCGGACTTCGTAACGTCCCTGCCACTTTCGTACGCTTAACTAGAGATTTACTACATGGAGTGACAAATACGGTGACATATATAGATGATATTTGTGTCCATACAGATGACTGGACAACACACTTACTGAAACTCAGACATGTCTTCGATATGTTGCGACTCTTCGGTCTCACGGTCAAACCGAGCAAAGTTGAATTGGGCCTACAAGAAATTGATTTTTTGGGTCATGTCATTTCACAAGGACAACTAAAAACTGACAATAGAATTATTACTAAAATTATGAACCTGACCATGCCTACAACAAAGAAGCAGGTCAGGAGCCTTTTGGGTTTAGTAAATTATTATAGTAAGTTCATACCGAACTTAGCTGAAATTACAAGTGTATTTTCAAATGTTTTAAAAGCATCAGTAAAATTAGATGTCAAAGATGCATTATTAATTTCTGCATTGTCAAAATTGAAAATCCTATTTAGTAATGTACCAATCCTCCGTTTGCCTAACCCTAGGCTCGTTTATTATCTTAGGACAGATGCCAGCAGGATTTCCATCGCTGCAGTACTAGGCCAGTTTTATGATGGCATCTTCCATCCAATTTGCTACGTGAGCCGCAAGATCACACCTGCTGAGTCCAGATATTCCATATCAGAGTTGGAAGCCCTAAGCGTCATCTATTCGGTGAGGAAGTTGCATCGATTTCTAGCGGGTAATCACTTCGTAGTCCAGACCGATAACTCCCCAATCACGGTCATACAAAGTGGGGTGCATCGCAATGACCGCATCTACAGGTGATCATTAATATTACAGAATTATACTTTTAGTATAGAGCATATTAAGGGTAGGGACAACATTCTTGCTGATACCCTTAGTCGACCATCTGAGGTAGAAATACCTGATATTCCACATGAAAAGGTATTGTAAGAAATGTTAATTTAGTACACTTAAAATATCCTGTGTAAAATATCCTATGTAATACATAGACATCATGATCAGGACTGTGTGCTAAGAACAGTGAACCACCATGTGTCCGTAGACAGCAGAATAAGAACTGTGCTCCAAGAACTAGTGAATCACCGTGTGTACATAGACAGCTGGTTACTTACTATGCTCCATTTGTGTTCCGGCGAATCACCTGTGTTAATCATGGAAGAACAGTGTCAGAACAATGCATAAATAACAGACACGAATATACTTGTCTACGACACCAGCGGACTCTACGGGTGGAAGAATAACGATAAGACACAAGTATGACTGTGTAGTGTATTTACTATACCCAGGATAATTGTGTATATATAAACTATGCCAACCAAAGCAATTTCTGAACGTTATGGCAACCACTAACCTGAGGTAAATAAATACCATGTATATATATTTACTTATTGTGATATGTATTATAACAGTTTTAATATAGTGATAAATTATAGTTAGATTAGTTACTTTAATATAGATTTAGATTAGATTTAGGGAATATAATATATTTTTTTTGTAGTTTAGATAAATCATTAATTTACCCACTTACTTAGCTTAAAAGTAGATTAGGATAGTACTTTAAACTTAATAACAGCTAATTAAAAACTAGGATAGAAAGTTTAGATAGGAACAGTACCATTCAGTTCATTTCATTTCACTTTATTTCATCCATCTTGATGAACACGTTAACAACCTCATCATTTAGGATTAAAATTAACTTATACCTGATAGGATAAAAGGATTATACATTTAACATACATCATTTACACCATGTAAAGTAAAAATATCAATCATATTTTTTTCATTTAAACATTAAAACATTATGTATAATTTTGTTACATTTCACATTTCCCATTTCAGAAAGGTACATAACTC
Source organism: Cepaea hortensis (assembly GCA_963921405.1). Taxonomy (NCBI): domain Eukaryota; kingdom Metazoa; phylum Mollusca; class Gastropoda; order Stylommatophora; family Helicidae; genus Cepaea; species Cepaea hortensis. Next base: position 9,195,067 of record OY992891.1, on the reverse strand, counting down.
ATCTCACATCATTTTCATTTTTTTTTAAAATAGTTAGATTACTTCCCTTAAATTAGATGATTTTGTACAACAAATTAGAATATATATATTTATAGAAGTAGTATTAGTATTTAAGTAGAATATAGTGTTTAATAATATCAGGGTACAAACTATCAACCCTATTTCATCCATGTAAATATTTTGTAAATACATGACTCGTGCAGTAAGTTACGCACAGTCATTATGCTCATCTCTTTTCAAACTGAGCCAAACTTGTACAGTGTCACTTCAAGGTTTTTAAATAATTGGGAGAATAAAAGATGTGTGACAGAAGTGTGAAAGTGAGAGAAAATGGAAAATATACAATGGAGAGTGAGGACAACCAGCGGATTTTTTCTACCGCTCAACGCGACTTTTTATTATTTGTCTGCGTCAAGCGTTTGCTTTCAATGTTGAAATGTGCTGTCTCGAATGTGTTGTGTGTAGTTTAGTGTAGACCTTAGAGAAAGTATTTTAAGTCTCATAAGACGGAAACGTAGTCACGAATTAGTGTTATACACTTGTTTGTGGCAACATTTAACCGAATTATGGCACTTGAAAACTAACTTACTTACATATTATAGACATACACACATGTTAGAAGGTAAAGTATATTATTAGTTAGATCCAAACACGCAAACAACCAGGAAAACAAACATATAAATAACATACATTTTTTAGAACAAAGGGAGATAACTCCGGGTCAGGGGACACAATAGACAACGAAACACTAACTTAACAGTGAAAGATGACTTTACACGCGGAAGCGAGATAGGTAAAGCCTGTCGCACACAGCTTGTGCAAGGGTTGTTTAATATTATATGGGGGACATGAAGCAATTCATGTGTTGACCCTAAGAAAGTCAACTTTGTATGGGTAGTGAGTTAATTTACTATTTGAGGGCAGGTCTTATAAGACAATGGTCCGGTTAAGACAAACCTCTAATTAATATAATATTGCGATTGAGAAGAGGGCTCACGCCAACCAGACAAGTTTGTGGCGATCACCAGTAGCCAAGTAAAGTGATACTACATTGTGACGATAGTCAGTAGAAGTCTATTGAGTTACCCAGAACCAAGTTATCAGTAGTCTTTGACAAAAATTAGATACACTAATTTTTTAGAAACCTCTTGCGTCACAACCATGAGTCAAAGTTTGTAACGCAACACAGGAGGGGAGGGTGTGTGTCAAAGACTCAGGGAAGACCACCCTGAATGAGTGGTCTACCTCAAGTAGATTAGAGGTAACCCAGTGCCCCTACATGAGGGCAGGGTAGGTATCGGGAGTAGATAGGAAGGGGAACTATCAAATAGTTCTCTCAGGGAGGGTGTGTGTCAAAGACTCAGGGAAGACCACCCTGAATGAGTGGTCTACCTCAAGTAGATTAGAGGTAACCCAGTGCCCCTACATGAGGGCAGGGTAGGTATCGGGAGTAGATAGGAAGGGGAACTATCAAATAGTTCTCTCATGAGACACGGAGGTGTCAACCAGAGAGTAAGCACTCTGATCACGGCATAATCACGCCAACGTGATAGACACGGAGAACTAGAATGAAACTCAAGAGAGACCACTACTCCAAGCGTGCTGAATGATGCAGCACGCAAAAGCCGAAGTACGCACAAGGTCCCTCCGCGTACTGTGTAATCAGCATGCGGAGAATTGGTGAGACAGGGGACAGACTTCGTAGGGAACACATCGCTTAGCGTCGATGCGTATTTCTTTAGCCGAGTAGATAGATTTAGCAGTAGGGTTAGGAACGACTAGTGATAGGCAATTCTGTGTATTCATGTGTGATTTATTAGCGACCGTTTTGTGCATTGATGTAATGTAAAGAGCCAGTGGCAATAAAATGTGTAATCAATTCCTCTCGTACGACTGACAAATCTTTTTGTGTGGTGCGAGAGAAGTTTATCCCGTAATGCCTGAAGCATCGCTTGATGACAGTGGTGCACCTCCTGGCTGGTTGCCTCCGTCTTAAGCACCTTTCCTTTGCTAGAGCAAACTGTGGTCTTATTCGAGTTTAGGTGTGTAGGTAAGCACACCCGTGTCTGCGCATGCATGTACGTGCATACACATCTAGAGCGTTCTGGTTATCTCTCGGCGCCAGTGACTAGCCGCCGCCCCTTTTCCTCTTAGTCAAAAGAGCTCCGCCACGAGAAGGCCAGGAGTTGGACTTTTGCTGCATAGGTGATGAATGCACGAGCCATTGCGGTATTTATGCAAGGTTGGGCGCTCACCCCAACCCCACCCCCAGCTACATACAGCAACATTTGGAGCCCCGGGGCATTGTGTAGGAATCCACTGACATTCTGGGCATTGTGTAGGAGTCCACTGACATTCATCCTGAGATTGTATAAGAATCCACTGAAATTCACCTTAGGATTGTATAAGAGTACACTATAAACAATCACCCGACAATACAGAAGAGAAAGTTGTCCAATAGTTTCAATCACAATCACCCAACAATACAGAAGAGGAAGTTGTCCAATGGTTTCAGACACAATCAACTACTATATACAAGATAAAGGTGTCTAATGGTTTCACACATAATCAACCAACAATAGACAAGAGAATGTTGTCTAGAGGTTTCCCACTCAATCAAACAAGAATATATAAGAGAAAGTTAACCGAAGGTTCCTCACTCAACTACCACGATACACAAGAGAAAAGTGTCGCCATTGGCCAATCACCTATCATCTCCCCGTACACATATTTTGATAACACTATAAGCATCAGATATATCTATGCCACTTACCAACACTGACTTGACACACAAAGTTAGCTGGGGAGTTCTGGTCATATTCCTGCCAGCCATTTTTGGTCATGATGGCAACACGCTTATTGGCGTCAGGCGTGTGGGGATTGTCCGCCCACCTTGTGTAGTTTGAGCGGATCTAAAGAACGAGTAAAAACAATTTTACAAGTGCATGTCTTGTGACACATATTAAGATACAACCATGTTTATATGTGCCACGTGTGTTTGTCATCTCTTACTACACTGCTGTACTTGTATACACTTTAGTGCCAGGACAGGCGGGTGTAAGAGGGAACGAACGAGCAGAGTCACTTGCCGGCTTGGCTGCCGTGGAGAGCGGGCGAGCAATGGACCAGGCTTACATCATGAACTCTCTGAGGGAGACAGGACGAGCAATGGACCAGGCTGACATCATGAACGCCCTCAGGGAGACAGGACGAATACATGACACAAGAGATGAGTGGAGTTTGTATGCACCTCTGACCAGACTGCCAGAACATCAAGTTTTCATAACAATACCTAAGAAACAAGGAGCACATAAACACAGTCTCAACTTTGACGAGACTGCCTGAGCATCAAGTTTTCATCACTAGATCTAAGAAACTGGTAAGCACATAAATACAGTCACAAGTATTGATTGTCCTTCACAGATGTAGAAGATAGAAGTACAGATTATAGGACACGTTAGACACAATACAATTTTACAGCAATATTTACCATAGAGGTGAGCGTGGCCAAAGGGACACGAGCGCTTGTTAATAAAATTCCTTAGTGATGATGGTGCGTAGTGGGTTCATTCCCGAAACGGTTCAGTTGAAATTAAAGGTTTACTTCTGGTCTAGAAAGCAATGGTAACCTATTGAACGTACAATTGTCTAGAAAATCAACCTGTGGTTCGTCGCAACGTCCCACACAGATCATGAAACATTGTCAAACAGTTGCCATATCGGGATTCGAACCTCTCGCCCTCAGATAACGGCAGCGTCCCGCTGCAAGGACAAGGGTACTTCAAGGGTACTTGGACACACAGCCAATCCCATACTCCTAAACAGGTGTCATCATAAGGCAGGTGTATCATTTTAATTTTCTCTTCATTGCTTTCATCTTTTCATCTTTTTGTTCTTCTCGTCCTGTCGTCACATTTTGATGTAGTCATAGGAGACCTCCTTGACTGAATGTTGTGTTTGTGAATGTGTTTGTTTACTGATGAAGGCTAATGGCCGCAACGTCCTGTTTGTGTCTTAATTCTGTTATGTAAAGCTGCATTATTTTGTGTTATTTTATACTGTTTACATTGTCACAGCTTTAACGCAGTTCCACCCAATTTTATTCATATTTCTGCCAGAATGCCAACACAACAGTTCAACATTACAAATACAGTTCATTGTCTATGGAAGCTACAGTCTCTAGAAACACCAGAAGTTGCACACTCATTACTGCCTTAAATAGGTCCCTGTTAATGATATAATCCTCACTAGAGGCCATCCATCCACCCACCCACCCACCCACACACACACACACACACACACACACAACTCCCATAGTGATATATACACCTACACCAACAGCAGAGGAGGACGAAATTGAAGATTTCTACAGCATGATGCAAGGCACGTTAGATAAGATTGGTCATAATGTCATAACAATTATAATGGGAGACTAACGCAAAGGTATGTAAAGGCAGCGATGAAAATGACAGACACGTTTTATGAAAATGTGGATTGGGAAACAGAAATGATGCAGGTGACAAATTAAATGAACTTTGCACAGATAATGAGTTAATGATAATCAACACACTCTTTAAACAACACCCAACCCAAGAAGACTCTCCACATGGAAGTCCCAGGACAGTACTACCACAAACTAGATATATTATATTTTAATACAAAGAAGATGGAGATCAAGCATAATATCAGCAAAAAGTTCTACGAAGTGCAGACTGTGATACAGATCATCAGTTATTAATAACAGATGGGACAGTAAAACTCAAAAAGATTACCCTAGGACCAAAGCCACTTCATTTTGATCTCACAAAACTACCGGATGCATACAACATAGAAGTGAAGAATCGTTTTGAGGTATTGATGTCTATGCATGCAGCAGATACAGTATGAGTATAAACACAGCCACAACCGAAGTAATGCAAGTTAGCAGATCGCCTGGTCCACTAAATATACAGATAAATAGCATAACTCTGAAACAAGTTAAAGAATTCAAATATCTTGGAAGTATGATCACAGAAGATGGCAGATTGAACAGAGAAATCGAAATCAGATGTCAAAAAGCTAGTGCACTTACATATCAACTATCACCCTAACTGAAACATCCAAATATACCCATGTCCACAAAACGACAGATAATAAACAGCATATTCACACCAACCCTATGCTACCAATCTCAAACTTGGACTGTATCCAAATTACACCTTCGCAAAATCAACACCTGTGAGATGGGGCCCTGAGGAGAGCTTCCAACTTAACAATCCGAGACCGAGTAAGAAATGCTACTATCAGACAGACTGTGGGATCAACACCTGGTACCACATTTATTGAAAGACAGAAGATCAAGTGGTTTGGCCATGTCGTTAGAATGCAACACCATCAACTACCATCACTGACCTTACATCAAAGATCATCTGCGACGAGACCAAGAGGACGTGCAAGAAGAAAATGGATTGACGACATCAAAGACATTATACAATCACACGGAATGACACTTTCACGTGCCGCCTATCGGGCGCTGGAGCTCAAATTTTTCCTCCCCACGACGCTAGACGACAGAAGTGGAATATCAGCAAAGCAATGCTCTGATTGTCCGCCTGTCGGAGCTTCGATCCTAGACCAGCCGCCAACCAAGGCTTAGGGCCTGGTCTGCCCTGCCATGACATTTTGTCTTTAGCTTGCATTTCCTCGCACCAGGGTAAGGCTTGTACCCTCCCAATTGCTCTATTCCGCCCGAAGCGTTGGTACAATGTGGGGTGTCGGGTTTGGTAAGCGCCGCCCAACGTTCGGCGCTAACAGAAAGCAGGTAGTACCGTCTACTGTTATTACGGTAGCTCAGTCATATCTGACTAAGACCTCACACCGTTCTCCCTCTATAGCGAAGTAATAATTAGAGAGATCAAAGAGGTGCCAGGAATACAAATCGGAGGTTATACACAATGTACAGTATGGAGATAAAACAGAATTGGTGGCGGATAATGCATAAGATCTACAACAATTGTTGGACATTGAAATAACCGAGAGTACAAATAAAGGCCTCTCCTTGAATATCAAGAAAACAGTAACAATAATGATATCAAAGAAAAAGATGGCACCAAAATTTGAAATGGAATTGGAAGGTAACATTCTTAACCAAGTGAATAATATGAAATACGTAATGGCATTTATATCATGAGACGGGAGATGTGCAACAGAGTTTAAGAACAAAATAGGGCAAGCAAAAGCTGCATGTAAAATTTTGAAAAATGAAAAGGATTATTTTTTATCGAAGAGACTTAAACACAAAATTTTGTGAGTAGTACGAGCCGCTATACACAAGTATGTGTGGCTGGTCACGTGATTACTCGGCTGGTCACGTGATGTCTACTTCCTTTTGAGTACATAATTAATGTTTGTGGAACTATTAGTGTGTTCTAGGTAGTGTAGTGGTTAGTATTGAAAAAAAAATTGAAGAACAACAAAGCTGTTGGTGAAGATGAAATCTCAGGAGAAATGCTCAAAGCAGCAGATGAGAACACCTTACAACGTTTGTTACAGCTGATCAATGAAATCTGGCAAAGCGAATCCCCACCACAACAGTGGATAGATGGTGTAATTTTCAAACTGCCTAAAAAGGGCGATATGTCTGATTGCAATAATTGGCGTGGTATCACTCTATTGTCAGTACCAGGAAAACTTTTTTGTAGCATGTTACTTGAGAGATTGAAAAAGGCGATAGATGAAAGGCTCAGAGAAGAACAAGCAGGCTTCAGACCAAAACGGTCATGCATAGACCACATTTTCACCCTCAGAATAATAATTGAAGACTCCATAGAATTCCAGTCGAAATTAATCACCAACTTTGTCGACTTTCAAAAAGCCTTCGACAGTATCCACCGTCCTTCACTTTGGAATCTACTTAACATCTATGGTTTTCCTACCAAATATACCAACGTCATAAAATCTTTCTACAAAGAAACACGTTGCTGCGTAAGAACAGAAACAGGCAACTCTGACTGGTTCTCAGTCGAAACAGGAGTGAAACAGGGTTGTGTCTTATCACCGATGCTTTTTGGAATAGCTATCGACTGGGTCATGCGCAAATGCACAAACAACACAAATATGGGTATCCATTGGGTTGACAAAATTCTAGAAGACCTGGACTTTGCCGACGACATAGTGCTTTTGAGTTCAACACACCCGGATGCCCAAGAGAAAATAAACCACCTCCAAAATGTTTCAGGGCAAATTGGTCTCCAAATTAACACCACAAAAACAAAGACTATTGATCTTACCAACAGTTTAGATGACACCAAATTGAACAGCTACGTTCTTGAAAAAGTCAACAGCTTCACATACCTAGGAAGCAAAATGACATCTACAGGGGACTCAACACCAGAAATATCATCTAGAATCGCACTGGCATCTAGTGCCTTCAATAAACTGTCAAACATCTGGAAGTCAAAGACACTCAGCAAACACACAAAACTTAAAATCTTCAACTCCTGTGTGATTCCAGTGTTAACGTGTGGATGTGAAAGTTGGAAATCAACGGTAGCTTTAGATAAAAAATTAGACAATTTTGAGAACAAATGTCTTAGAAGACTTCTAAACATCCACTGGACAGACTTCAGAACCAATTCGCAAATAAGACAAGAGACTAAGCAAGATACAGTATCCAATTTCATAAGAAGACGCCGTTGGAACTACATCGGCCATGTACTCAGAATGGACAAGTCAAGACTCCCCTATCAAGCCCTCATATGGTCACCAGTAGGGAAAAGAAAACGGGGAAGACCAAGAGAGACCCTGCGTAGAACCATCATTAGAGAAGGCTCATTCAATGGCCAAGTAGATATCCAAGATCTACAACAGGTAGCAGCGAACCGCCAAGCATGGAGAGACAGGACTTCTGCCCTATGCGCCGCCTTAGGCTCAAGAGGAAAGACTAACTAACTAACTAAGTGGTTAGTATCTCCGCCTGTCGCGAGGGAGACTGGGGTTCGACTATCAATTGTTTAAAAAAAAATGTTTTTAACATTTTTAATCAGTCAATCGGGTGCCGTCTCCACAATGAAGGTTGGCTGCAATGGATCTCCAACACTGTCTGTCCTTCGCCTTGGCTGTGCATTCTGTCAGGCTAATGTTCATCCATCTCTTGATGTTATCTTCCCACATGTATCGTTGTCTACCTCTTGCTCGCGTGCCTTCAACCTTGCCCTCCAGTATAGTTTTTATAAGAGCATCATGTCTTTTAACAATAACATGGCCGAAATATTTCACTTGCCTCCTCTTTATTTCTTCCGTTAACTATCTCTCTCTCTCTCTCTCTCTCTCTCTCTCTCTCTCTCTCTCTCTCTCTCTCTCTCTCTCTCTCTCTCTTCATTCCCAGTTTTCCTAGAACCTCTGCATTTGATTGTTTTGTTTCCATGAAATACGACATATTTGTCTGTATATCCACATCTCCAGGGCTTCTAAGCGACTTTCTAGTTGCTTGTTTTAGGAACTAAAATATAGAAGTGAGAAACTCGAAGCATCTGAATAAAGTGTTCTCTATGGATCTGCGGTAGCTGCCGGTGGGGGGGGGGGGGGGGCGCCACCCAGGCAACGACGGAGTCAGTGATCGAGTCTCGGATGAATCCAATAGATGTCGTTGTTTAACGTGAATTGTATTTGCCAAATAAAATATCACTGTACGTAGAATGTGTCCTTGCCGACAAATATTGTCTTTGTGAGGTTTGAAGAAAAAGAACTTGGAAAAAAAAAAAAAAAAAAAAGACAGACGAGAATAGAGAATAATAGAGTCTTCTTCAAATTTTTGTGAATAGCGGCTCGCACTATTCACAACATTTTGTGCCGAATAATCACGTGACCAGCCACAAATGTGTGTGTATAGCGGCTCGGATTATACACAAAATTGTGTGTATAGTTTCTCCCATTTTTTACACATCGCACATAGGTTGCCGATTGATAGGTTAATATATTGGTCTAGCACAATATACCCAATTCGACTTAAGGCATGTAAAATATATGACAAAACGTTACTACGTCGTTGCATATAGTAAGTCACGACACTTTAGTGAAGCCTTAAAATAACAGTATACCGCACATTCTTATAGCCCCACAAATAGACACCATTTTTTGCATGATCTTGCAGTCCGATGAGAGCTCTGTCCAGATTTTCTTCACGAAGCAGACCTGGATGGAGATAGACATAATAACACATGTAACAACTGCCCTGCAGAGACTCACCACATTACCTGGCTAAATCACACACGCAAGATCAAAGAAGGCGGTTTAACCACATGGCCACACACACACACACACACACACACTTCTTCGTACCTCTGTCGAGGGGAGTATGGCACGTGAAGTTATGCACCTCACAGGTCAGTCCCACTGTGGCATACATGTGTGTCAGGTTTACATCCTCTACAAAGAATCGATCCCAGGTAACGGGCTCTAACAGTGGGTAGGTTTTATTTCCTGCCAAATTTATTAGATCAGCGGCTGTAAGGTCTGCTCATTGCGATTTCCAATTGCCGCGAGATTTTCAAAATGCACAACTTGCACAGGGACCTCCTACTTTAGCTCTTATCCGAGAAGTCTAGGTATGGGATATGACTACCCTAGAGATCACGTGTGGGTGTGTGTTATCATTAGACTCCACTATCTTAGAGATCAAGTGGGCGTGTGTTATCATTAGATTCCGTCACCATAGAGATCAAGTGGGCGTGTGTTATCATTAGATTCCACCACCATTGAGATCAAGTGGGCGTGTGTTATCATTAGGTTCCATCACCCTAGAGATCAAGTGGGCGTGTTATCATTACATTCCATCACCCTTGAGATCAAACTATTGTGCGTTATCATTACATTCCACTATCATAGAGATCAAGTGGCTGTGTGTTATTATTAGATTCCATCACTCTAGAGATAAAGTGGCTGTGTGTTATCATTAGATTCCATCACCATAGAGATGAAATAGGCGTGTCTTATCATTAGATTCCATCACCATAGAGATCAAGTAGGCGTGTGTTATTATTAGAGTCAACTACTATGGAGATCAAATGGACGTGCGTTATTATTAGATTTCACTACCAAAGAGATCAAATTTAATGTGTTATCATTTTATTCCACTACCCCAGAGATCAAGTGGGAGAGTTTTATCATTAGATTCGACTACCCTAGAGATCAAGAGGGCTTGTGTTATTAGAATTTACAGCCGTAGAGATCAAGTGATTGTGTGTTATCATTGGATTCCACTACCCTTGAGATCACGTAGGAGTGAGTTATCAATAGTTTCCACTACTCTATAGATAAAGTAGGTGTGTGTTATCATTAGATTCAACCACCTTAGAGATTAAATGGGCGTGTGTTATTATTAGATTACACTACCCTAGAGACCAAGTCATTGTGTGTTATCAATGTATTCCACTACTCTAGAGATCAAATGGGCGTGTGTTATCATTAGATTCCTCTACGCTAGAGATCAAATGGGCGTGTGTTATCATTAGTTTCCACCACCATAGAGATCAAGTGGGCGTGTGTTATCATTATATTACATTAGAGACCAATTGTCGTGTGTATCATTGGATTCCACTTGCCTAGGAATCACGTGGGCGTGTGTTATCATTAGATTCCACTACCCAAGTAATCAAATGGGCGTATGTAATCGTCAGATTTCATTACTCTAGCGATCACATGGGCGAGTGTTATAATTAAATCCCACTACTATAGAGATCAAGAAAGCGTGTGTTATCATTAGTTTCAACCATCCTAGAGATCAAATGGGCGTGTGTTATCATTAGATTCTACTACCCTAGAGACTACGTGGACGTGTTTTATCATTAGAAACCACTACCCTCGAGATTAAATAGGCGTGTGTTATCATTAGAGTCCATTACCATAGCCATCATGTGGGCGTGTGTTATCATTAGATTCCACTACCCTAGAGATCCAGTGGGCTTGTGTTATCATTAGGTTTCACTACACTAGAGATCACATGTGCCTGTGTTATCAATAGTGTCTACTAATAACACAGATAACATCACATGGACTTTTATCACAGGAATATCACAGACAACATTAGATTGAAGATGAGCCATAGTAATATCATATATATCATCAGACAAAATATGTATCACACAAATATCACAGTTAACAACAGATGGAAGATGTATTACAGGAATATCACATAATGTTTCATGAACTTTGCAGGACGTTGCGACTAACACCAATCCCTGAATGAGGGGTTAGCAGCTTTCTCCGTAACCCCGAATACTCTCGTGGTTGACGTGAGCGCATGAGAATTGGAAGCGGTTCGAGTCGCACCAGTGACTTATGAGAGTATGGAGCCGGTCGCTCAGAAAGCAATGGCAAACTACTGAGCTTAATCTTGCCAAGAAATCAACATACAGCTGAATGATGTTGATGTTGACAGCGATGTCCTGTAAAGGATGTGTGAACAAAAAAGAAAAAAAAAGCTAAGTAAGGTTGGACAGAAAATACCTTTAACAAAATCATCGGTGGCTTGATCAAATATGAACACAAGATGGCCGTCCCTTTTCGTAGTACTGCTGTTGAAACTATCTTGGCAGAATAATCTGGCGTCACCATACTTGAAGTTTTTCTTTATAAGTGCCATACAGGAGCCGGTCAGAGCGTGGAATGTCCGGTCTGGTGGACAGAGCTGACCTCGTGTAACTGCCAGGTGTGAGACATGTACAAGTGTGTTAGAACAGGCGCCACTGTCAGTATATGACAACATTGTGATGATAATACAAACATGAACAGCCACGAGTGTCAGTATATGACAACATTGTGATGATAATACAAACACGAACAGCCGCGTCTGTCAGTATATGACAATATTGTGACAACAATACAAACACGAACAGCCGCGACTGTCAGTTTATGACAACATTGTTATGATAATATAAACAATGAGAATGAGCTGAAGAAGGTGACTGGGATAGAGAGGGCAGATATAGAGACAGAAAACAGGAAAAACTGTTTAACATCTGACATAAGGAGAACGAATGAACACAGTTTATGTTAAAAGTGTTAGGAATTTTGCACGCACATTCTGTCACTTGTCCCTCCATCCTTTCACACATTATCTCTTTCAAACATAACTAACAGAGAAAGCGGGTGGCAGAAGGAACAAGGATTGTGTTAGATGTGTTTATGTGATAACATTGATATAACAAACAACGAGAGCACATACTGACAACAATACATACAGACAACACATAACACCAGAATACATACAGACAACACATAACACCGGAATGTACACAGCAGCAAATAACAGCACAATACATACAGACAACAATTAACACCAGAATACATACAACAGCAATTAACAAAATGATACATACAACAACAATTAACACCATGATACATACAGAAAACCATTAAAACCATGATGCATACAACAATTAACACCATGATGCATACAACAATTAACACCATGAGACATACACCAACAATTAACACTATGATCCATACAGAAAACAATTAACACCATGGTGTATACAACATTTAACACTAGGATACATACAAACAACAATTAACATCAGAATTAGTGGCACCTTGCAATCTTGACAGACCAAAGTATGTGAGTTGGAATGTGGCCAATATTCCATTACAATGCCTAGGCAGAGCTTTCAGAGAAACGTGTGGTGCCCAAACGACATGTTCCCTCTCTCGGCCTAATCTTGTGTTTTCCAGAGGAATGGGTAACCAATACGTCTGGCACAAGTTAGGATGCAGACGCTGGCGGCACAGCGTCAAACCTCCGAGACCTCGTCACCACGAGCAGGTGGCGAGTGATGGCCAGACCCTGGAACCCAAGGGACCCGGCTTAGAGGCGTTCAGCCAAGTCCCACAGGTGAGGGCCTCGTACGCGCCCTGACCATAAGGACGCGTACATCTGTCAATCACAAGTGTCCGGACCTGTGTAAAGCGTGCACTATCGTCAGACTCTCCGCCTGACCTTAGCGGAACCCGCGACCAGCGGGAATGGGCCCGCCGGAGATACCGCAGGAGATATTGCTCGTCTATTGCTAGAAAATCTCCCATCTTTCCACTGTGCGGATCTCGCGACCGGCGAGAATAGGCCCGCCGGAGATAATGTTCGTCTGCTGCGGACAAATCTCTTAACACTACAATACATACTGATACATGATAACACCACAATACATGCACACAAAAATTAACGCCATGATAATACAACAACAATTAACACCTCAATTCATACATACAACAATTAACACCATGATAGAATACAGACGGAATTTAACACTAAGGTACATTCATCAACACTTAATACTTGGGTACACACAGATAACAATTAACACTAGTAGTAGGCCTCTTTCAGTCCTGAAGAACTATAGAGTTGTGCCGCTGGGGAGGTACCTGACAGCACCGCTGGTGGCTGTTTAGTCCAATGCGAGAGTGACAATCTCTGTGTCACAGTTTCCGCATCTGTAAGACGAGGCACGTCCCGCAGTAAGTGACTGTGCTTTAAGCCTGTGCCGCCTATCCTCAGTTTGTTGTATCAGATTGCGCTCAAAGAGCACCATTCCGTTTCGTTCATCTCTTCTCCAGGAACATCTGTCTGTTGCAACTCTCTCCCACGTGTCTGGATCTATGTCAAGGGTTTTCATATCTTGTTTACACACATCGTTGTATCGCATTTGGGGTCTTCCGGTTGGCCTCTTCCTGTGGCTAGTTCTCCGTATAGGAGATCTTTGGGAATACGTTCATCCTCCATTCGAGATACGTGGCCCAGCCACCGGAGGGGTCTCTGCTTGAGGAGGGAGTGCACTGTGGTAATATCTGCTCTTTCAAGCACATGCTTATTTGCACATGTCTCAACCAACACTAGGGTCCATTAAAACAACAATTAACACAAAAATACATACAACAACATTTAACATCCGAATATTTATAGATAGCTACGATCACTAACACGTGTACAAAAAACAATTGCCCGAAGAATGTATTATCATCATACACCTTGCCAAATGGTACAATTATTCATATGTCAACACAAATATGTGACCTTGTTCTTCTTGTTTATTTCTCCACAAATCTGTGACCTTCCTGTTCTTGTTTATTTATCCAAAAATCGGTGACCTTCCTGTTCTTGTTTATTTCTCCACACGGAAGGATGTGACCAGTGGATTTGACCAAGACTCTGGACTCCTTCGAAAGGTCAGATGGACACATAATCAGACTACAGCTGGTACCATTATTACTGGGACTCTTCGCTGGCTGTTGAAGATGAGGACTTACCACGTGTGGGAATTTGCCGATTTATATGATGTGGGTTCTTGTCTCAACTCAACACAACTCAGCTCAACTCAATTGTGTGTTTGCATGGTTTATTCCACACGTTACCTCTTTTTGCATGGATTATTCTACTTGTTATCTGTTTGCATGGATTATTCTACATGTTATCTCTGTGTTTGCATGGATTATTCTACATGTTATCTCTGTGTTTGCATGGATTATTCTACATGTTATCTCTGTGTTTGCATGGATTATTCTACATGTTATCTCTGTGTTTGCATGGATTATTCTACATGTTATCTCTGTGTTTGCATGAATTATTCTACATGTTATCTCTGTGTTTGCATGGATTATTCTACTTGTTATCTCTGTGTTTGCATGGATTATTCTACTTGTTATCTGTTTGCATGGATTATTCTACATGTTATCTCTGTGTTTGCATGGATTATTCTACATGTTATCTCTGTGTTTGCATGGATTATTCTACATGTTATCTCTGTGTTTGCATGGATTATTCTACATGTTATCTCTGTGTTTGCATGAATTATTCTACATGTTATCTCTGTGTTTGCATGGATTATTCTACATGTTATCTCTGTGTTTGCATGAATTATTCTACATGTTATCTCTGTGTTTGCATGGATTATTCTACATGTTATCTCTGTGTTTGCATGGATTATTCTACATGTTATCTCTGTGTGTGCATGGATTATTCTACATGTTATCTCTGTGTTTGCATGGATTATTCTACATGTTATCTCTGTGTTTGCATGAATTATTCTACATGTTATCTCTGTGTGTGCATGGATTATTCTACATGTTATCTCTGTGTTTGCATGGATTATTCTACATGTTATCTCTGTGTTTGCATGGATTATTCTACATGTTATCTTTGTGTTTGCATGAATTATTCTACATGTTAACTATGTGTTACTTACAATGCATAAATCGCGAAACTTTGTGTGTGTGTATATATATATATATATATATATATATATATATATATATATATATATATATATATATATATATATATATATATATATATATATATATATATAACAATTAACATTAGAATACACACACAAGTAACTGTCACGAACATGCATATATTATGTGGCACATACAGATGACTGTGGTAATTAGCAAATGATAAGAATGTGAGATTCTTGTCGGTAATGATGATGATGATGATGATGATGATGATGATGATGATGATGATGATGATGATGATGGTGATGATGATGATGGTGATGATGATGATAATGAAGGGGATAAGAATGTGAGCTGCAGGTCGATGGTGATGATAATGATGTAAATGAATTAAAACGTAGTTACCTACCTGGCAACTGAACAATGAAAACTACACCAATCAATGGCCAGATTTCAGAGAAGCGAACAGCCATTCCTGGAGCCAGTGTAACCGCGGGACACGGCCGATGTCCTTGAGACTGTTTATGTTCGTGGCTGTGGTTTTGAGCAGTTGTATGCTGTGGTTTTTATATCATTCAGACTTTATCTTCAACACTGGAGTGTTTCTGAAATAAGAACTCAACCTGAAAATCACACATACATAAGAAATTACACAAGAACATAAAAACTGATAATATGTTTGTGCAATTACAACGAAATAGGACATAAGCCTAACATGACAAGACGTTTGATTAGTGTGGCAGAAAGTCCAGGCCAGAGCAGTAATGTAAAATAAAGTAAAGTAAAGTAATACAAAGTAAAGTAAAGTAAAGTAAAGAGATCAGGGCTGTGCTTCAACGAACAAGAAACAGTGCACCAGGGCCAGATGATATAAGGTATGACGACATCAATATGTGTACCGAAAACGATCTAGAGGAGCTAGCAGATATGTACAACAACAGCATAACGAGTGCTAGCATCAAGGAGGAGTGGTAACACGGCTATCTGATGCCCTTGTCGAAACCTGGCAAGGACCACACAAAAATTTAGGGATACCGGGTAATAACCATGCAAAATACAATAGGCAAGCTTTTGGAGAAGTTAATCGCTAGGAAAATATCAAGCCAGCTAGTGGTACGAGGTTGCTTCATACCTACCCTTGGAGGGTACCGTCCAAACAGAGAAACCTTGATCAACGCAGCAGTTTTTGCCCATGATGTCTATGAAGGTTTCCACTCAGGCATTGAAACATGTGCTGCGGCGATTGATCTTGAAGATGCGTACAATAGTGTGCCGTTGAAGTTTTTTAATGTTTCAGTTGCTTTATCTCAAGATAAGACCATTTCTCCTTAGTAGGATCGCGGCAGCCCTCTTCCAAAGGAAAGCAGATTTTCGATGTGACACTTGGACTTCGGAACCAACAACAATATATCCTGGCCTACCACAGAGATCACCATTATCGCCTACACTGTGAGAATCACCAGCGAGCAGATCACCTGAAGGGGAAGGACATTGTCATATGCCGACGATGTTTTAGTGTATCGTCATGGTAAGGATAGAGATCAGGTTTCTGTGGAACTACACACCGAACGCAATCGCATAAGTACTTGGTGTGTTGAGGCTGGGGCAATGGTCAACTCAACAAAGGCAACAGTGACTTGGTTCTCGTTGAATAATCATATTGTCAACACTCCAACACTAACTGTAAATCTGTGTTCAGAGACGGTGGAAAGAACGCAGGCAATGAATTACCTGGGGATACGGTTTGATCGAAGGCTTGCTTATAATGAGCACATAGACCAGGTGATAACAAAGGCCATGCGGGGGTTGGCTGCGATGCGGGTGATGGCGGCAGCAAACTGTGAGCAGCGCCATCAATGCCTCCATTTTGAGGGGCTGGTCATGTCTGTTCTTGAGTATGCGATGGCGGTCCTGACAATCAGCCGTAAGCAGATGGAAAGAATGGAAAGAATACAGAACGATGCTGTGTGCATTATTTTTGGATTTATAAGAGATACAGCATGCATAGCGATGCGCTATCTTCTTGCTAGCTTACTTGTGTTCGTTGGCTTGAGCTCCAACGCGAAGTCCTGTATGTCGGATGAAGGCATCCTGTTGTCCAACATCAGTGTGATGTCATACAGGACTTGAGGTTTGCGTGAGTATCCGTTGTCCAATGTCTGGCTTATTGGTGTGCAGACTGGTGGTTCCTCGCCGTACAGGCAGACACTCTCCGACTTCGGAGGAATCAGCGATCCTACTGACTTTAGCCAGGACCCCGAAGGGATCTGTTGCTCAGGACGCTCGACGAGGACACGTCAATAGGTCTTGGCCAGTATATAACCCGGCCCTGGTGCCTTGGAAACACCTTTGCGTCCCGCTATCTTCTTGAATTTCCAACCATTGAAGACAGAATACAAATTTTCAGAGCACGTACCTACGTCAGAGTCAATGCAAACACACAACATCCACTGCATAGTGAAATTAAGAAGGTTGAGTACAGCAGGTTAAAAAGAGGAAGGTCGTGAATGGGTCAAGCCGAAGACATTCTTCAACAGGTGTGTTCACTTGAGGACTTAGAATCTGACGAGGAGTGGGTACAAGTGCTAACAGATTTCTGCTCACCCTTTTCAGTTTGCATCCAACTAGACAGAAAATGCAGACAAGAAAACCCGGCAGCTGTGGAGGCGGAAGTACAAGCGTTGATTTTCGAGAATTCGCTAGACGGTGATGCTGTCATTTACACAGATGGGTCGGTCGTCCGATATGTGAGAAGCTCATGGGCCTTTACGGCTCAGGCCGGAGGGAGAATTGTGAAGGAGGACTCTGGTGCTTTTGCTGAGACCACAAGTAGCCTGACTATGGAAGTCATGGCAGTAAGTAAAGCAATAACATGGCTCGAGACTAATGAGCACATAGACCAGGTGATAACAAAGGCCATGCGGGGTTAGCTGTGATGCGGGTGATGGCGGCAGCAAACTGTGAGAAGCGCCATCTATGTCTTCTATACGAAGGGCTGGTCATGTCTGTTTTTGAGTATGCGATGGCAATCCTGACTCTCAGCCGTAAGCAGATAGAAAGGATGGAAAGGATACAGAATGAAGCTATGTGTATTATTCTTGGATGTACAAGAGATAACTAAGATAATGTTGTGACTAAATTAATTTAGTTAAAAATAGTTAATTTGGTAACGAAATTAATTAAGTAACATAGATAATTTAGTAATTAAACTAAGGTAATAACAAAGATAATATAGTAGCTAAGATAATGTGGTAACTAGATTAATTTAGTACACAATAATGAAGTAACTAAATTAATGATGTAACTAAGATAATGTAGAAATTAAATTAAGGTAATGGCATAGATAATGTAGTAGCTAAAATAATGTTGTCATCATCTCATAATGTTCCTCTTGTACCTTGCGTTGTCGAGGTGAAGTATAAACAGAGGGAGAGTGCCCGCCTATGGGCTTCATGTATCGCTATTCCCATGGACTTTGTTATTCCTTGCATCCATTGTTTACGTGGTCGGCCTCTTCCTCTGCTTCCATATGGTCTGTACATCATTGCATATTGTGGTGTACTGTTAGTTGGTAACCTACTTCCGTGGCCAAACAATTTGACTTGCTGCCATCTAATAAAATCTAGCCCAGCTATAACCCCTATTTCGTGCTTTTTTGTCGGGTCTTTTGTCGCATTCGCACTGCGAGCGCTAACAAGTCAAGTCGCATTATTCTGTCAAGAAGCCTGATACGCAGGAAAATGTCACGTTGAAAGTCCAACAACAAGAATCACGCGGTAACCAAGATGTGCAGCGTGGGAGCCGACAACAAGAATAAGAACGTGGAGAGCCTACCTGCTAGCTGCATCAAAGAGCCTGATACTTCAGCTATTTCTGAAGCTAGCACGAGGGAGAAGAACGACAGCCCAACACAGAAAAGAATCAAGACAACAGAGAAGAAGGAGGAGAAAGACACCAGAGCCGGGAACACCGACTCAAAAACAGTCCGATGGGTTGTCAAGCGGATACAAGTGGAGCTTACGGGCGAAGAAATCCTGAAACAGCTACGAGAAGAGAATCCTCACATCCGATTCATGAAGGCGGAGCGGCTCCTCACCTACTCCAAGATACCTACAACCTTGGCGGTGGTGATATCGGAGGGCAGAGAGATGCCGATAACAGTATCAATCAACAACAGAATGCAGCAGCCAGAGAGATTCATCCCTAGAGTCAACCAATGCTCCAGATGTCAGAGGGCCGGACACAGCAGAGCAATATGCCGCAGTAATACGGAAATCTGCCATTACTGCGCCGATCACCACGCCTTCAAGGAGTGTCCGCTGGTCAAACTGGACACGGACTTCAGAGCCCCTAACAACAAAAGAAAGTGCGTCAACTGCCTGGGCAAGCATGGAGCAAGATACTTGGGCTGTCCGTACCTGCAGAGACACAGAGACGTCTTAAAGATCGCCATCATCACAAAGACACCATTCAAGGAAGCAATGCAGAGGGGCGAGACAGCCACGGGTATAGCACAAGCCGAAAGAGATCAATTTCAAAAACAGATAGACGAGCTGAAGAGACAAGTCAAGGCACTGCTGACGCCGACCCCGAATAACGACAACGAAAAACTACTGGCGGAAATGAAGGAGATTCAGCAAAACATCAAGCAAGAAGTAGAACATATGGCACTGATTAAGAAGGATAATGAAGAGATCCTACAAACCATTAAATCAGAGCGAGAACTACAGAAAGCTGAAATGGAAATACTCCGAAACAAAACAACAGAAGCCGAACAAGAAATTACAGAGAAATCACAGGATGAAAACCAAGAGACCGAGCCTGAACCACAAGCGAAAGCCAGCAGCCCAATCACGACGCCCGAAACATTCAAAGGGAAGCCAATATCCCACCAGACATCCGAACAAAACCGTGATGAGAACCCTGACATCGGCAAAAAGAACGTCCCGAGGCCAGGAATATTGTTCCCTGAGATAACGAGGCAATACGAACTCAAGTGCGAGGAATACAGAAAGCGCATGGAAGAAAAAGAAAAGAAGTTCAAGAAACTCAACTGGAAACCAATGCCCTGCAGTACCGCCACAATGCCAGATATAAAACTCGCAGATAAATACACATGGCAATACTACTTTGAAGACGGAGAAATCATCCCATGGCTGAGCTCGGAGGAAGCAAGCAAAAGACAGCAAGAACTTAAACGTGGGAAGCCGACTGAAAGAAAGCGCAAGGAGGCATATCACATCGAAAAGCTTCTACAGTTACTTCACAATTGAGAAGACAAAAATACCAAATAAAAAGTCCTTTTAAGGACTGCAACCAGTCAAGCCAGGAGCCTGCACCAACAAAGAAAACCACAAGAGGAAACATGCACAAAGGACAGCCGCCGACCGATCCCCCAGCTAACGATGCATGCAGTGGGATAACGAAAAGTCCTTATAAGGACTGCAGCCAGTCAAGCCAGACGAGCCAGGAGCCTACACACACAAAGAAAACCACAAGAACAGACGAGCACAAAGATTAGCCGCCGACCGATCCCCCAGCTGACTTCACAGGCACAAACGCTACATAACCAATCCGAGATAAGACTCACAAGACAAGAATTAGGGTGGATAAACCCACAAAAACCACGGCTCTCAACAATAACCGACGCTGACGAAGCAGGTTAGACGAAACCGAATTTAGAATTTTTGTTTTTGTTTTTGGAATTGGAACCCCTACTTTAGTCTGGATTTCTTCATTTCTGATCTTATCTCTTCTTGATATATTGAGTATTCTTCTCAGGAATCTCATTTCTGTTGTTGTGACTTTTCTTTTATCTTTTTCTGTCATTGTCCAGGTTTGGCATTGTTAACACAAAGTTGGTAGGAAGATTGTGTTGTGAAGTGCTTTCTTAGTAGTTATTAATACATGTTTGTTCTTTGGTATTGGTGCCATTTGTCCAATAAGTTAGTTTGCTTTATTAGATTTATATCTCGTCGTCTGTTTTGCCATTTGATGATATTATACATCTTTATTTTTAAATTTGTGTTCGCATATTCTTTACAGGAAATCGCTGTCAACATCAGCATCGTTCAGCTGATTGTTGATTTCTTGGCAAGATTACGCTCAGTAGTTTGAGATTGCTTTCTGAGCGGCCGGCTCACATACCCCGTAAGTGACAAACGCAGCGAGTACTGCTACCGATTCTCGCGTAAGTTACGTTCCTCACGTGGATATACGGGATTACGGAGAAAGTCGCTCACTCCTAGGCCAGGGAGACCGGCATTATACTTCCTAGGTACTTGAAACTAGATAATGGTGTAACTAAATTAGTTTAGTAAAATAGATAATGTTGTTACGAAGATAATGTGGTAGCTAAGATAATTTGATAACTAAATTAATGCAGTCACAAAGATAATGTGGTAACTAATTTAATGTAGTAACTAAAGTATTGTGGTATCTAAGATAATGTGGTAGCTAATGTAATATGGTAACTAAAATAATGTAGTAAATATGTTAATGTAGTAAATACGTTAATTAATCAAGAAGTATACGTTTACCTAGAGTTAGCAACGTGTGGCACCAGCGTCATCATAAAATAATACTACACACGCAATGTAGTCACACATCCAGTATGTAACAAACGATATACTACAATTATAGTTCCCCTTTAGCTGTAGCACCACTTGAACATTACCTAATGTCTGTATGATGAATGACACGCAACAAATGGTACTTGTCCACACTCTTCAATGGCAGTGTGAAAGGGTACTGAAGATATGAAATAAAATGACGCAGAAATAAGAGGTCCTATACTATATGAAACTGATGTGTGACCACGGTGTAACATACATGACCAATTTCTTTCCTGGGAATAGGTCAGCATTGTAGAACAAATGTAATCTTGTGACTCACTTGCCAAGTGATTCTCCATCCCTGTTCGCTTGTTTCATGCTGTAAACAATTTAACACCATCACGTGTTTATCGTGCCGATGATCTACGAGAACTCATGTAACTTACAATTGGTTGACTGTCTGACTGTGTCAAGCAGGGGGAAACGAATGATGAAGTAGATAACGAAGAAAGCGAGACAGATAGAGATAGATAGAGAGAACGAACGAACGAACGGACTTTACTTTCAAAGGGTAACAAATTGGGCACACAGGCCCATCTTACATTCGGCCCTTCCAATCACTCATCTTTCTTTCATCAACAGTGCATAGGAAAAAACATTGAAACGTGAATTTTGTAAATATAAACAATGCATATTACTATGTTATGTGACACATCCACCACCCACCAACACATCCACCATTCACTCCAAATCCTCCACCCAACCACACACATAACCCAAACACACACATACATGCCCCCACTCATCCACCACATCCCTACACCTACACATCTCCCCACCCACACACACCTCTCACCCACCACACATCCCATCAACCCACACCCCAAGCACACATACATTCCCCACCCACACATCCCCCACCCACACACATCCACCCACCTACACACATCTCCCCACCCACTCACATATCCTCTACCCGTCCCATTACCCACCAACAATCACTCACCCACATATCCTCCTCCACCCACACACCTCCAACCACCCAGCCAAACACACATTCCTCAGCCACACATCCCCCACCCACACACATCCACCCACCTACACACATCTCACTAACCTATGTATATAATCATCCACCCACCTACACACATCTCACTAACCTATGTATATAATCAGTGTCTCACCAAAGGCCACTTTCCATCAGCTCTCATAATCGCCAAAGTGTACCCTCTTCTTAAATCTGGTTCATTAGACAATGGTCTCCCGAACAATTATAGACCCATTTCTTTACTATCATCACTATCTAAGCCACTAGAAAAACACATCCATAAAGTCACATTACAGTATTTAGTTCGCAACAAGCTTATTGTGGACAGCCAATCAGGATTTCGACCAAAATATTCTTGCCATACGGCCCTAACAAACATGATAGAAAATTGGCACCAGAATATAAACAACAACAGTCTATGTGGAGCTGTGTTTATTGATTTCAAGAAAGCATTTGATATGATAGATCATCTTATTTTAATTAAAAAACTTGAGACAATGAAAATTGGCCCTAATGTAGTCACTCTAATATCATCTTTTCTATCAAACAGAAAGCAAGTAGTATCACATAATAAATCTCTGTCTCAAACCACTACCTTCAATATTGGAGTTCCGCAAGGCTCTATTCTTGGCCCTCTACTATTTGCCATATATATTAACGATCTACCTTTGCATCTTTCGTCGTCCTGCGATCTATTTGCAGACGACTGTACAGTGTACACAAACGCTGAAAACTGTATTTTACTTGAGTCGTCTTTACAACAAGAATTAAATAATGTAGTTAGGTGGAGCTATTCAAACCGTATGCAAATTAACATCACTAAAACAAAATCAATGTTATTAACAACCAGACAAAGACTTCAGACTCTAAGCTCACACTTAACACTTCAACTTCACATCGATAACATGCCAGTAGAAAGTGTAATTGAGCACAAAACATTAGGCCTAATCATTGATAGAAACCTAACCTTTAATTCCCACGTTCAAGTGCTCATTAAACAAACAGCGAAAAAAGTCTACCAACTCGCCAAAATTAAAAACTTCCTTGATAAGGACACAAGGAAACTATTCTATACTTCTCATATACAGACACACTTTGACTACTGCTCTACGATCTGGGACGGTTGTTCTAATTCAAATACCAAGCGACTTTACTCACTCCAGAAACGGGCCATGAGTCTAATTTATAGCAAACATTTAACTGACAATCCTAGCCTGTATAAACGCCTTCAGTTACTACCACTCCGTAAACGCCTGCTTTTCAATAAAGCTAAACTAATTCACAAAATCCTGCATCGGAATGGCCCAAATTACCTTTGGTCATTGTTTAAATATAATGCTAGACACAGTAAACGTTTAAATATATTACACATTCCGAAGCCTAGGATTGACTTATACAAAACAAGCTTAACGTACTCTGCAGCTCAGCTGTGGAACAATCTTCCACAAGAAATCAAAGACATCACCAATCCCTTTTCATATAATCGCAAATTATTCGAACACTATCTCAATATGGATTACCTTCCCCCTTAATAATAGAGATAATAATAATAATAATAACAAAACCCTAGTATAACAGCCAGTCCCCTTTTGGTAGGCCAGTATATTCCACATGGCTAACAACAAGTGTCAGACCATTATCTAATATTACTGTGTCGTGTAGTTTTGATGTTCGCATTTTGCCCATGCCTTTATAATGCATATCCTTTATATTGTTGTTGTTCTCTGTTAGCCTTGAATGATGTGTGAATGAAATAATGTATGAAAGAGAGTGATAGAAGGGCAGAATGTTAAACGGGCCTGCGTGCCCAATTCTTAACCATTTGAAAATAAAGTTTGTTCGTTCGTTCGTTCCCCACCACTCACATATCCTCTACCCGTCCCATTACCCATCAACAATCACTTACCCATTTATCCTCCTCCACACACACACCTCCAACCACCCAGCCAAACACACATTCCTCAGCCACACATTCTCCACGCACACACACATCTCCCCGTCAACTCACATATCCCGCATCTACCCACACACAAATTCCGAACCCACCCACATAATCTCCCATCTCCCCCAGCCCACTCACAGATCCCGAGCCCACCCCTACACACATCCCCCACCATCTCCTAACCTACACACACTCACCCACCCTCATATCCTATACCCACCCACATATCCTCTACCCACCCATCCCCCAACCAAACATTCCTTAACCACACACCCTTACGCATATACAATCACCCACCCACACATCCTCTACCCAACCACACATCCTCCACCCATAGAGAGAGAAAGAGAGAGAGAGAGAGAGAGAGAGAGAGAGAGAGAGAGAGAGAGAGATGTGTAGAACGAGATAAAAGTATGAAGAAGAAGAAGTGGCTCAGCTGATAGAGGAAAACAGAAAGACAACTATGCAGGTTCTTGTGTAGAGATTTAGGATCTAATATGATAAAAGCGGTCAGCATGGCCGAATATATAAAGAACACTGACTTTTACACTTCCGGTATGCAGATGTCGAGGTAGCGGGTTCAACGCTTACACCAGTCAGTTGGACTTAAACGTTGACTGCTCGTCCCTGACTTGAGGACGTAAATTACAAGTACCTTTAAAAGTCGGAGTGCGTTCACCAGATGGCGAGGGACAAGTACACTGATAATAGGAAAGCTACCCTCATGCAAACATCAACTTAAGGCACTAGAAGTATTAGTATTAGTACATGTATGGATTACGCTTGAGCTCTCAAAAAGCGAAAAAAATAAATCTTAAACCCTAAAAAGTATTCTGTGATAGCTAGTCCACATAAACAACAATCCACACACGAGACTCAAATCAATCTACAAAGTATAGCAACTAATGTACACATAATCATCATCATCATCATCATCATTATCATCATCATCATCATCATCATCATCATCATCATCATCATCATCATCATCATTATCAGCAGCAGCAGCAGCATCATGTGCCATGCCGATAAGTGTGCACGGTCGTGTTTCGTCATCTGACTCGTGGATCAGTTCAGTGTTATTGTCTCGACCATGCCCCGTGGCCAAGCCATCCAGGTATTTACTTCTCAGCACTCCTCTTATTCTTTACCCCCGATCATGCCAGTTGTCACCACGTTCTCCAATTTATTTCTTCTCATAACATGCCCAAACAATTTTGACTGCCTTCATCTAATTTCCCTAATCAGTTTACGGTTTTCATTTATTTCTTGTAGGACCTGGTCATTGGTTTTTTCTGTCTGTCCATGTTGAATTTTGCATTTTGCTTAGAAACCACACTTCCACAGCCATCATATGTTTTTCAGCAAGTTTGCTCATTGTCCACTCTTACATCCATACAAAAGTACAGGTACTATGTAGCACCTAAAAATCTCTTTCTCGTTGCAAATGACACCGTTTTATTGTTCAGTATGTTTTTCAATCAATCTTTCGGTGCCAAACAAAATTTAGGTCCTGACCAAACAGAAATTCATTGCAGAAAATTGGAAGAAGTGGTGTGTCACAATAATGTTATGAAAATGGTTAAAATTGTAGCAGATATGTTGTATTATATATCACAATAAATGGGATGCACGAGGAACATGTTATTATTGGTACTATTGTTATAGGTTAGAAATATAATAAAATAATAACATAATTTGAAAATAATTTTAAAAAAGAGGTAACATTTATTTTGAAAATTGCATGTATCAAGTATTTTCTATACTCCTCTACTGCTAATCCTGTTGAATTTACTGAATAATGAAACAAACACCACTTGTAAAATTGTAGCAGATATGCGGGATTGCACAAGGAACATGTTAATATCGGTACTATTGTTATAGGTTAGAAATATAATAAAAAAATAATAATATAATTTTTGGTATAATTTGAAAAAAGATCTAACAATTATTTAAAAATTGCCCTTACCATGGGACTTTGTTATCCTCATCAGCTGCTAATCCTGTTTAATTTACTGAACAAACACCACTTTTCCAAACTATAACCACAATTGCTCATAATCAATCATCCGAAAAGAAGTTTTGCCGCAGATTCTGAAGCATGTCTTTTTCAGAAAACAAAGATCAGGAAAAAACTGGCAGATTTACGTTTAATGACAATTAATATTTACACATGTGTGTTTATTTTTAATTACAATATGTGGCAGTCTATTTGTGATAGGCTGAAAAGCAAACTGTGGGGCACAAGTGTGGTCTATTAGTGCAGCCAGAGCAAACAAAAGATGATCTGTCTCGTTTAGTTCGAGTGCTGCACAAAACAAAGATTCTAATGACACCGACATATTCTTTTAATTGCTTGACTACTGTCAGTCTTTCAACATAATTTCCTGTAACAGACTTTTTGTAATTCTTTGGCAGGCAGAGTGTGGAACTTTCAGGACTAATTTGAGCTGCTTCGCGATGTGCACTTTCAAGTAAACTTTGCTTAAAATCCTTCAATGACAGGTTTTTTCCTCCTTTCTCTGTTTGGCATATGGAATGTAGGATGTGTGCATTGATCTGTGCAGTTTCAAAGATCCAGTAGTAGATCTTCTACCACCAATTAATGATTTTCCTATCATAGATATTATAATATCCAACCATTTGGTCCATTCTGTCGCAGCCGTTCATCGCCATGTTATATTCATGGATCATCTTCGGCTTGCTGAGCGGTTTCCTCATTCCGCTCTCAACAGTTCCAACTACAGACCTGGTAGAGACAACAATTTCATGGTTTTTTTTAGCTTTTTTTTTTTTTTATCTCTCCATGCCCCACACAACAATCTATCTCCTTCAAGAAACCACTTCATCTGCTGATGCTGAAGTCGCAAACACTTCAACTCTGGAGGAAAGCCTACTCGGTTGACATTCAGTGTCCCTGTATAATTGAAACTGTTGGAATGCAGATAATCAATCAGAGCGTTCGAAGTGTAGAATCTGTCAGCAAAGATGTGATGGCCAGCTCCGAGAACATTCAGTAGTGTGGCAAACACTCTCACTGTGAAAAATTCTAGAGAGGCTATTAAAATTATGTACCGCCAACATACAATTCAACTTTCTAAGCAAGTCATATCGCCAAATTGACGGAGTGGCCATGGGGAGCCCACATGGACCTATTCTAGCGGACATCTTCATGGCACACTTAGAAGAACAGAGATCCTCAGACATCAATAACTTGGCCTTTTATCGTCGTTACGTGGACGATATACTAATCATCATCACAGACGAGCTACAAGCAACGTCGTTCCAGGCCGCAATGAACGAGACACATAAAAACATCTCTCTATCTATGGAACACGAACACAACGAAGCGTTGCCGTTTCTAGATATCCTAATGAGACGTAGAGCAGACGGCACAATTCAAAGATCGGTGTACCGCAAAGAAACATGGACTGGCCAATACTTAAATTTTCAGAGCTTCGCACCTGTCCAGTACAAACCGGGCTTAGCTGTTTGACCGTGCTAGGAAGATATGCACCCCGGACACACTGACAGAGGAATTTGAAATCTGAAGAATGCCTTAAACCTGAATGGGTACTCCACAGGATTTATAAAGCGCCACTGCCAACAGCCCAAACCGAAACCAGAAGTAACTACAGTCCCGAAACTCAATGTTTTCATCCAGCTAACCTTCCGAGGAGATGACGTAATGCAACGTCTGCGGGACCGGCTCACCACAGCAGTCGGGCGAACATTCTGTGCTGCAACTCTAGTCATCAGGTACAGAAACACACCGATCCCCGTCTCAGCAGTGAAAGAACCTGTAGCTTTGTACGCCAAATCAAATTATATTTACCAATTTACATGCAAATGCGAGGCCATCTACATAGGTAGAACTGAGTGACAGTTACATTGCAGGGTTTCGGAACACATTCCGAATTGGGTGGACAAGATAATACACACAGAAGATGGTAGCCTATGCAGGCCGACACACGCGAACAGTCCTGCTTCATCGGTCGCGAGACATGTGCTCGAGAGCGGTCACGTGATTGAAAGAGACAGTGCCTTCCGTGTGGTGTTCAACACACAAAGTAGTCGATTGTTAAAGTTTGCTGAAGCTATAATAATCAACCTTCGTAAGCCGTCCTTGTGCAAGCAGAAAGACATGTTAGTCAGTTTAAAATTACCGTGGTAGACAATCGACATTACTGTGCGAACATGTGTATATTTCAGTTTAAAGGATTTATCTAGTTAATTCACGTAAGTTGTGTGATTTCTGCAGTATGTACCTGATGAGATGCAGCGAAATATGCCAGGCAATAAATCGTGCAATCTATTGTTTGTGTCTTCGTTATTCAAATTCATCGCGGGAAAACATTGTTTTGAACATTTGTTCTTCACTTTTTTTTAGAATATAGTTACCTAAGAAAACATTTACTGCTTTCATTTAAAGGCCACGTATGAAAATATTCCATACAGTGAATGGTAGTACATTCAGCAGTACAACATTTATTACAACAGTAATCGATCAACTTCATCTGTTTCCACACACCAACCTCAATAGTTGTACAATAGTTTTCTTAGAAAACTACTTTAGGAGTAAGACCTAAGCGGGTAAGCAGTTATTACAAAAAATAAATAACAGCCGAATTACCTACAAGTAGAGATCTAGTTATACGTCTGGAAGGCAACACCAATTACTAACAGGTAGACAAGTTATCTTACCCCTGAAAGTTAACAACCAACTAACACCCATAGTAACTGTGACATTATACCGGCCGCGGCTCTCTGTTTCTGGCCAACTGCCTGGGTTCAATACTGGAAAAAACATAATATTACAACTGAAGTGTCCTGGGCAACTGGTCCCTTCGGGGTCCTGGCTAACGTCAGTAGGATCGTTTATTCTTCCGAAGTCGGAGAGTATCTGCCTGCACGGCGAGGTACCACCAGTCTGCACACCAATAAGCCAAACATGGGACAACGGATACTTAAGCAAACCTCAGTCCGGTATGATATCACATTGATGTTGGACAACATGATGTCTTCATCCGACATACAGGACTTCGCGTTGGAGCTCAAGGCCAGCGAAGGCAAGCAAGCAATTGAAGTCATAGCCACAGACAACAGCACATACTAATCACAATGTATTTCCATAGTGAGTTTACACACAGAAGAAACAAACAATGTGTCGCACGATTGATTGCCTGTGATTTTTCGATACAATCTCGATTTTAGAGCCGGCCGATGAGAGGATTCTCCATTTGTCACCAGTTCTATTGCCACTTGTATCCTGATGGTTGCTTCAATGTCCCGTGTCCATTCTCGCGCTGGTCAACTCCCGCCACTTCTACCAGGAACGACACCTCCCATCACTGGACTCACCCAGCCACTGCGACGTTTAACACGGCCAAAGTATTCCAGTTTCCCAGACATGTCGCTGTCTATGAGGCAGTTTTCTGTGTTCAGATCTTGAAGCATGTCCGTGCTTTCTTCTTATTGGTCCCCAATATTCTAAGAAATGTT
Source organism: Cepaea hortensis (assembly GCA_963921405.1). NCBI lineage: Eukaryota > Metazoa > Mollusca > Gastropoda > Stylommatophora > Helicidae > Cepaea > Cepaea hortensis. Next base: position 9,164,814 of record OY992891.1, on the reverse strand, counting down.
CTGTCACATTCGATTTCAAAACCCCCGACATTATCTTTTAGTGTTTGTGAAATGGACCGTGACTCACACGAGTATAATGCCTAAGATAGAAGCATATATGCAACAGTTCTACATTAATGTGTGCGCTGTTGACGTGAAAGCTTACATTTCTGCATTATTGGTTGTGATGTGTTTGGTAGACATGTGACTTTGTCCACGGACGTTAGATTTTTGTTTTGTTTACGTGGCCGAATGTTTGGGGTCTCGTTCTTAAACTTCCGGTTTGCTAACAGCCTGGTAGTGGGATCGAGTCCTAAAAAAGTAGGTCGTATTTAAACGTTTACTTGTTGTTCAGAAAGCCGTGGAACAACGTCGAATTGCCCTGCATGTCAACCCTAGGTTGGGGTAGATAGCAACGTCCTGAAAGGATATTCAACATTACAATTTTATTTATAAGTTAAGAAAACGATTATGCTTTTCAGTGCGTCTCTGGACAGACAGGATCCACTTGTCTCATCCTTGAGCGCTGTTCCTGGAACGGAAGGGCACAGTGGGACGGGATGTAAGCTGTGTTGACTCAGTTCCGGTATTGAGTTGATAAGTTGTTATATGCCGTCGAGACCGTTTGTACAGCAAGAAAATGGTCAGTACACATGCAACCGCGCCCGGGCCATTGAGCAAGTTACAACACAGCGAGCGAGACCAGCTGTGTCGCCTGAGTGGGCCGCCAGCCTTGTGATGACCCACTACAAAATGTCGTATGTAAAGTAGGTTACTAGTGATATTGTGTAAAGAATCACATTACAACTCGCCTTGACGAGAGGACGTGGAGTGTATCCAAGTCCCTAGTTAGTGGGGACGTGATACGGCGAGATACGTCGACGTAGCTAACCATGACTTGTTGTTTGAAGAAATAAAGCTATTTGTTCTAAATACCCTACGCCTGTGACGCAGCTGTTGTTTATTGTGATTTTGAGCGCACTCAAGCGTAACTGTTAGTGCAACTACAACATACCTCTGGAAGCGCCCTGGCATGAGTGTTCACAGATTCCAGAACTGATACACCATTGTCGCTAGTTCGCATATTTACAACTGAAGTGTTCTAATGTTTCACCCCGTGTAGTGGCGTCAATTTGTTTCCCCGTCTAGGGTTCTGACTCCGATACACATACAATCATAATTAGCATATTCCTTGCAATAAAAGCGATCATGCCTCAGCACAGATCTCGGTTCTTGATGTTTTATGTGAGTTCTGACCATGCTGTTCCTCCACGTCATCACCCAGCACATATCTTGGTTCTTGATGTTCTATGTGAGTCTGTTCCTCCACGTCATCTCCCAGCAATATCTTGGTTCTTGGTGTTATATGTGAGTTCTGACCATGCTGTTCCTCCACGTCATCTCCCATCTCAAATATCGGTTCTTCTTGTTCTATGTGAGTTCTGACCATGCTGTTCCTGCACGTCATCACTCAGCACATAGCTTGGTTCTTGGTGTCTTCTTCTTCTTCTTTGCGTTCATCCGGAGTGTTTTTCCCCCAGATGTGCTTGCATTGTGTTGTTATGCACCCTTGGGCATAAACCCTTAGGCCAACTCAGCCAAATTTTGAGTGCGTTTTGTTTTTTACCAGGTTACCATTCCTGGCGGTTCTTGGTGTTATAAAGAAGCTCTCACCATGTTATCCCTCCATGTCATCACCCAGCATAGATCTCAGTTCTTGGTGTTCTATGTGAGTTCTGACCATCCTGTACCTCCATGTCATCATCCGGCACAGATCTCAGTTCTTGTTGTTTTGTCTGAGTTCTGACCATGATGTTCCTCTACGTCGTCATCCAGCACAGATCTTGGTCCCTAGTTTTATGTGTGAGCTCTGACGATGCTGTTCCTCAACGTCATCACTCAGCACAGATCTCGGTTCTTGTTGTTCTATGCGAGATCTGACCATACCGTTCCTCCACGTCATTACGCAGCACAAATCTTAGTTCTTGTTGTTCTGTTTGAGTCGGATGTCACGGGTAGCAAAGCATCACCTGGATCTTTTCTCCGGGGAATGCCGGTGTGCTGGGGAATGAACAGGCGGACAGATTGGCTGGCTCGGCAAAACTTGGTGGAGTATTGATGCATGACAAGGCAGATGTGGTTGCGACCTTGTGGGAGCACGTGTACACCTCGGAGGAGCGAATGGATTACCATAGTCTGGTAAGAGTGAGACAGCAGGGGGTGACGAGGGGAGCTAGCCGACGCTCGACGATCAGAGGAAAGGCGAGACGGACATATAATCAGATTGCTACTGGAACTATTAGTGTTGGAACTCTTCGCTGGCTGCTGAGGATGGGGACGGGGCGCTTATGGGAATGCCCCGAATGCCGTGATGTCGGTTCCTAAATCAATCAATCTATCAATCAATCAATCAATAAATCAAATCTGACGATGATGTTCCTCCACGCTATCACCCAGCATAGATCCCGGTTCTTGGTGTTCTTTGCAAGATCTGACCATGTTATTCCCCCATGTCATCACCCAGCACAGATCTCGGGTCTTGGTGTTATATGTAAGCTCTGACCATGTTGTTCTCCCACGTATCAGACCACGCTGTTCTCCCACATCATCTGACGACGCTGTTCTCCCACGTCATCTGAAAACGCTGTTCTCCCACGTCATCTGACCACGCTGTTCTCTTACGTCATCTGACCATGCTGTTCTCCCACGACATCTGACCATGCTGTTCTCCCACGTCATCTGACCATGCTGTTCTCCCACGACATTTGACCACGTTGTTCTCCTACGTCATCTGACCATGCTGTTCTCCCAGGACATCTGACCATGCTGTTCTCCCAGGACATCTGACCATGCTGTTCTCCCACGTCATCTGGCCATGCTGTTCTCCCACGACATTTGACCACGTTGTTCTCCTACGACATCTGACCATGCTGTTCTCCCAGGACATCTGACCATGCTGTTCTCCCACGACATCTGACCATGCTGTTCTCCTACGACATTTGACCACGTTGTTCTCCTACGTCATCTGACCATGCTGTTCTCCCAGGACATCTGACCATGCTGTTCTCCCAGGACATCTGACCATGCTGCTCTCCCACGACATCTGACCATGCTGCTCTCCCAGGACCTCTGACCATGCTGCTCTCTCAGGACCTCTGACCATGCTGCTCTCCCAGGACCTCTGACCATGCTGCTCTCCCAGGACCTCTGACCATTCTGTATCCCAAGACATCTGACTATGCTGTTCTCCCACGTCATCTGACCATGCTGTTCTCCCACGACATTTGACCACGTTGTTCTCCTACGTCATCTGACCATGCTGTTCTCCCAGGACATCTGACCATGCTGTTCTCCCTGGACATCTGACCATGCTGCTCTCCCACGACATCTGACCATGCTGCTCTCCCAGGACCTCTGACCATGCTGCTCTCCCAGGACCTCTGACCACGCTATTCTCCTAAGACTTCTGACCACGCTATTCTCCCAGGACCTCTGACCACGCTATTCTCCCAGGACCTCTGACCACGCTATTCTCCCAGGACCTCTGACCACGCTATTCTCCCAAGACATCTGACCATGCTATTCTCCCAGGACATCTTATCATGCTGTTCTCCCAAGACATCTGACCATGTTGTTCTCCCAAAACATCTGACCACTCTGTTCTCCCACGTCATCTGACCATGCTGTTCTCCCACGTTATCTGACCATGCTGTTCTCCCACGACATCTGACCATGCTGTTCTCCCACGTCACCTGACCACGCTCTTCTCCCACATCATCTGACCACGATGTTTTCCCACGTCATCTGACTATGCTGTTCTCCCACGCCATCTGACCACGCTGTTCTCTTACGCCATCTGACCATGCTGTTATCCCACGTCATCACTCAGCACAGATCTCGGTTCTTGGTGTTCTATGTAAGCTCTGACCATGCTGTTCTCCCAAGTTATCTGACCACTCTGTTCTCCAACGTCATCTGACCACGCTTTTCTCCCACGTCATCTGACCATGCTGTTGTCCCACGTCATCTGACTATGCTGATCTCCCACGTCATCTGACCACGCTGTTCTCCCAGGACATCCCCAACATCTCGTGTTTTCTCGTCTACCGCTCATCCACCGACTCTGTGGCGAAGAAGCTAAGAATGTAATAAGTCATCATGCAAACCGCGTCCGAAACACAGCTGCGGGTGATTTGGAAGCACATCGCCTTGTTCTGGTTTTCATTTAATGACATGAGTGCCGTCGTTGAGAAAGCAATAATACACTGCTGAACGTATTCTTTGCCAAGCAATGACCACACATGCTGGGGTTAACTGCTACTTCCTGTAAAAGATATGCAATTAACTTGTAACCGTTGATACTCCCAGTTGTCACGGTGTTCTCCAATGCCTTCAGAGATTACATCCCGGGTCACTGTCAGCAAGACCCGGCCAGAAGACATAGACAAGGTGCAACATGAAGCAATGTGACTCATACTGGGCTGCCCCCCCCCCCTCCCTCTCCCCACATCGCTCATCACACTAGGGAGATACTGCAGAGGTCAGCTGCCTGCAGCGGTCAACACAGAGATCAAGGATCTATCAGAACAACACTCCCTGTCTGAAGACATCCTCATCTACACAGATAGGCTGCGAAGCGCTGTAAAAGGCAATTGTGCTTACACAGTACCGCATTTGGGGAGAAAACATGAAAGAGGATAGCCGCCCCTGCAAGACCCCTACACCAGACTTGACTGTGGAGATCACCGCTGCCTCCAGGGCACTCTCGTGGGCAGCAAAACAGGAAGTCACACACGCGATAAGCATATCAGACTCCGTGATCACGTACAGAAAATCGTAACCGTCAGTCTCCGTCCCGAATCAGTAGACAGTATTTGGAAGTCGCGCTTCACATCACTCACCTGGGTGTACGCACCAGGGCTAAAGGTAATGAACACTCAGACTAGCTGGCAAATAATGCCCCAATACACACGGGAAGAAGCATGGACAGGGTTGATGTTATCAGTGTAGTACGGAAAAGGTTGGCGGAAACTGACGAGGCTCCAAAGCTAGCCTCATTACTTGAACTGGGGTGGAGCCTGGTCAGGCACGTCACTGCCGCCTCCGAGAGAAAGACAGAGGATGCCATTACCTCGTCCTTATTGGAATAGTGAGTAGAAAGTTTGGGGTCGCTGCTGTATCAGAGGATTGAGCACACATGGATATGCCTAGTGAATGGTGACGTCGTTGACATAACATTCCATCAACATAACATAACATAACATAACATACATTTCTCTCTTCTCTTTGAATTATTTTTGTCTCTTTCTTATTATTGCGTATAATGTGCTAGTTTCATCAGCCTCTTCCATACAATCGTGTTATTTACCCATTCGCCCCAGACACGGCTTGTCCTAACGTGTTCGCTCACGCGTCAAATGTCCTACCATACAGCGGTGCAGGTTCAATGTGAGACTTCGGTACTATCTTTCTGACATTCAATGGTAGTGACTAATTACATCATATACTTTTTCATAGTCTGAAATGCAGCTTGTGCCTGGCCTATTCTGCCACGCATCTTTCATCTAATGTTATGACCTCGACCACATATGCACATTTATTGACTTGGTGAAGCATTTTCACCTTTTATTTAATGTCCCATTTTGGTGTTATATTTTCCCTTTGAAGCAACAATTGTGTCTGTTTTCTTGATATTTAAGGAATAGTCTCTGAGTATACATGTCCAACAGTTGTTCGTGATCTTTCGAGATTTCAGCAATCAGTAGCGTCTTCTGGATAAGGTAAATTGTTTATGCTGCAACCTCAGACTTTCCTGTTTGAACTTTGATCCTGACATTCCAAGTCCCTGAGATAACCAAGGCTATCATCAACATGAACCCACAACCATGGGACATGGACAGAATTCATAACTTACAATTGAGATGGCGATAGGAGATAACCGTGTCATGTATACGTAATTGTTAAGCACACAAGTCCGTGTGTTTTCTGTCTCATTTTTATCTAAACTCAACATCTTGCATACAGTCACAGGGTCTGACACTCACAATATGCCAAGTGTTGAATGCTTTCTGCCATTGTGAGGCAAACCAGATGTGCAGGCAGATTGTGAGAGTCAAAACATGTCCCATCCTCTAGTGTTGAATGAAATGAACACCAACAGTCTTCTGTCTGTCACAGATCCCAGTCTTGTTGATTTACACTCAGTGCTTTTCTAGTTCAGTGTGTTGTTAGTGGTTTTATAATGATGAAGAAGAAGTCAAAGGCCCGTGTGGTATTTGGGCAGTAGCTACAACAGCCAGCAATAATAACTGGACACGATTAAATACATGGGCATGGCGAGATCGCTGCGGTCCTGAAGGTTTAGATTCCATGTTAATTCACCAGCACTCAACCGAGGCGCAAGCCCGAGTCATGACATAAGATACCGACCATACCGACCTCCGACAGTCATCATCTTCTCAGATGTCGGAGTGGGTTTGCCTAATGGTGAGGGACATTGGCAATTGGCAAATGTTACCCACACACACAAATTAGTTCAGTGCACTAGCATTTAGAGCATGTGTTTGGACTACGTTTGAGTTTAAAGCGAGCTAATGCAGAAAATCAATTAGTATCATCATCCTGTGGCATGTCCTGTTCAGAACTCCTTCCTCTTAACAGTCTGTCTGAATGTCTTTACCATAAGACATATGTCTCTCTACTTAAAAGCCAGATGTCTCTCTACCATAAGACATATGTCTCTGTACCATAAAAGCCACATGTATCTCTACTTTAAGCCATATGGCTCTCTACCATAAGCCAGATGTCTATATACATCAAGCCAGATGTCACTCTACCACAAGCCAGGTGTCTTTATACCCCATGCCAGATGTCTCTCCACCACAAGCCAGATGTCCCTTTACCATATGCCAGATGTCAATATACCTCAAGCCAGATGTTAATATACCGCACGCCAGATGTCTATATGCCTCAAGCCAGATGTCTGTCTACCACAAGCCAGATGTCTATATACCCCATGCCAGATGTCCACCCTCTGTGACTGTCATATGTAAATGTCTTTCTACCAAAAGCCAGATGTCCTATCTCCGTGGCTATCATGTGTAAATGTCTCTCTGCAATAAGCCAGATGTCCACCCTCTGTGGCTGTCATCAGTAAATGTCTCTATCATAAATAGATTTCCGCCCTATGTTGCTATCATGCCAGAGGGAAACAGAGGAAGAGGCCGACCACGTAAACGATGGACGCAGGGAATAACAGAGTCCATGGGAATATCGATACATGAAGCCCACAAGCGGGCACTATCCAGCTATTTATACTCCAACTCGGCACCTTAAGTTATAAGAGGAAAATGATGAGATGAGATGAGAGTGGCTGTCATGTGTCAATGTCTCTCTACCATAAACCAAATGCCTCTCTACCATAAGCCACATGCCTCTCTACCAGAAGCCAAATGCCTCTCTACCATAAGCCAGATGTCTCTCTGCCATAAACCAGATGTCTCTCTCATCTCATCTCATCTCCTCATGTTCCTCTTGTATGTTGCGTTGTCGAGGTGAAGTATAAACAGCAGGAGACTGCCCGATTATGGGCTTCATGTATCGATATTCCCCTGGACTCTGCTATTCCCTCCGTCCAACGTTTACGTGGTTGGCCTGTTCCTCTGTTTCCATCTGGTCTGTTCATCATTGCTTGTCGTGGTATGCTGTTGAATGGTAACCTACTTGCATGGCCAAACCATTTGACTTGCTGCTTTCTAATAAATTCTAGTGCTGCTATAACCCTCACTTTAGTCAACCTTATGACAAAAGGCCAACCTATGCGAGTGGCCTATCAACTATTTAAAAAGTTGGCGTCAAATTAGTCGGACACCGTAGCTACCTGTCTACACAAGAAACAGAAATGTATTCTTCTTCTTCTTCTTCTTCTTCAGCGTTCCGAGCCATTGAGGTTCTTTGCTGCAAATACAATCTGTCTCCATTCGTCTCTCTGGTGGACCTTCTCTTGCCAATCGTTGATTCCAAGTGCTTGTAGGTCTGTACATGTATTATCTCTCCACCGCCTTCTTGGTCTACCTCGGGGTCTACGGTCATTTATTTCCTGAGTGTCAGCGAGTTTTGTTTCCCTATTATCTTCCATTCTTTCTATATGCCCCAGCCATTGCAGTCTATTAGCCTTCATGATACCAGTGATTAGCGGGGACTTAAACAGATCATAAATGTCTTTGTTACTTCTTCTTTTCCACTCTTCACTTTGTGTATCCCTAATGGGTCCAAAGATGCGTCTTAAAATTTTGTTCTCAAAGGTTTGTAACAAGGCTTCGTCTCCTTTCGTTGTACTCCAGGTTTCAGAGCCATACAGCACAACTGGTCTGATCAGTGTTTTGTATATTGTGATTTTGGTGTTACGAGATAGCGCTTTTGATTTTAGTAGATGTTGTAGTGCATAGTATATCTTATTTCCAGAGTTGATTCTAGTTTGTATTTCTTCCCTTATGATGTTGGAGCAGTTGAAGATTGTACCCAGGTATTTGTATGTTTCCGTTCTTTTAATGGTCATATTATCTATTTGTATGTGGCCAGAGTTTTTAGCCATTCCGTCTCTTGAAATTACCATATATTCTGTCTTAACTTGGTTGATAACCAGCCCCATCTGTTGGGCTTTTTCCTTTAAGTGAGTCAATATTTCCAATGTCTTTTGTTCACTTTGCCCTATAATATCTATATCATCTGCATAACCAAGCAGCTTGGATGTTCCTCCAATATCACATTCCTCCTTTACCTTCCTTACAACTTTCTCTAGAGCCAGATTGAAGAGTAGCGGCGATAGTGCATCACCCTGTTTCAAACCAGATGTTATCTGGAAGGGGTCTGATTTCCTGCCTTTATATGTTACTATATTATAAGTATCTTCCATGCATTCTTACCATATTGAATTTGTACGATGAATACATCCCAAATGTGGCTCAAGTGACATGTGTGCTTTCAAATTTACTAGTAATGTCACATCCAGAAAAGATTGTAAAAAAAGTGCCTACTTGGAACAAATAATCAACAAAATAAACATTTTTTCTCGACGCCACCAATGTTGCGCCTTTCTAACATATCCCTCCCTGTTATTTTAAAGACTGCCGCCAGTAGCACTTCCATTGGGGCTGTATTACTCCAGCGCTACGATGAGATAGACCACCATGTCATCTACTTAAGTAGGAAGCTAAGTGCAGCGGAAAGCCTCTACAGCATAGTACAATTGGAGGTCTTAGCTTTCGTATATAACATCACGAAACTCTCGAAATATCTCCTGGGCACCCACTTTTTCATCGAAACAGATAATTCGTCATTATTAGTGATCCAGCAAGGTAAATCTAAAACCAGTTGTATCGCCATATGGGTCTTGCTGCTTCAAGATTATACATTTACGATCCGCCACATTAAAGTAACTGAGCACACTTTAGCCGATTTACTTACACGGATGCTAGAAACACCAGTCGCCTAGATGGAGCAACCACATCACCACCAGTTTTAAATTAGTGCAATATTTTATTTAGTCGCACAAATTATTACACGACACTGTTAATTATTTTCTATCATTTATACAAATAGAAATAGTGTCAGTTACTTATTTAATGTATTTAATTTAGTATATAGACTTTTCACAAGCAACAGACAACAAACGTATTTAATATACTTCATGTTAATTTGAGACTCAAGTTGGAGGTCCAAAGCAATAATTTTTCATGTAATTAAATTTATGTTACCAAGTTAAACTATAATGTATGTATTCAATTTCCAAAATACTAAAGCAATAAGCGCTTAAAATATAAGCCTTTTTCACTAACAGTTTTTCTAATTGATAAATTCACTTCAGCTAAGTATTAAGATAAAATATTACCTTTAGTTAATACCTATTACCTTACCTTAAACATTGATAATTGTATTTACATATATTTTTATAAGAATATGCAGTATGTTAGTGAAAGAAAGATGTATGAAAGACATTATAAATGTATTAAATTCGAGGGGGCGAAAGAAATTATGTGCAATATTTTTCATGCACACTCGCCTCAATGTTATATATTGGCTACGTCATCTTCAACACATGTGTTTTGTGCCATTTTTAATTGATTGTATGATGATTACATTTACACAACACTAATAGAAATAGGAATATTTCTAAACATCATTGTTCGGTAGTCCGCATCATGAATTATGAAAATATAATCCTTCGTGATTTCGGACGACCAAACGAATGGCTCTTAGACAGAATAAAGACTTATATTATAATCATGCACACATGTTTGTAATTAAAACAAATAGAATTGATAATATCTCGCATACATACGCCACACTAACAGATAAAGTGCATTCACTATTCAAAATAGAATGGGGCATTATCTTACACATACCAAGGGACGTAAGTAGTTTTTAAGGGAGACAGGACTTGATCATACTTAGAAGCACTGCTAACAAGCGGGTGCTAGATGGGGTTTAGCAGTAAGTAAACACATTTGCATGAAAGGTTGAATTGCCATTTTACGGGGACCAGGGGAGAATATTTCCCCTGATGAGTCTCCCTAAAAAGAGACCATTGTTTCGTCGGCACATTAGGTGTCTTGAGAGGGTTGCAATTCAAGGCTTAAGCCACGGATGTGAGACAACGTTACCTTGGACCGTAACAACCCCCAGTAGTAAAATGATCTAGAGTGTTAGACTCTTTATCAACCAATAAAATGTGCACCACTGTACAACACCAGTAAGTTTGTGTTTCTACGAAAGATCAGACCCTTTATGGACTACAGTTGTCAACCCCAATCTATTCTAACCATGACGACTTACTTACTCCCTCAGTACTCTGACGAATTAGTTCCAAATAATTATTTAGATATAACACATGTCACTTATGAGTATAGGATAAGTGACATGAGGAGGGGAGGGTGTCTCAGAGTCCTGGATGAGTGTGAGAGAGTACACAGGACAAGGACAGGACATAGGTAGAGCATGGGTAGAGTAGGACAAGACTGTATACCCAGCGGGAGACAGGACATAGGGTTAGGGACTGGACATGTCCTTGAACGACAGCCCAACCTTGGACTAGACGACCTGAGAAATCAGCTATCAATAGACGACCTGAGACATCAGCTATCAATAGACGTACTGAGACATCAGCTATCAATAGACGGCTGAGGTACAGGACATCACCAAAATACCGAGACACCCGACTTAGCACGGACGGCATGATGGCCAACACGCCACGTGACCACAGACCACGGTAGGAAAGGGCAGACTGGACTTGACGGTGGTTGAGAGAGGAGTGTTTTCGGATAACTGAGAGAGCGTGTGCTGAGTGCCTCATAAAAGATTTACTATTGTTTGTGAGAGTGCTGATAGCAGATAAGCCTGTGCGCTGATATGTATGCAATGGTTTGTGATGCGAGAACGCACGAGTGCTTGGCGTTTTAATGTTTGCACGCTTTCACCAGATATGCTAGCGCGTGATTATAATTCATGTGATATAGTTACTTGTAAATAAATGTCGTAACATAGGACTCGATTGTTGACAAGTTTATTGCATTACAGTACTGTCATGTCTATTGTAACGAGTCATTAATTTAGTAAGACGCTGGCAGACTCCGTCTCCCATGGCGAGTCATAGTCCCGTTAGCCCATGACCTCACGGTTTATGGTTTCATGGTCTACACTACGTGGAGTCTGCAGGTCATCGGCAGGCTACTAATTTTCACTTTTCGGCTCTCCTGGGAGATCCTAGCCGTCCTAACCCTGCTGGCTGCAGTGCCAGGAGCAGTCCACTCCTTGTACACGTATCATTTACAAAAAGTGACTAGTTGTGATTATTTAGGTTTGTTTTTTAGCTGATGGATGATGTAAAAGCTCTGACAGAAACTGACAGAAAAACAAAGACTGCTCTACAAAAACCAAAGCACTTCAAGAATGTATCGGTTGGGACAGAACAACACACGTTCGAGTACTAACAGCATGAATGAATGAACTTTGTATCGGAAAGTTCGTATTCCACGAACTCGAAGATTCCCGAACAATGCAGGGAATATGGCACTCTTCTGACAGACGGGTCTAAATAGTTCTGCAGTGAATAAGTGATTAGGGTTAGGGTTAGGGTTAGTGTTAGTTATATAAAATTATTCACTGCAGAACTATTTAGACCCGTCTGTCGGAAGAGTGCCGGGAATATGATGATGATGAAAATGGTAAATGATGCTTACAGTTTAGCTTTACTCAAATACCGTGGATATGGTTTGAAAAACGCCAATTTCATAACAATATTCAATACATAAACAATTTACCACATATTGAGTTAAGTAAAATATGAATTTTGCATTATAATAAAATATTAAATATTTAAACAAAAGCACAAAAATATGAACTATTACATAAATAGCCCACCTGATCCAAATTCTTTATTGTTTTTGCTGCACATTGCTTGAAAACATTACAATAACTTTATTGGTATTTTTAAAAAAAAACATGAACATAATTCATGTTCTCCCGTTTCCTCATTTTGCCAGTTGTTTTTGTACTTTTGTATATTTTTGTCTCAAAAACTGTTTGTCAGATTTTCATGAAACGTTTTAAAAAAAGTGTAAAAGACATGTTCGTATGTGCAGCAGTTAAAAACCACAAACAATTAACAAGGAATTTGTCGCAAAATGTTTTAATTATGAAGAAAATAAATGCCAAGTGATTTCATTAACATTCTCTCACAATCTGAAGGGTCTATTTATGCACATACATATCAAACATTGAGCCTGTACAATGAAACACGACTGTTTTGATCGCACTTAAGATATCCAAGATGGCCGCTGTTTATCTCGGTTTCCATAGCAACCGTTAGGTGCGCAGTCAATTTGACAGTATTTTATTGATCAGTCTTCAGTATCAAATCCAATACCATAACAGAACATATAAATTAAATATTAAAGAATTTAACACATAAATTAAATATTAAAGATTTTAATTTGTTTCTACCCCACATCGCCTTAACGTCGTTCACTGCCTCTAAAATGTGGATACTAATGAAATCTTGGGAAGATAATGTAATGGTTTAGCCTTACCTTCCACATCCGCATGGGGGAATGATCAGAATATTCTGAGAATGGTCTCAGACGGAGAGACAGCCACAAGGAAACTGTCTCAGAATAAGAGACAGCAGCAAGAAAACTGGCTATCCTACCTTATGCCATTGCCTAGACCATGTGAAAGTTGTATTTGATAACTGGAGTTGCAGAAAGTTCGGCCGGCCGCTGTAATCAGTCCGTCCTGTAGACCTTGCGTTACGTCATCTCCTCGAAATGTTTGTTGGATAAATATCTTGAATTTAGAGACTGATGTTTCGTGTGGTGTTGGTTTCGGCTTTTGGCAGGGCACTTAATAAATCCAGTGGGTGCCTGTTAAGGCGTGAGATATTCTTTAATTTCAAATTCTCTGTCAGTATGTCCTGAGTGCATGTTTTCCTGGCGCGATCAAACATGGTCCGCAGTAAGCCAGGTTTATATGGACGGTTAAACGGCACATTTTGGAAACCGGTAACGTGACTGATAGGGACAATGCGTTTCGTGTGTTGTTTAACACATAAAATGGCCGTATGTTAAAGCTGGCAGGAGGATCATCATTAATCTACAGAAGCCAGTTATGTGCAAACAGGAAGACATGATAGTCAATTCAAAGTTACCCTAATAGACAATTAAAATTACAGTGTGTTGTATATTTCAGCTTGAAGGATCTATTTAATTACTTGTTTAAGTTGTGTGATTTCTGCAGTGTGTACCTGACGAGATGCAGCTTAATATGCCAGATATGCTAAATATCAAAGTTTCACACTCAGACGTTGCCACAGGAAATGCGCATGTTGTTAGTGCTAAAACTTTTGTTGTTCTGTCCCAACCCATACAGTCTTAAAGTGCTTTAGTTTTTGTAGAGCAGTGTTGGTTGTTTCCCGTTGTTCGCTACAGACGTATTCAGCGAAACAAGGATACAGATAAGTAACCTTAATATTGTCATGTAGTGTTTCTTATGTACAGTAGTTGTGTTTCGGTGTGTGTTTGTTTTCTCTGTGCCGATGAAGGCTTTAGTCGTAACGTCCAGTTTGGTTCTTGTAATCATGTTCTAGTAAAGCTCACAATCTACTTCTCGTGTTTTGGTGATTCAATCATTACCTACAAGGCAGCAGGTGTGTGTCTCTCTTTGTCTGATTCCTAGTCATCGACTGTCCCCAGTGAACCAGCAGGTTTGTGCGTCTCTGCGTCTGACCTCTATCCTTTGTCTGTCCCCAGTCTACCTACAAGGCAGCAGGTTTGTATCTCTCTTCGTCTAACCCCTATCCCTTGAACTGTGCGACCCCCCTCCCCCCTCCACTGTAGGATGGTGAGCCGACATAGGGGTGGGGTAGGGTTTTTGTAACCATTTTTAGACTGGGTCAATGTAGGTAAATTGTAAAACTTCACCCAGATGCAAATTCAAACCCGTGACAAGCAGGACGGCAATCAAGCGTCTTGCCACTAAATTACCCAAGCTGTCACAAAACATAACACTACATATTAAAGCGTTATAAATATCCTTGCACCCATTTATAGACCACATGGCATGGACGAGACTGGAACACTGAGCTGATCCACGACACTGGTGATCGAGTGAAATGGTGAGTCATGACCGCCCACGCTTTCCGGCATGGTACATGATTGATTGATTGATTTATAGACTGGCGGTGTCAACAAGAATTAACTAAGAAATATGTTTTAATGAAACTGTCGACATAAAAATGAACCTCATTGTTAATTCAGTGACAGTCTCTGTTGTGGTTAACACACAATCAAGTTTCATGTGTTATGTTTCACCCGACTTTGGTTATTCTGTATTTAATTAACGGAAATTTTAGCAATAACTCGTGTGATTTCTAACAAATCTGGACATACAACTATAGTTTTCTAATTATCCGCATATAGTTTACGTCAATAAATATACCCTTTTTTTATGGAAAACATACTCAGTGAGTGAACGCTAAAATGTACTTTAAAATTGTTTATATTCTTCAGAAAATCTGGGTTCCACTAAATCAACACTTGGAAGAAGAAACAACATCCGAAGTTGAAAGGATGCAACAACGGTCCAGTAACTCCATTACTATGTAGATGATACTGAGAGAGAAATGATATTCTGATGAAGTTCGAGGGAACATTTTTACAAATGGAATGACAAAGTTGGCTCCTACCTTCTCCCTGAAACCATAATTTGAGCCCGTGTGCCCAGGTTGTGATCTTAGGAACTAGCCAGTGTGGTCTTTATAATCAGCTGTCCGAAGGTGACATTCACTGGAGCTGCCACTGTTCAAGATGGGTCCTTGGCGTGTTTCAAATTTTCCAGATCTTGTGAAATTCTATTTTATGTCCTCTAATGCTGATATGAAGTTATAAGTAGTAACCCTAAACTTAAACTGCTAGTTCCATGTCTTTACATTATATCACTGGCTTTGTGACTTTACGAAACTTGTAGTTCCATGTCCTTTCATTGTATCACGGGCTTCGTGACTTTATGAAACTGATAGTTCCATGTCCTTGCATTATATCACGGGCTTCGTGACTTTATGAAATGATAGTTCCATGTAATTACATTATATCACTGGCTTCGTGAATTATGACGCAGATCGTATTTCCGGGACCGCTGAATAGTGCACAATGTGGGCAGTCTCAGATGACTCCTGATGGTTGACAAAGGCAGGTCATAGAGCAGGCGTGCTGACGGCTCCACACTGTAATTATTTGTTGAAAATGTCCCGTGATAATTACACTTTTGAATACATATATAAAGTTTATGAGAGATTCCAAAGTTAACATTTAACAATCTAATGTGTGATATTGACAGATGCAAAATAAGTACGTGAGGCGCTTCTGTCTGGACAATTTCCATTACTGAGGACATTACTTTCTGAACTTGGCAGCCAGCGTAAGGTCACCATACACTGGATATCATTTCACTATGAAGTAACCGGACACAAGAGAGCTGTTCGATTGCCTAAGAAAAGAGCAATAGAAGAACACCCTTATGTACCTGTTACGTACAACCAAAAGAAAAGAATGATCAAATCAGTCAGAAAACTACCAAAACGTACTCAAAAACTGCCACCTTTTGGACAGACCAAAACAAGTAATTATTCTGCGCACAGAACAGGACACAATAGATTACGCAACCACATGTATACAACATTTAAGATTGGCGAATCAGCCGCAAAAGACTTACAGGTGGCAGTAAACAGGGTGGCAGTAAACAGGTGGATAATGGCCCCCGCGTCCCTGCACCACTCCACTGGAGTGGAGCAGGGACGCAGGGGCCATTATACACCCAAACAAGGCATCGATTGTGTGGTACTCCCTGGATAACCGGATCGTCAAGGCAGATGTCCCAGGTATTATGTTGAATGAATGTCCTCTTAGTCGAGAGAGTAAGTTGAAGTACTTGGGTATCTTCTTTGACAGGTGTTTGTCTCTTAAAAGGATCATCTGGAGGATTTGGTGGTGAAGGCTGGTAGGGGACTTAATGCATTGAGAGCTATGGCAGCAACCGGGGTAGATCAGAGGATGCTGTACAGGCTCTCTCAGCAGTTAATACTTTCTGTCATTGAATATGTTTTGGGCTGCTGACAGTATCAAAGAGCCAGCTTGAAAGGTTGGAGCGCATACAGAATGCTGCCATGCGGTTAATCCTGGGGTGCACAAAGGACACACCAATTATATGCATGAGGCATATCCTGGCGCTACCTACAATGACGGATAGACATAGGGTCCTCAGGCCAAATGGTACCTGAGAGTGGCCGCAGACAGGGATCACCCGCTGCATGCACCAATGGATATGGTTAAGGTGTCATAGACTAAGGCGAGGCAGATCCTGGATGGCACAGGCAGAACTTTCAATACGTCAGGTGTGTGATCTAGAGACCATCAATCGTGAAAGAGAGTTGGTTGAAGTTCTGGAAGACATCACGGACTGGCACAATGTCATAATAACACTGGGTCGTGAGTGCAGATAATGGGAGCAGCGGGCCGCACAGAGTTTGAAGTGTAACAGCTGATCCAGAGTAATACACATCAAGGTGACATAGTCAACTACACCGATGGGTCAGTGGTGAGAAACAGACGTAGTGGCTGGGGCTTTATTGCAAAGGCTAATGGTCGAGTCTTGAAAAAGGAGAGTCTGGCATATGCGACTACGACCTCCAGCATGAGAATGGAGGTGGAGGCAGTAACAGCGGCATTCCGGTGGCTATAGGAGACCACTGCAACACACGTTGTATTCATTACGGATTCAAAGAGTATACTTAGCAAGGTGGAGAAAGGAATGTTTCGTGTTTAATGGCTCTTGTCGCTTCAGAGGTCACAGATTGTGAGAGTTGGATGGATATTTTGCCCTGGCCATGCGGATGTACGGGGGAATTAACAGGTTGATAGGCTGGCAGGGAACGCACCTCTTGGTGGTATTTTGCCTATGGACAAGGGGAAGGTAGTCATGCGCTTGTGGGACCAGGTGGAGAAGACGGAGGAACAGATTGAGAACCTGTATGTGGAAAGAATGAGATTGTGGGGGATCGGCAGGGGTTCTGGAAGTATCTGAAAACTGAGAGGGAAGACCAGGAGAACTTTTAATCAGCGGTGGGAACGATTAGTAGTATGGCTCTTCGCTAGCTTTGAACGAGGGGACGGAGCACGTATGGGAATGTCCTGAGTGCAGTGATGTCGGTTCTTAACTCAACTCAACATGGCGAATCAGCCAGGTGTATGTGTGGATTGGCGCCGCATTCAGCAGATCACATACTCCAAAATGCTGTCCAAAATATGGCATATATAGGCAAACCTTCTAGTCTGGAGACACAACAGTGGAGGATACACTGTATTGACCACTGAGTGAACTAAAAAAGATAGTGATGTTCATGCAAGAGACAACATTGCAGTTATGTCCAATTTTCAAGCCAATAAAATAAGAAGAATAAAACAACAATCTAATTATGATACAACAAACGCAAGAAGACATGAACATGAATTGCATCCCTCTCCTTCTTCTTCGGATGTCGTGTTTGTAGCAAGCCATGAAGATGATGACTCTTCACTCCTCTCTGACATCTGATACTTAAATGCAATTGATGTTCTTTACATTATTATTTGTTGTCCTGTTGTTGTCATACACGTGTCTCTGTCTCCCTCCGCCTCTTTTGTCAAGCGAGAGCCCAATCAAGGCTCTTTTCTCTAATACACTTTCTGTGATTAAATGTCAGAATACATCTCTTGTGATTCATTCACTCAGTAGCATGTCTTTTGCAGAACATCGCTCCAATAACAACCTTCCGGACATCTCTCGATCATAAGCAAGATACCCAACATCCGATACACCCATTTGGAGATCATCCACCACATCCTGCACGCATCTTTTCTTTGGCCTTCCTCTTTCTCTCTTCGTAAGCATATACCCCTCCATTACTCTTCTCTCTAAACTTTTGTGACGTTTCAAGTGACCAATATATTTCAATTTTCTTTATTTTTTAATTTTTTTTTTTCTTTCTAAAAATTGTCTTTAGTAGCCAACCTTATTCAGTATTCAGCTCTTGAAGCATGGATTCATTTGTTGTTTTCTTTATCCAAGATATTCTTAGAACTCGTCTATAATATGTATATTCAAATGCATTTATGCTCGGTTCAGCTTGTTTAGTAAGTGTCCAGGTCTCACAGGCGTATGTTGCAATGGGAAAGATACATGCTCTTAAAAATCTAATTTTTGTAGATATGTCTGTCCCATTCCATAATGTATACAATTGTTTTAGTCTTTGAATTGATAGTCGTCATTTAATTTCTTTCATTGTGCCCAAGATATTCAAAATTTTCCACCACCTCCAATTTTTCTCTCATTAACATATATTTCTTTCTCTATAGTGGTTTTATCTGTATGCATTATCTTTGTTTTTTCTATGTTAAGATATAAGTTGTGATTTTCACTATACAATTGGGTTGAGGCTATTAGGTTTTCTATACCAGTCTGTGTTGTGGATAGCAATACTGTATCATCAGCATATCGAATCTCTGGTATGTCATGACCACCGATATGTAGGGCATCACATAGCTCCCTGTTTATATCATCTCTTACATTTCTCATTATATTTTCGGCGTACAGGTTAAACAAATACGGTGACAGCACACAGCCTTGATGTCAAACCAATCTGATGTTTCGCCATCTATTCTTACGGCTGCTTGTTGATCTAGATAGAGCATTTTTATGAGTTGTATTACATGTGATGGACAGCCCATATTCCTCATGATTTCTCAAAGTTTCTGATTTTGTACACAGTCAAATGCCTTTGAATAATCCACAAAACGTGAGAATAGGTTTACATTAAATTCTCTGCACTTCTCTATTATTAAACGCATATTGAGAATGTGATCTCTTTTGCCTCTTCCTTGTCTAAATCCAGCTTGAACCATATTAATTTCTTCTTCCATTTTCTTACGAAGTCTTCCCATTATGATTTTTAGTAGAATTTTACGTGCATGCCTGAGTAGGGCAACAGTTCTATAGTTGGTGCATAATTTCAGGTTGCCCTTTTGTGTATTGGAATGAAGAAAGTTCTCTTCCAATCTTTTGGCCATATACCAAATTTCCATATCTTTTTACATAATGTGTGATATATTTGTATGCTTTCTTCTCCTCCCGCTTTAATTAGCTCAGCTGGTATCTCATCACATCCAGGTGATTTACAATTCTGCAGGTTCTTTATTGCCCATGCAATTTCGTCTAATGAGGGTTCAGGTTGTGTCTCTTCTGTCGTTGGCTCATGTATCTCATTCATATCCTCACCGTCACTGATATCATACAATCCACACTACTCCTGCCATCTTTCTAGAATTTGTCTAGATTTATTTTCCTGATCTACAAACACAATATTCTGCTGATTACTGTATTCGATAGTTTTTTTTTACATATTTGTCAAAGTGTAAATAGTGCAACATTGCAACTTTTACCTTTCCGAAAACCGAATTGTACTTTGCTTAACTGTTGTTCAACTATGGGCTCTTTGTTCCAATAGTTTTGCGTACATTTTCCCTATATGGCTCAGGAGTGATATACCTCTGTATTTTTCGCACTCTCTCATATTGCCTTTCTTTTTCCACATTGGTACTATTATTGCCTGTTGCCAATCATCTGGGACCTTTCTTTCTTGCCATGCTATATTAAAAAGTCTTGTTAGCCATTTAACTCCTGTTTTTTTCCCACAGGCCTGAATAGCTTCTGTGGTTATTCCATCTGGACCCGGTGATTTGATTTTATGACTTTTCTGTATAACTGTTTTGACTTCTGCAGGTATGAAATTTGGTTCTTGTTGTCCCTGACATTTAGGCACAAAAGTGAGGTAGTCTATGTTATGTGTGGGGTTAAGTAGTTTTTGGAAGTATTCTGCCGACATTGATAGTCTTTGTTGTGGATTAAATATCGGTATGCCTCTTTTGCTGTTTATGATGGTGGTTGGGTTGTAGCATGCATCTCTGTTTCTCATTGTATTGACACGTTTATAAAATTCTCTTGGGTAGTCTTTGCTAAGGGTCGCCATCTGTTCACCATATATTCTCCAGGATTCCTCTTTAGATGTTCTAATTGTTCGTTTGGCATTTCATCGTGCTATTCTATAAGAAACATAGTCTTGTTCAGATTTGGTTATGATCCATTTTTATTTAAACGCTACCTTCTTTTTGAATATGCTATCTTTAACTTCGTTGTTCAACCAAGCTGTTCTTAATCTTTTGTCCTGCCCTACTTTCTTCGTTCCACATTTATTTTCCATTGTGTCGAGCATGACAGCCTTGAAAATTGCCCATTCCTTATCTACGCTTGAGTAGTCATCAGGAATGTTCTTATGTAGTTCTTTATTTCTTGATTGAATTCCTCTTTAACTGTATTTTCTTGCAGCCTCCTGTATTTGATGATATGTGTTGTTACCTTTCTTATTTTACTGTATGTTGGAATCTTTGTTTATTAAGACTGGTTTGTGATCGGTATCAACGTCTGTATTTGTGAGTGCTCTTGAATCTAATAGTAGTCCTCTGTCTGATTTCGTAATTAGAATAAAGTCAATATGAGTTGCTTGATCTATGTCATTCCATTTATACCAGGTCTTGGTATGGCTTCGACGATGTTGAAAAAAACTATTTGCTATTATTAGTCAGTGTTCGGAGCATATGTTGAGTAGATGTTGACCATTACTGTTACATTCAGTCTCTGTGTCGCTGAATGACCCCATGCAATCATTCCACAGTGTCCTTCGTGTGCCTATTCGTCCCTTAACATCACCCATCACAACTAGTTCATCTGTCTCCCTGACAGTATTTAACGTGTCTGCAAGTTTATCAAAATACTCGTCTTTTTCTTCGTCGCTGTAAGTGTCGTTACATGGGGCGTATGTTTGTATAAAAGTTGTTATTCTATTTCCTTCTTTGATGTGTACTAGTATTATCCTTTCCGATATTAATTTAGTGTTGATAATGGCTTTCGCTTTGTCTGGATGGAACAAAAAACCCACTCCATGTTTAGCTGTAGCTCGCTGGTCGACGTCATTCCATATAAGAACGTAACCTTCATGTGTTCGTTTCGTGTTCTGCCCCTTTTTCCTAGTATCTGCGAGTCCTAATATTTGAATATTTGATGAGTTAAATAATGTTAATACAGTGCCTGATACTTACTGTAATAGTGATCATGTACCACCATGTGGACAAATGACAATATGACTGAAGAGAGGAACAGAAGTGATTTAGAATATGAGACTTAATAAAGATGTTCTGAAAGCAGATAAGAAATTCATGAACTATATAGAGTGACTGTGAAAAATAGGTTAGTTAGTTAGTCGACAGATCATCCTCGTTGCACATCGGACCATTCAGTCCATAAGTGCTCGGATCCCCTCCTCAGCAAATCCCGCAGCGTGTAGCGGCTAACGACGCCAGTTCTGTGTTGGTTTATCAATCTTCTTTGGCTTCCTGCGTAGTGTTCTTGTTTGGCCACCCCTCTTTTAATTTGCTGCTCTCGCAGTCTGGCCATTGTTGTAGATTCACAGTCATCACTTGGTTCTCGCAAAAGTCTCACTTCTCGTAGAGCATTCAGAATGTCAGCCTGGTCCATGGCGCGTCCGCCCTCAACAGTAGCCTCACCTGCGATCTTGTCAGCCCGCTCATTTCCTTGTACTCCCGCATGCCCTGGCACGAAGATGAAACTAATCTTTGCCAGCCGAGACCGCTTCAGAGGCAGCAACCATTCTCTTCGGATCGACCCCTCCTCTATCCTCTTGATCATGTTCATTGAGTCGCTAAGGAAACAAGCCCTAGTGAATGTCTGTGTCTCGAGCCATGTTATTGCTTTACTTACTGCCATGACTTCCATGGTCAGGCTACTTGTGGTTTCAGTGAAAGCACCAGAGTCCTCCTTCACAATTCTCCCTCCGGCCCGAGCTGTAAAGGCCCATGAGCTTCTCACATGTCGGATGACCGACCCATCTGTGTAGATGACCGCGTCACTGTCTAGCGAATTCTCGAAAATCAACGCTTGTACTTCAGCCTCAACAGCAGCCGGATTTTCTTGTCTGCATTTTCTATCTAGTTGGATGCAAACTGAAAAGGATGTGCAGAAGTCTGTTGGCACTTGCACCCACTCCTCGCCAGGTTCTAAGTCCTCAAGTGAACACACCTGTTGAAGAATGTCCTCGGCTTGACCCATCCACGACCGTCCTCTTTTTAACCTGCTGCCCTTCACCTTCCTAATTTCACTATGCAGTGGATGCTGTGTGTTTGCGTTAATTCTGAGGTAGGCGCGTGCCCTGCAAACTTGCATTCTCTCTTCAATGGTTGGAAAATCAAGAAGGTAGCGCATCGCCCTGCATGCTGTATCTCTTGTACATCCAAGAATAATGCGCATAGCTTCATTCTGTATCCTTTCCATCCTTTCTATCTGCTTATGGCTGACAGTCAGGATTGCCATTGCATACTCCAAAACAGACATGACCAGCCCCTCGTACAGAAGACATAGAAGGCGCTGCTCACAGTTTGCTGCCGCCATCACCCGCATCGCTGCCAAACCCCGCTTGGCCTTTGTTATCACCTGGTCTATGTGCACATTATAAGCAAGGTTTCGATCAAACCGTATCCCCAGGTAATTCATTGCCTGCGTTCTTTAGACCGTCTCTGAACACAGCATTACAGTTGGTGTTGGATTGTTGACAATATGATTATTCAACGAGAACCAAGACACTGTTGCCTTTGTTGGGTTGACCATTGCCCCAGCTTCATCACACCAAGTACTTACAATGTAATAGCTAAAATACATTGCATAGATAAGCAATGGAAAATGTTAAAGGACTCCATTAATCAAACAAGCAAAACAAATATTACCGGAGAGAAGCCAAGAAGCTAAGAAAAAATTGATGACTGAAGAAATCTTACGGTTGATATACAAAAGAAAAGATAGTAAAATGACAAACACTAACATGACAAGAGAAATAAATATATAAGAGGTAAATGTGTGAAGGCAAGAAAAAGTTGATTAACCGAGCAGTACATAACATACAGATGTGTGTAAACTTGTTACTGTGAAAATTATTCTGTGAGAAATTTTAAACATTTCATAATATTATGTGCTTAAAAACACAAACACACATTCAGACACATACATTGTATAATTATAATGGAAAACTCACACATTCAGACATATGTAGTATACGAGGGCTATTCAAAGGTCAACCTCCGATTGGCTAGTAACAATTTTTTTTTTAAAATGACAATAACTTCTAAATACATATACAAGTTACATACATCACTGCATTACTTTTCCACATAGTGACCACCTAAATCCAGACACTTGTCGTACCGTGGCACCAGTTTTTGTAACCCCTGGTCAAGGAACGGCGCCGCGTGGGTACTTAGTCAGTTATTGACTTCAACCACAAGCTCCTGGGCGGTGCCGAAGCGCTAGGTAGCTAGTCAGACCTTCATCTTGCCGAAGGGATGGTAAGTCCTGACTGTAAGGGGTGATTGGAAATTTCCCATTTAAACTGCTTAAATAAAGTCTTTGTACGAGCAGCAGTGTGGGGCCGCGCCTTTTGTTTTGGATCTACAGACGAAGAGTTTTCAGTGTTTCGCAATAAACATTTGACGTTATTGTGGTCTCTAGTGTCATGAATTCCGTCAACAAAATGCCCATGCGGTCCCAGAGCACTGTAACAATCATTTGTCGTGGTGAAAATGGTTGCTTAAATTTTTTTGGTCTTATTTGGAGAATGAGTATACATCCACTGTTTTGACTGTTCCTTCATCTTTGTGTTTACGAAGTCACTTCCGGTCCCCAACATGGCGGTTAGGCATTGAACCGTTAAGTCCTCTGGCATTTTTATGCTTGTGGCTAAGGTTTGCATTCGCATTTTCCTCATGTTGGACTGCTAGTACATGGTTTGGTCACCCTGCTATTGAGTGAGTGCGTGGCGCGACACTGTGAGCTGTGAGTTTCTCGTGGAATGCTTTTACATCTGTCCGCTGTTGTTTTCACAGTGAATTGCATGTTCGGAACAATGGCCGGCTGTCGCTGAATTGACTGGTTTGCCTTTTCGTTTCACAAATGCATTTGTCAGGAGACTCCTGGGGGTCGTCGCTGGAGCTACGGAGTTCATGCTTTGTGCGGCACTTTTGGCGGTTCGCCCTGCGGAAAGAGACCGAGCCATATGGGATAGAACTAGGGTCAATGAAGTCTTTCTGGTGACTGCCGATTCCATCGACGATGAACTGTATTTTTCATGGAGAATTTTTAAGTTGGCATTTGGCGGCGGCATTATGCACAGTGTACCTGTACGGGCTGTTGGCTTGCGAGACTCTTGACTGTTCCACTTTTCACATTGGGCAGTGAGGTGCATTTCGTGTGATGTTCACTGGCACAGGAAGGGAGCGACTAACTAACAAACTATTCACGAAGTGAACCCATGTCTCATAACCACATCACTATTCTGTCGAGAAATGCATTACCAGGGTTGTTTTCGGGACATAATTTACATTGCGTGCTAATTTATGCATGTCCCATCCCATCCCCTCCCATGGGACTTTCCCTAGGGATTTCCATGGGAATAACATTCCCATGGCCAAGCATGTTTTTCTGTCCCATCTAATGGTAATTTATGCCTGTCCCATCCTGTCCCATCCCATAGCTACACTATTCAGAAAACCCCAATTTTTTCCATGGGATTTCCATGGCCAAGCCTGTGCATGACACTCTTCCCAGTAGTGCAGAAGGAACGTCAAATCTGAGCCCATTCTTTGAGCTTTGTGAAGGTTTTTGTGTGGTGCAGGGATGTATAATGTTTCCAGATCTTTTTTCTCTGTACAGTGAGAAAATATTTTCAGAAATGTAGAAGATATCAATGGAATCAGCATTGGAGAACGAAACATCAATAACATAACATTAGACGAGCAGATGATACAGTATTGATTGCAGACAATGAGCAGGATCTGCAACAACTAATAGATGCGGTTGTTGTACACAGTGAACATCTGGGGTTAGAATTAAACTGTAAAAAGACACAGATTATAGTCGTCACTAGAAAGAACGAAATACCACAATGTAATATACAAGTAAATGGGAATATTCTTCAACAAGTGAATCGGTACAATTATCTCGGAACAGTCATAACATCTGATGGGAGATGCCTTGAAGAGATTAGAACAAGAATCGCCATGGCGAAAGTAGAATTCAGAAAGGTGACAAACATATTGACCAATAACAAGATATCAATTGATACGAGAAAAAGAATGCTACATAGTGCCTGTTCTTTTGTATGGATGTGAAACAATCAGCAGTAAAGCTGAAAAACATCTGATGGCTGCAGAAATGTGGTTTCTGAGGAGAATGCAAAGAATACCAGGAGACAAATGAAAATCGTAAATTGATTAGATAAATTAGACGTAGACAGTCAAAACTTTTGGACATGTTATGAGAAGAAATGAAATGGAGAACTTGGTGACAACTGGCAAGATCTAAGGGAAGAGACCAAGGGGAAGACCGAGAAGTAAATGTGGATGGCTTGGCCACATGGCATGGTCGAGACAGGAACACTGAGCTGATCTACGACTCTGGTGATCGAGTGAAATGGCGAGTCATAACTGCCCACGCTTTCCGGCATGGCACATGATTGATTGATTGAACGTCAGTCAGTTGCGTTGGTACCCACTGTGATGACATATTGTGGTAACCTAACCTCTCTGTGACAATTCTAAACAGACTAGTCCTAGAAATTTCTGGAAATTCTGCAGAACTATCTGAATTTGTGAAACGTCGCATCTCCACCACGACTTGGTCGACTTTTTCAATGAGGTCATCTGTAACATATGAATGTCGTCCTTGTGCACTCTCATAATGCACATCTTTACGTCCATCTATGAATTTCCTGCACCAATCCCTCAAATGACTGTCACTCATAACGTTATAATCATACACACGACACAATCGATGATGAATCTCGGCCGCATTTGGACCTTATGCTTGAAGAAAACGAATCACACCACAATTCCAAGCTGGAGGAAAAACAATAGCAGTGCCTATATTTGTACATTCTCGGTTCGTGAACCACTGATCAAACGCGACTGTGGGTTGATGTTTAGTGAGCTACAAGACTACTCAATGATGCAAGAATTGAACGGTTCGCTATGAAAACCCATTTATTTTTTACCAGCCAATCGGCAGTCGATTTTCGAATAGCCTTCGTAAATTTATAATAGATAACTCACACATTCAGACACGTATATTATTTGTTTATGTAACAAGAAGAGGAATATAAAGGATATGAGGACGTAATTTCCCATTCTTTCGTGCTCAAAGACAAAGAAGCGCAACACTGACTTTTAGTGGGCCAGAAAAGAAAAGGATAATAAGAAGAAAGAGAAAAAGAGCACTTATATATTCTCCCCAGTTAAAAAAAAAAAAAAAAAAATAAAAGGATAAAGAGTTAGACAGAAGATTTCCAGGAGTTCTTAGCGGGGAAATATGCCTTAATGCATATTCCAGACAATGGGTCACTGAGATGAGCTGAACCAACATTAATGAATGGAACAAACAACGACTAACATTACTACAACAACAAAAACTAAACATAATACAACAACAAGGACTAGACCAACAAGATAAGAACAATATGCAAGAGTCTTTATTTTGTACAGTCCCGTAGCACATATACACGACTGTGCAGATGACAAAGCACAACTCCCATTAACAAGGACAATTGATACTTCACATCACATTCTACATTATATAAAGAGTCTGCCGCATATAGCTAGACCTCTGCCTGCTGCGATACCTATACAGCCGGCTGACCAAGACTAGACAACAGAGAGACCATCACTTGAGAAATAACAAGAACACAACTCTAAATATGGGTATGAGTCTTACAGTGCGGAGACGGGACTCACCATCCTGGAACACATAACACAACACTATGGATCCTGTAGTTCATAGAGGAAATCAGTGGATTGGACTCCAGATTCTATAGGGCTCTTGTGCCTCAGCCAAATCCAGTATTGTGCTCAATGCCACCAGAGAAAGTCATGTCCCCAAACCGACTGGGACACTTTACTATAACTATAACGAGACCACCGCTTACTAAATGGAAATCTTTTCTCGAGCATGGAAAGCTCAAATGAATCAAATTATAAACTGTAGCCTTAACCATGAAATCACAAACTAATATATTAAAAACTCGACTATTGGATCAGCTGGGAGGGGAGGGGGAAGATATGAGGTGGGGGAAAATGGGAAGTGAGGGAAAATAGGAATAAACAAGGATAGAGGTAAGGAAAAAGTGTGGTAAATAAGGACCCAGGGATGTTCCCTTGCATGCTTGAGGATTTACATCATCAACCATCGTGCATCAATGTTCCAGCAGTAATGTTTCTGGAGCCATATTCTGCGGGTTCTCTTCACTGTCTTGCTTTTTCACAGGTCTATGCACCTGAATTAATATATGTGACACCACTTTGTCAGCGCTAGTCACTTACACACGTTCCTGACTGGAGAGGGTGTGAGGGTGACGATCATATTCCCCCTCTCTACTTGGTGTCAGTGCGTCCGTCAGCCGCCGAGGCCACTCCAGAGTCCAGAACTGCCTCGCCGGGGCAAAATGCGAGCTCAATTTTGGCCGGGGAGATTTACCCAGCATGCCCCAGCCACGCAACATGTTCTGGAGGTTTCATCAGCCAAACATCCTGTAAAGCCATGCCACGCTACTTCATTTATAATAAATAACCCACACATTCAGACACTTATATATATATTTATAATGGATAACCCACATTCAGACACATATATTATACATTTATAATGGATAACCCACATACAGACACATATATTATACATTTATAATGGATAACCCACACATTCAGACATATATATACATTTATAATGAATAACCCACATACAGACACATACATATATATATTTATAATGGATAACCCACATTCAGACACACACACACACACACACACACACACATATATATATATATATATATATATATATATATTTATAATGGATAACCCACATAGACACATATATTATACATTTATAATGGGTAACCCACATACAGACACATATATATATATATATTTATAATGGATAACCCACATACAGACACATATATATATTTATAATGGATAACCCACATTCAGACATATATATATATATATATATATATATATATATATATATATATATATATATATATATATATATATATATATATATATATATATATTTATATTTATAATGGATAACCCACATACAGACACATATATTATACATTTATAATGGATAACCCACATACAGACACATATATATATATTTATAAAGGATAACCCACATTCAGACACATATATATATATTTATAATGGATAACCCACATTCAGACATATATATATTATACATTTATAATGGATAACCCACACATTCAGACTTACATACATTATGTATTTATAATGGGTAACCCGCATTAAAACACATACATTATATATTTATAATGGATAACCCACACATTCTGATACATAAATTATATATTTATAATGGACAAACTTGAAATAGCCAGGTTGTATTTAAGTGAAAGTACAGTTTAGAGACTACTGACAGCATTTTCATACTCCACGTCTGCATCGCGTGCATTTAATAATATTTGATTTGCATAACCAACAGGCTTGTCTGGCATGTCAGAAACGAAGTCGATTATTTTCTCGTATTGTCGGTCATCTGGGGCTTGTGTTACCGGTGCTTCTTCTGTAACATGGCGTGATCCTAGTTTGATAATAAAGCACACACATTTAAAGGTTATTCTTAGTGATAATTTATGCTAAATGATAATGATGCACACCACAGACACACACAACACACATAATGTATATGGATGACTCACACTCTGGAGGGAAACAATTGTATGAACATGATCAGATGTAATCCAGACTACTTCAGAACAAAACAACCACACACACACACACACACACAACAAAATCACACACAGCCACACACATGCACACTCATACACACAAACACACACACACACACACACACACACACACACACACACACACACACACTCACACACAAGCACACACTCACACTAACAATTAAGATGCATAGCTGTGCCACACGTCATGGAAGGAAGAATCTGAACATAAAGGAACTGGCATCCTAAATTCATACATTTGTGAAATAGTCCCACGCGTATAGATTTCACCAGACCCCAAACTTTAGACTTCGATACTGCCACTGTATTTCTCCAACCGCTTCATTTGTCTTTTTGTGCTGATCTCTCAAACTCAGCTAAACTAGTGTTCCATTTGTTGTGACTCGATTGTGTTGTAACAATATAATATGCAGCAGCACTACATCTTTTGGGGATTGATTTTTTTTTTTTTTTTGCAAGCTTGCAGTAAACATATGCTGAAATCAAATATATTTGTTCTGCCTCATGATGTCAGACAGTAACCTATTCACTTCGTGCCTAGATAAACCGTAACTGGAGTTTCGTTTAGACCATTGTGTGAGGCATGGGCCTGATTAAAGAGTTGCACTCTAGAAAGTGAGTAAGATCCAGCGATGATCGCTTACTTTCCACTGGTCTCCTCACAACCCTACTAAATGAGTCAGTGTGTATCTGAGATGGTGAATAGACTACAAGAAAGCTTTTGAT
Organism: Cepaea hortensis; assembly: GCA_963921405.1. Classification (NCBI taxonomy): domain Eukaryota; kingdom Metazoa; phylum Mollusca; class Gastropoda; order Stylommatophora; family Helicidae; genus Cepaea; species Cepaea hortensis. The sequence goes on along the minus strand of OY992891.1, from coordinate 9,134,582 downwards.
AGAGTACAACATAAACGAATAGTTACATGCCTTCAAGATATAGGCGTAGACAGAAATGACATCAGATTTATTATTAAATTGTACTGGGAACAAGTAACTATTTATCGCCTATAGAGATAAAAAGAGGAGTACGGCAAGGATGTGTGCTGTCCCCAAGCCTCTTTAACCTATTATCAATCAATCAATCATGTGCCTTGCCGGAAAGCGTGGGCGGTCACGACTCGCCATTTCACTCGATCACCAGTGTCGTGGATCAGCTCAGTGTTCCTGTCTCGTCCATTCTATGTGGCCAAGCCATCCAGGTATTTTCCTCTCGGTCTTCCTCTTGGTCTGTTCCCTTCGATCTTGCCAGTTGTCACTAAGTTCTCCAATCCATTTCTTCTCATAACATGTCCAAAAAATTTTGACTGTCTACGTCTAATTTCTCTAATCAGTTTACGATGTTCATTTGTCTCCTGTAGTACTTGGTCATTGGTTTTTCTGTCTGTCCATGGTATTCTTTGCATTTTCCTCAGAAACTACATTTCTGCAGCTAGTAGATGCATTTCAGCTTGACTGCTCATTGTCCAAGTTTCACATCCATACAAAAGAACAGGCTCTATGTATCCCCTCAACACTCTTTTTCTCGTTTCAATTGACATCTTTTTATTGGTCAGAATGTCTTTCATCTTGCTAAAGGCTACTTTCGCCATGGCGATTCTTGTTCTAATCTCTTCAAGGCATCTCCCATCAGATGTTATGACTGTTCCAAGATAATTGTACCGATTCACTTGTTGAAGAATATTTCCATTTACTTGTATATTACATTGTGGCACTTCTTTCTTCCTAGTGACGACCATAACCTGAGTCTTTTTACAATTTAATTCTAACCCCAGTTGCTCACTGTGTACAACAACCGCATCTACTAATTGTTGCAGGTCCTGCGCATTGTCTGCAACTAATACTGTATCATCTGCATATCTAATGTTATTGATGTTTCTTCCACCAATGCTGATTCCATTTATATCCTCTACATTTCTGAAAATATATTCACTGTATAGGGAAAAAAGATCTGGAGACATCACACATCCCTGCCTAACACCTCTCTTAATTGGCTGATACTGTCCCACTTCATTATCAATCCTTATTGCAGCTTGTTGTTTCCAATATATGTTTTTTATAAGTCTGATGTCTTTCCCATCAATTTGTAGATCTTCAAGCATATCCACCATGTTGACATGTCTAACTCTATCAAAAGCCTTTGTATCTATATCTATAAAACAAAGTGTATGTATATATGTATGTAAATATGTATGTCCTTTATTTGTTCGCGAACGGCCCATCCGATTGAGATGAAATTTTCTACACGCCTTCCTTTCATTCCAGAGCTGTCAACTGTCATAGTTTTTTTTACTTCTTCCTCCTCCTCCCTCCTCCCCCTCCCAAAATACGTACGTAAATATATGATGATGATGATGAAAGAATCCCCGAACCAAAACGCTAGGGAAAGGGAAGAAAATGACGTGACTACACAGAATCGTCACACGGCAATCATCATCATCAAGTGCCGTGCCGGCTGGCGTAGGCGTTCATGGCTCTCCGTAGATCTCAGTCTTTGGTTTTTTGGATCAACTCTGCTGCTGATATTCCTCCATGCCACGGCAATATCAATAACAATTCATCTTTTTATGTGTAAGGAAGTTATCTGCAGTCTTGTAGAAGGGAAGAACTAGACGAGTATGAATTCGGAATGGCGAACTCTCTCCTCCTCTCTTCTCCTCCCTCCTCCTCCCTCTACCTCCTCCCTCCACCCTCCTCCTCTTCCTCCTCCCTCTCATCCCTCTCCCTCCTCCCTCTCCCTCTTCCTCTCCCCACCTCCTCCATCCTACTCCCTCCTACTCCCTCCGCCTCCTCCCTCATCTTCCCTCCTTCTCCCTCTCCCTCCTCATTTCTCCTCCTCCTCCTGCCTCCCTCCTCCTCCTCCTGCCTCCTTCTCCCTCATCATCCTCCCTCCTCCTTCTCCCTTCTTCTCCCTCTTCCCTCTTCCTCCTCCTACTTCCTCCCTCCTCCTCCCTCCACCCTCCTCCTCCCTTCTCCTCCTCTTCCTCCTCTCTTTCCTTCCTCCTCCTCCTCCCTCTACCTCCTCCTCCCCCTACCTCTTTCCTCCTCCCTCCTCCTCCTCTTCCACCTCCCTTTCCTTCCTCCCCTCCTCATTCTCCCTCCTTCCTCTCCCTCCTTCCTCCTCCTCCTTCCTTCTTCTCCCTCTGCCTCCTCCCTCTTTCTCTCCCCTCCTCCTCCCTCCTCCTCCTTCTCCTCCTCCCTCCTTCTCCCTTCTTCTCCTCCTCTCCCCTCCTCCTCCTACCCTCTTCCTCTTCCCCTCCTCCCTCTCCCTCCTCCATCCTCCTCCTCCCTCTTCCTCCTCCTCCCTCTTCCTCCTCCTTCTTCCTCCTCCTTCCTTCTCCTCCCTCCTCCTCCCTCTTCCTCCTCCTCATACCTCCTCCCTCCTCCTCCCTCCTCCCTTTTCCTCCCTTCTCCTCCTCCCTCTAGCTCCTCCCTCCTCCTCTCCTCTTCCTCCTACCCTCTTCCTCTTCCCCTCCCCCTCCTCCCTATCCCTCCTCCTCCCTTCACATTCCTCCTCCTCCCTCTTCCTCCTCCTCCCTCCTCCTCCTCATGCCTCCTTCTCCCTCCTCCTCCTTCTTCCTCCCTCCTCCTCCTCCTCCCTCCTCCCCCTCCTCCTCCTCCCTCTCCTCCTCCTCCCTCCCACTCCTCCCTCTACCTCCTCCCTCCTCCTCCCTTCACATTCCTCCTCCTCCCTCTCCTCCTCCTCCCTCCTCCTCATCCCTCCTCCTGCCTTCTCCTCCTCCCTCCTCCTCCTCCCTTCACATTCCTCCTCCTCCCTCTTCCTCCTCCTCCCTCCTCCTCCTCATCCCTCCTTCTCCCTCCTCCTTCTTCTTCCTCCTCCTCCTCCTCCTCCCTCTACCTCCTCCCTCCTCCTCCCTTCACATTCCTCCTCCTCCCTCTTCCTCCTCCTCCCTCCTCCTCATCCCTTCTCCTCCCTCCTCCTCCTCCTCCCTCCTCCTCCTCCCTCCTCCTCATCACTCCTCCTCCCTCCTCCTCCTTCTTCCTCCCTCCTCCTCACTCCTCCCCTCCCTCCTTCCTCCTCCTCCCCTCTCCGCCTCCTCCCTCCTCCTCCTCTCCTCCTATCTCCTCCTCCTCCTCTACCTCCTCCTTCCTCCTCCCTTCACATTCCTCCTCCTCCCTCTTCCTCCTCCTCCCTCCTCCTCCTCTCTCCGCCTCCCTCCTCCTCCTCCTCCTCCCTCTACCTCCTCCCTCCGCCCTCCTCCTCCTTTCACATTCCTCCTCCTCCCTCCTCCTCCTCCCTCCTCCCTCCTCCTCCTCCCTCCTCCTCCTCCCCCTCCTTCTCTCCTTCTCCCTCCTCCTTCTCCCTCTTCCTCCTCCCTCCTCCTCGCCTCCTCCTCCACCCTACTCCTCCCTCCTCCTCCTAATCCCTCCTACTCCCTCCTATTCCTCCCTACTCCTCCTGTCTCCTCCCTCCTCCTCCCTCCTCTTTCCTCCTCCACCTCCCTCTTCCTCCTCCCTTCTCCATTTACCCAAGACAGACAGTCAGACAGATAGTCGGGAATGGGATCTTATATGACTACTTATATAATTTAAATGAGATGCTCTCCACCATGGGCTGGGCCGGGTCAGACAGACAGACAGATAGATAGATAGATAGACAGACAGACAGACAGACAGACAGACAGACAGACAGACAGACAGACAGACAGACAGACAGACAGACAGACAGACAGACAGACAGTCGGGAACGGGAACTTATATGACTACTTATATGAATTAAATGAGATGCTCCCCACCAGAAGTTGGGCGATGCCGGGCCGGGTCAGACAGACAGACAGATAGATAGTCGGAACGGGAACTTATATGACTACTTATATGAATTAAATGAGATGCTCCCCATCAGGGTCTGGGCGAAGACGGGCCGGGTCAGACAGACAGACAGACAGATAGACAGACAGACAGACAGACAGACAGATAGTCGGTAACGGGAACGAGAACTTATATGACTACTTATATGAATTAAATGAGATGCTCCCCACCAGGGTCTGGGCGAAGCCGGGCCGGGTCAGCTAGTAGTCAATAAAGCAAAGATGTATATCCTTGTTTACTTTTATAGCACGTTCAATAACTGTTCGCAGCATATACACAGCATTTACTGTACCCTTTCCTTCTACAAACCCGCATTGTTCTTCCCCTATTTCAGGTTGTATCTTCTTCCTCACTCTTTGCATGATAATTCTTAGCAAAATCTTTTGTGATGTGACTCATTATACTAATTGTTCTATGTTGATCACATTCCAAGGTTCCTGATTTCTTTGGGATTGCAATAAATACAGAGTTACATAATTCAGGAGGTATATCTCCAGTATCATATAATGTGTTCAGCAGTCTAGTGACTTGCTCTAGTCCAAATTCTTCTAAAGCTTTAATCATTTCTGTTGTGATGTTATCTGCACCGGGGGCCTTGCCAGCTTTCATATGCTTAAGAACATTTCGAACCTCCATCTCCAAAATTGGCGGTCCTTCATTATTAAATCTAATATCATACTGTTCGTCTCTGGTATCATCATAAAGGTGTTTCACATAATCTGTCCATACATGTAGAATTTGGTCTTTTTCTATTATGATTTTGGCATCTTTAAAACGCCAGTGGCTCATGTCCTTATGCATTCTTTTATTTTGGGTAAACAGGGGGAAACGGCTGTTGGAAGCTCTCAATTCTCTGGTTCGCTCACATATCCATGAAAGATAGTTCTTTGGGTTATCTTCATGCCACAAATCTTACACGGAGTGAGTAGATATATGTCTCTCGTTTCGGGTAAACCCGAGGGAACGCCTTGCGCCAAATGTGCAATGGTGCGGCTGCTAGGAATTAATGGCGGGGCCATCACCTACCGTTGGGTTGTTGCAACTTGTCAAAGTTAGTTAAAGATAACGACAGAAGTGTAACATCCTACCGAGATGGTTAAGAAAGGGTCCTCTTCGGTTGGAAGTGACTAAATAGTGCAGTACCAACCAGGCTTAAATGCTAAAGCCAAATAAGTCTGAGGAAGCCAGATCAAGGTATTGGCCATACCACATATGGTGTGTCTAAATCTGAGTGAGAGACAAGGTGCATACCATGAGCCAATGACTATGTGCAGAAATGGCACATCTCAGATTCTTACAGAGACATAGGCCCGATAGTAGTGGATTTCAAGGCGGACTGTACACTTGATTATCCTGCATATCTTAAGCAATTGACAATTGCGGTAATGGCGCATCTCAGGTTCCTTCAGCGCCATGGGTCCGATAACAGTTGAATTCAGAGCTGAGTATACGCGTGATGATTCTACATACTCAGTTTGTCCCGGACATTGATAGTGGTTTTGATTCTACAGAAGCCTGTTGAACTTACAACTCGAGACTGGGAAGGAAGGAGATTCTGACACCCCGGTGAGAAGTGTGTGGACAGATCAGACAATATATGAAGCTGGATCTATGACTGTGGCGACCTGAGGCTCTGTGACTGAACTTTATAAGTGTTGTGTCTGTTCAGAACTATCTGTGTTAACTGCCTTGATGTTTTCCTGTGCTGTCCTGTATTGAGTTAATAAATCACGTTTTAGTTGATTCAAAAGATAACTGCGTTATGTATGGGGATCAGTCAGAAGAACACTGCAGGAAATAGGTCCCTAGGTCGAAAGTAAGAGTGACAGTGAGTCCAGGGAAAACGGAGGAGGGTGGGCAAGTAAAGACCTATCCCAGCCAGGGCTATAGAAGATTTGTGAAATATTGTGACCGGGCTATTTGGGACCCTCCACGTAGCTTGTTACAATTTCTGGGGGCCCGTCCGGGATATTTGAAATCCTGGTGGAGTTCTGGCTGATTTAGTGATAGGGGACAGATATCCTTGTTTTCTATCAATAGGTTCTGCCTACCGTGCCTGGCTATTGTCTATACTCTTCCTGACAAAGACTGACCGACATACGACGTGTTGTGGTCGTGTAATGTAACTTGTTGTGTATTTGTGAGGGCAGGTGAATAGACAATTACCTCTTCCCTTACCCTCTGAGTTTAAGATGGCATCAGCTGGGTTTAATGTCGCTGACGTACAGGCTACAGGGCGTGAAATGGGTTATGATGGAGCGGAGTTACAGAAATATGTTCAGGAAGTAGAAAGAGACTTCAGACAGGCTGTGCGCGAAGCCAAGAGGATTGAGGCGGTGGCTGAGGCTAGGAAGATGGTGGCTGAGGTTAAGAAGATGGAGGCTGAGGCTAGGAAGATGGAGGCCGAGCAGGCAGTCAGAGACCATGAGTTCCGTATGAGAGAGTTGGAGCTGAAAGCTCAAACTGCCAAGGAAAGAGACGGTGCAGTGGGAGACGCAGTTCTCCCTGACTCAACAGCTTCTGGGGGCGGTCCATACCAGGCAATGAAGTTCCCATTGCTCCCGTTCGAGGAACACAAAGATAAGATCGACCAGTATCTTCACAGATTTCGGTCGATGGCTTTGGCTATGGGATTGGAACGAGGGAAATGGAACTTGAAACTATCACAGGGCCTGAGGGGGACAGCGTACGAGGTCTACTCTAGGTTGCCACCTGGTATGGAGAATGACTATGAGGCTCTGGAAAAAGCGTTATTGAAAAGGTTCCAGATGACTGCCCATACATACCGTCAGCAGTTCAGAAAGTCGAAGAGAGAGCCAGGAGAGATGTTCGCAGCCTACAGTGTCAGACTGAAGTCTTACCTTTTGAAGTGGATGTCATTAGCGGGATTTGCTAACGACTATGAAAGTTTGGAAGAATTAGTGGTCGTGGACCAAATGAAGAGGATGATGCCTAAACCATTGCAAACCTTCTTGCTTGAAAATGGGGCAGAAAGGTTAGACATAGTCAACACATTGGCGGAAAGGTATGTGCTAGCGCATGGGGATAATGGGGAATTGTCACAACCCAATCCCCGACCACCAGACACATGGTCTGGAAAGAAGAAGAACCCTAAAACAGCTCACACCAGGAAGGAGGATCCTTTCGATAAAGTTCCTAGTAAGAAACCCTCTGGTAAGAGTCCACCTGGATCTCCTAAAAGAAAGTGGAGTGAAAAGTGGTGCGCCTATTGCAAATCTCCCACACACAATACGGTTGATTGCCGGCGTAAACAGAAAGACTCTCACTATGCTGCTTGTCTTGTAGAAACCGGGGAAGGGTCTCACAAGGAGGTAGAAGGGGGGGATCTTGGGAACAAAGATTTAGAAAAACCACCAGTAGTAGAAACGGTACTTGTGAACGGTCAACCAGTTGAGTGTCTCTACGACACCGGTCTGCAGTTTGAGGCTGTAATTTCATCACACTTAGTGAGTCCAGAGCAGCTAACCGGAGAATCTATTGAGATTCAAACGGCGACAAAGAGTGCGGTAGCGATGTCTCTTCCAATTGCGAAGGTGGACATCAAATCAAAATATGTTACCGGCACTATACAGGCAGCCGTTCTGCTAGATCCAATCTTCCCAATGATCTTGGGTTGTCGCTACGTCTTTCTAGGGATTCCAACCGAACCCATGTACGTAGGAGCGATGCAAACCAGATCTCAATCGGAGGATGAGCAGACGCCGGCCTTGATCGTGAATCCCTTGCCTGGGGAGTTACGAACTGCTCAAAGTCAGGATGCTACTTTGCAACCTTGCTTCAACCAGTTGCCAAAAAGTTCTGACCCACCAAGACGGGGTCAGTATTATATGAAGAATCGGTTACTGTACCGGAGAGCCGGAGTGGAGGATCGCCAGCATGGACAGCTGGTAGTTCCTAAGGCTTATCGGGAACAGCTTCTTCATATGGGACATACCATTTCTTTCAGTGGACATATGGGTGTCGGGGCAACTCTCCAGCGCATTTCCTGCCATTACTACTGGCCAGGGATGACTGGAGACGTGCGTAGGTACGTCAAGTCGTGCCCAGAGTGCCAGCGAGTGGCACCAAAACACTGGACAGCTCCGGTAGTCCTGGGAGACATGCCTATTATGAACTCTCCTTTCGAGAGAGTTGCCATCGATCTTGTTGGTCCTCTTCCTAGGACTAGGAAGAGGAATAAGTACATTCTCACGATGGTGGATTGCTGTTCCATGTGGGGTGAGGCGATACCTTTGGCCACAATCGACTCTAAGCGAGTGGCTGATGCACTGATGGAGACCTTTACTAGGTTGGGATTTCCCAACCAGATCCTAACGGACAATGGGTCTCAGTTCTGTGGTAAGCTGATGGAAGAAGTCTTTCGGATCTTCCAGACTAACCACATTCACACAAGCCCATACCACCCTCAGTCTAATGGGCAAGTAGAGAGGTTTAATGGTACCTTGATGACCATGCTTCGGAAGCTGGCTCAAGAGAAACCAGACAGATGGGATGAGTATATCTCAGCCGCCTTGTTCGCCTATCGGGAGGTTCCCCATGGGTCGACCGGGTTGCCACCAGCCACTCTACTATTCGGGAGGCCAATCAAGGGTCCCTTAGAAGCCTTATTGAGATGTTGGACAGAGGAGGAAACTTCTGAAGAAGCTGTATCCTCATATAAATACGTCGAAGAGTTAAAGAAGAAACTCCAGACGGGTTGGGCTTTGGCAGCTCAGAATCTGAGGGCGGCCAGAAAGAGACATGCGGCCTACTACAATAGAAGGACGAAAGATAGGTCTCTTAAGGTGGGGGATCGGGTTCTGTTGTTACTTCCAGTAGGTTCCAATAAACTCGAGATTGGTTGGCAGGGGCCGTTCCCGGTGGAAAGGGTTGTGTCCCGTACCAATTATGCTATCCGGATCAGGGGGAAATCTAAAATCTTCCACATTAACCTCCTCAAAAAATATGAGGAACGATCCGGTGGTACTTCTCTCCCACTCATGACTATGGCGGTCCCGATGGAAACTGAATCGGGCGAAGACGCGGATAGGGGGTATCCATTACACCCTGGGGAAACCTATAGGGATGTACATATAAACCCTGATCTGTCGGCTGAAGAAACAGACCTGGTCATCCGTTTGTTGGAGTCCCATCAGCAGATTCTTACCGATCGGCCAGGGCGGACAGGGTTGGTCGAGTTTGATATGACTCTGACTACCCAAGACCCCGTTCGCCAAAAAATATATCCAGTGCCCTTTTCGAAAGAGAAGGCCCTAGAAGCTGAAATCCAGAAGCTTCTGGACGATGACATCATCACTCCTTCGACTTCTCCGGATAATGCAGGGGTTGTCTTGTTGAGGAAGTCCAGTGTGGGCCGTACAGAAATTTCAACCTTATCTGTATGGAGTCCAGTTCAAAGTGCAATCCGACCATCAACCTCTGACGTTCTTGGCAACTTCTAAGAAACTGAACGCGAGGTTAATGAGATGGTCCTTGCTCCTACAACCGTATCAGTTCACGGTCGAATACATCCCCGGAAGGGAGAATGTGGGAGCAGATTTTTTATCACGGCATCCTATGGTTGAATGTGAGGGTGGGGTCATTCGAACAGAACCACTGACAGTAGAAAGTTCGTAGGGTTCGACTTTCTTAAGAGGGGGCCTATGTAGCGAAACGCCAGTGGCTCATGTCCTTATGCATTCTTTTATTTTGGGTAAACAGGGGGAAACGGCTGTTGGAAGCTCTCAATTCTCTGGTTCGCTCACATATCCATGAAAGATAGTTCTTTGGGTTATCTTCATGCCACAAATCTTACACGGAGTGAGTAGATATATGTCTCTCGTTTCGGGTAAACCCGAGGGAACGCCTTGCGCCAAATGTGCAATGGTGCGGCTGCTAGGAATTAATGGCGGGGCCATCACCTACCGTTGGGTTGTTGCAACTTGTCAAAGTTAGTTAAAGATAACGACAGAAGTGTAACATCCTACCGAGATGGTTAAGAAAGGGTCCTCTTCGGTTGGAAGTGACTAAATAGTGCAGTACCAACCAGGCTTAAATGCTAAAGCCAAATAAGTCTGAGGAAGCCAGATCAAGGTATTGGCCATACCACATATGGTGTGTCTAAATCTGAGTGAGAGACAAGGTGCATACCATGAGCCAATGACTATGTGCAGAAATGGCACATCTCAGATTCTTACAGAGACATAGGCCCGATAGTAGTGGATTTCAAGGCGGACTGTACACTTGATTATCCTGCATATCTTAAGCAATTGACAATTGCGGTAATGGCGCATCTCAGGTTCCTTCAGCGCCATGGGTCCGATAACAGTTGAATTCAGAGCTGAGTATACGCGTGATGATTCTACATACTCAGTTTGTCCCGGACATTGATAGTGGTTTTGATTCTACAGAAGCCTGTTGAACTTACAACTCGAGACTGGGAAGGAAGGAGATTCTGACACCCCGGTGAGAAGTGTGTGGACAGATCAGACAATATATGAAGCTGGATCTATGACTGTGGCGACCTGAGGCTCTGTGACTGAACTTTATAAGTGTTGTGTCTGTTCAGAACTATCTGTGTTAACTGCCTTGATGTTTTCCTGTGCTGTCCTGTATTGAGTTAATAAATCACGTTTTAGTTGATTCAAAAGATAACTGCGTTATGTATGGGGATCAGTCAGAAGAACACTGCAGGAAATAGGTCCCTAGGTCGAAAGTAAGAGTGACAGTGAGTCCAGGGAAAACGGAGGAGGGTGGGCAAGTAAAGACCTATCCCAGCCAGGGCTATAGAAGATTTGTGAAATATTGTGACCGGGCTATTTGGGACCCTCCACGTAGCTTGTTACATTTCACATAATCTGTCCATACATGTAGAATTTGGTCTTTTTCTATTATGATTTTGGCATCTTTAGTTTGTAGACACTCTGTTGATGTACTTGTAATTTATTAGTAAGTTCCTGAATTCTTTTGTGCACTAATTTGGTATTTTGATTGTTGTGTTGATTTTCAATTTCTAAGCACTTTTCCTCAAGCCATGCTTCTTTTGCCTCCTTACATAATATTCTGACTTGTCTGTGGATTTCTTCATATTTGACAGAATTATTTTTGTTGAGTCTTCTTGTTTCCATGAGGTGTAAAATTTCTTCAGTCATCCATTTCTTACGACCCACCTTCTTTAATTTTGGAATAGTTGTTTCTGCAGCCACGTTGATTGAATTCTTCAACGTTTCCCATTGATCATCCACATCCTGGAATAGGATCTCTAGATCAGACAATATTTGAAATCTGTTCTGTACTTCTATGTTGAATTTGTTTTGTATTTCCTTGTCCTTACTTAATGTACACAAATCATATTTAGTGTTTCCTGTTATATACTTGACTTTCTTCAACTTTATCCTCAATGTTCCTGTGAGTAATCTGTGGTCACTATAACAATCAGCACTGGGAACTGTTTTTGCTACTGTTAGTGCTTTTCTAAATCTTCTGCTAATGAGAATGTAGTCAATCTGGTTTCTAATCCTGCTATCAGGACTCCTCCATGTCCATAATCTTCTAGGGTGTTGCTTAAACCAGGTGTTTCCTACAATCATTTCCTGTTCTTTTGCCCACTCTACGAGTCTGTATCCTCTTTCATTTCTAGCTCCTAAACCATAGTTAGCAGAATTTGTAAACGGGTTGAATTGCCTGGACTTTTAACATCAGTGGCAGAATCATAAACAATCTTAGATATGCTGACGACACCGTGTTACTAGCAGACAGCGAGCAAGGGTTACAAGACCTAGTGTAACAGTAAACAGGCACAGTGCAGAAGGCGGCTTAGATATTAACATCTAAAAAACGAAAACTATGATAATAAGCAATGGAAAAGAAAGGTCATCAATGAGCATCACAAAAAGGGAGACACTAGAACAAGTAACAAGTTTATCCTATCTTGGACACGCAATAACAGATGGTAGGAGAAATGAAATAGTAATCAAAAAGAGAATAGGAATGGCCAAAAATACTTTCAACGGCATGAAATCAGTATTGACATCTAAAAAGATTAAGAGCACATTAAAAATGCGAATTGTCAAATGCTACGTATATTCTGTGTATATTCTATTATAAGCTACGTATATATTCTATGGCGTGGAAGTTTGGACATTGAAAAAAAAACAACTTGAAAGTCGAATAGAGGCCCTGGAGATGTGGATATACAGACGAATATTTAATGGAAACAAAAACAATCAAATGCAGCGGTTCAAGAAAAACTGGGAAGGAAGAGAGAGTTGATGAAAGAAATAAAAGGAGGCAAGTGAACTATTTCGGCCACTTTAAAAGACATGATACGCTTATAAAAATCATACTGGAGGGCAAGATTGAGGACAAGCGCGCAAGAGATAGGCAACGATACAAGTGGGAAGATAACGTCGAGAGATGGACGAATATCAGCCTGACAGAATGCCTTCTATTAGAAAACCTGACTTATACCTAGTGGAATCTTATAATATAGATCTGTTTTATCACTTGGGAATCTTACGAACCAATTTCTGGTTTTCATTTAGTAGTTGGTAAATACGAATTGAGGATATCTATCTCTCATTTCTATTCTGTCATACCACAGTGATATAGCTACTGGGTGAGTGCGTGGGCGACACTGTGAGCTGTGAAATTCAATTGGAATGCTTTTACATCTGTCCTGTATAGTGACCTGCGTGTTCGGGACAATGGCTACCGGCTGTTGCTGAATAGACTGATGTGCCTTTTCGGTTCACGAATGCATTTTCCAGGAGACTCCTGGGAGTCGGCGCTGTAGCTACGGAGGTCGTGCTTTATGCGACACATTCGGCGGGTCGCCCTGCGGTAAAAGAATGAGCCATGTGAGAAAACCCGGGTCAATGAGGTCTTTCTGGTGACTGCCGAGTCCATCGACGATGAACTGAGGTTTTCGTGGATGAATTTTGTGTTGGCATTCTGGCGGCCTCCCCCGATGGTGTTTCCACCTGTCGTGGTGGGGGAGCTTGAGTTTCTCAATGACCCTGAATGCTATGCCGGCCGTAGCGTAGCTGCCAAGTAGCTGTCCCAAGCCGGACAGGTCAAAGGGTAGAGAACAGACAAAGAGAAACACCCTGGTCCTCCAGGTTGGGGGTTGAAGCGTGGGGTTAACATCCCCACCTTTGTAAAGAAAATATTTTGTTACGAAACAGATACATAAGCCTCGAATTCGGACTGACTTATTTGGACAATGACCTCGGAACGTTAAAGGACTCTTAAGATTTGGAACATGGAATGTACGGACACTATATCGAGCTGGAGCGGCTGAAGAACTAACCCGGGAGCTGGTTGAATATCAAATGGATATAACAGCAAGTCAAGAAATAAGGGGGCCAGGATAGGGTACTTTAGAGCAAAATGGAATGATTGTAATATATGGAGGAAACACCCAAATATAAACATGAATTAGGAACAGGTTTTGTCATAAAAAAAGATTTATGGGGGAACGTTCTAAACTTTAAAGCTGTTAATGACAGAATTAGTAAATTACGAATAAAAGGTAAATGGAAAAGTATAACCATGATTAATGTGCATGCACCTACTGAAGAGAAAGAAGATGACGTTAAAGAAGACTTTTATAATGATTTGGAAGATGTCATAGAAGAAACCCCCAAACAGAACATCTTGATTGTGCTGGGAGACTTCAATGCGAAAATAGGTAGTGAGCAAATTCATAAAAAAGTGGCCGGTATGGAAAGCTTACATACAACTTCAAATGATATTGGATCGAGAGTCATCAACCTGGGAGAAGCCAAAGGACTGAAGATTAGCAGTACCAGACTACAAAGAAAGGATATACACAAACAAACTTGGAAATCATGTGACAAGAGAACCTATAATCAAATAGATCACATTTTAATTAACAACAGAAATGCGTCAAACATACAACAAGTTAGAAGTTATAGAGGAGCTGAGTGCCACAGCGACCACTTCCTCGTTGGGGCAAAATTTAAAATAAAACTTCAGAGAGCTGTCTATACTAAATTACAAAGATTACACCCAACATATAACAGAGAAAAACTACAAGAAATTACAGTCAAAGAGAAATTTACAGATGAAATAAAATGTAAATTTGAAACTCTGCAAAACCCTTTGGAGGAAAGCGTTGACCAAACTTGGTTGAACATTAAGAATACAATTCAATCTACCGCAGAAGAATGTCTCGGTGTGTTAACCACGCATAGAAAGAACAGATGGTTCAATCAAATATGTGAAGAAGCAGTAATTAGGAAAAAGAATGCCAGACATTTATGGTTAAATGACATCAACAACATCCACAAGGAACAGCAATATAGAAATGAATGTAAAGAGGCTACAAAAATAGTTCGACAGCAGAAGCGAGAATATATGAGTAATATAATCAAAGATATGGAAATTAAGCACCAGAAAATCGAATCTATAAAGTTTTTTAAAGAACTGAAGTCAATGAAACGAGGGCACCAACACAACACATATGGTTTAAAAGACACAAATGGGAATATGATAAATACCAATGAGGAAATGTGCAACACATGGAAAGAATATTTTGTTGACTTACTAAATTGTGAAGCTCCAGAGGTTCTAACGTGTGAACCACAAATTGAAGAACCTGCATTTGAAGAAATCCTATATGTAATCACACGACTTAAAAACAATAAAGCAACTGGGGCTGATGGAATTGCTGCAGAATTTATAAAGGCATTACATCTAAAGCTATACGAATTAATAATAAAAATCTGGAGGACAGAAGAATTACCCCATGACTGGAAAGAGTCATTATTGATATATATATATATATATATATATATATATATATATATATATATATATATATATATATATATATATATATATATATATATATATATATATATCTTTAAGAAAGGAGACACGTTCCAATGTGAAAATTATAGAGGAATATCACAACTGTCCACAAGCTATAAGATACTATCCGCAGTATTACTAAATAGACTAAAGCCATATTCAGAAGACATATTAGGTGACTACCGGGCGGGTTTTAGACAAAACAGATCAACAATAGATCAGATATTTATCTTACGACAAATAGCCGAGAAAAACTGGGAATATAAAAGAGATCTCTGTAACATTTTTGTGGATTTTAAGAAAGGCTTATGATAGTGTCCATAGGAATAGTCTATGGAATGCTATGCAGGAATTTGAAATACCAAGGAAGTTAATCAACATGACCAGACTATGCATGGAAGATACTTATAATATAGTAACATATAAAGGCAGGAAATCAGACCCTTTCCAAATAACATCTGGCTTGAAACAGGGTGATGCACTATCGACGCTACTCTTCAATCTGGCTCTAGAGAAAGTTGTAAGGAAGGTAAAGGAGGAATGTGATATTGGAGGAACATCCAAGCTGCTTGGTTATGCAGATGATATAGATATTATAATGGAAAATGAACAAAAGACATTAGAAATATTGACTAACTTAAAGGAAAAAGCCCAACAGATGGGGCTGGTTATCAACCAAGATAAGACAGAATATACGGTAATTTCAAGAGAAGGGATGGCTAAAAACTCTGGCCACATAGAAATAGCTAATATGACCATTAAAAGAACCGAAACATACAAATACCTGGGTACAATCTTCAACTGCTCCAACATCATAATGGAAGAAATACAAACTAGAATCAATTCTGGAAATAAGATATACTATGCACTACAACATCTGCTAAAATCAAATGCGCTATCTCGTAACACCAAAATCACAATATACAAAACACTAATCAGACCAGTTGTGCTGTATGGCTCTGAAACCTGGAGTACAACGAAAGGAGACGAAGCCTTATTACAAACCTTTGAGAACAAAGTTTTAAGACGCATCTTTGGACCCATTAAGGTTACACAAAGTGGAGAGTGGAAAAGAAGAAGTAACAAAGACATTTATGATCTGTTTAAGTCCCCGCTAATCACTGGTATCATGAAGGCTAATAGACTACAATGGCTGGGGCATATAGAAACAATGGAAGATAATAGGGAAACAAAACTCGCTTACTCTCAGGAAATAAATAACCGTAGACCCCGAGTTAGACCAAGAAGATGGTGGAGAGATAAAATATATATACAGACCCTCAAGCACTTGGAATCAACGACTGGCAAGAGAAGGTCCACCAGAGAGACGAATGGAGACGGATTGTATCTGCAGCAAAGAACCTCAATGACTCGGAACGCTGAAGAAGAAGAAGATTCTGCCGGCAGCATTATGCACAGTGTACCTGTGCGGGCTAATTGGATTGCCGAGACTCCTGTCTATTCCACGTTTCACATTGGACAGTGGGGAGCAGTTTGTGTGATATTCACTTGCACAGGAATGGAGCATAATGGGAACGACCCGTTACCGTGAAGTTGGAACCTCAACTAACTAACTAACTAACTAACTAACTAACTAACTAACTAACTAACTAACTAACTAACTAACTAGCTAGACAGCCAACCACTCAACCAACCAACCAACCAACCAACTAACTAACCAACCAACCAACCAACCAACCAACTAACTAACTAACTAACTAGTTAGCTAGCTATCTAACTAACCAACCAACCAACCAACCAACCAACTAACTAACTAACTAACTGTCTAACTAACTAACTAACTAACTAACCAACCAACCAACTAACTAACTAACCAACCAACCAACCAACCAACCAACCAACTAACTAACTAACTAACTAACTAACTAACTAACTAACAGTGATATAGCACATGCAACTATTCTTATCAACACCACGTTATTCAACAAATGATATCATTCCAAATGTTCTGATTGGTTAAACATTCCTCGGCAGCAGGGCATTTAAAGAAGAGTTGGCTCAATAGGCCGCCTTTCATGGCAACATTTGACATTTAGAAACATACCTACAAATAATATTAATAACGTCTGAGATGCCGGCGTACCCACATTTGAACTCTCTCTAGTGTTACAGGGTTGGTGCACATTCCTGAGATTATGCGTGTGTGGTATATGAGAGATGTCTTCAGCATGTAGGTACATATCTGTGTTCAATGACTGTGAAACTATCCCAAAAACCAAACGACACAGTTCAGCACAAACAACAACAATAAAACAACAACAACAATAACAAAAACAATAACAACGCTAATCTATTGAACTATTCACCCAGACAATTACTTGCAACATATACCATGCTACATTAACATGAAAAACAAAGATGTGCTTGAATACGTACCTTTCCTTTTCAACAGAAATATGATCACACAAATTATAATAATGACCAGTAGAGCAGCAACAATGCCAACAACTATAGCTTCAACCTCTCCCAGAGCAGAACCGCCATTCTCAATGACAGGTATTACCGGATCTAGGAAAATAATAACAACATGATCATAATACTAATTCTCACGCATTAGTCAGATTAGAGTACGAGAATTAAGATTGCTATCTTTCCATTCTCACATGAAACATGATTGGAAATATTTTTTTTAGTTCATAGTTTCAGTTCTTGCTCGCCTGCCGGCATCTTTCATAAAATGGTAATATGCATTGTTTATGTTACCAGCTGTGGTGAAACGCCAATGGCTCATGTCCTCATGCCTTCTTTTATTTTGGGTGAGCAGGGGGAAACAGCTTTCGGAAGCTCTCAGTTCTCTTGTTCGCTCAATCTCCATGAAAGATAGTTCTTTGGGGTTACCTTCATAACACAATCTTTACATGGAGCGAGTAGATATGGGTCTTTTCTTTCGGGTAGACCCGATGGAGCGCCTTGCGCCAAATGTGCACTGGTGCGGCTTCTGGAGGATTCATGTCCGTTTCTACTGATCGCTACCTACTGCCGAATGTCAAGAGTTCAAGTTAAAGATTGAGACATTTTTAAAAGGTCTACTACTGGTGGAATGAAAAGGTAAACTTGGGTTTTCTTTGGTCCAGGCAAAACTTGGCCTATAAATATCTATTGTCTTAACGACTGAGAGGATATGGCGAAACAGCAGTCTTGCCATGTTGGGAGGGGGTGACCGTTAGCCGATCTGGCTACGCGTCTTGATCTTGGCATGGCAAGGGAACACATCTGAAGAATAAGTAGTTACCAAATGATATCCCTTGTTCTTGGCAGCTGATAGACGAGTGATATCTTTCTTCCTACGGCTTACCGTTACTTAGTAGTATCTCTTTCGTCTTGTAGTCGATAGGATGATGTGGGGATTATAAATAAACTTCGTTATCTTATTGAGAGAACCTGCATTCCTCTGAATCTACGTGTTAGGTGAGGCACTGCCGGTACATTGCGGCGGCAGCTCAGACAAGAGCAGCAGCCGGAAGAGGTAGTATCTTCTTGCATATTCTTGCTGGGAATGGGGAACTACACTGCGTGCCATACAACCCCACTCCTATATTATTAGTTAACGGGGAGAAACACACAGATTACTAGGCGCACCACACCACAAGATCTTGGTTGTGAGAAAGGCATGGTTTGCAAGGGAGAAAGAAGCTGGGAAATGAATGTGCCCAATAATAATAAAGGCAGGGTATGAGTGAGGAGAGTGATTCGTGTATGTAACAGGGTGCATAGTATAGCCGACCGGACGTCTACAGATTGGAGGTCTATGCAAGCCAGGACGTAGCCAATCCAGGGGCTACCTGACATGTCCGACGCATTTAAGCAAGCCACTGATAAACTGGTGTTGGTAAGCTGAAATGCATAACTAATATGTGGTGCTTGAGTCAGCTTGATCCCTCACTCGAATGTTTGTCCTTTCCAGGGTCCTTCTTTTTGGAAGTATGAACAGAGCTGAAGGTCTCGACAGGGCTCTACGCAGAAAGTATGTTTATGACTATGCCATGGCAAGGTTTGGGCCATGCCTGCTTTAAGAATATGATCTCTACGAGATAGAGCCACTGCTGACCTTGAAAGAATGACCATCAGCTGTACTGACACATCACCAGTCATCTCGATACGCTTGGATTGAGTCCTTTTGTATTATTGGCTGGACCCCGCCAATCACTCAGACACACCCATTATTATATGAGAACTATTCTCCAGGACATTATTTCCTACCTGACATTATGCCACTTCCCTAGAACATTTGTTTACTAAAAAGACTGTGGTCCATGGAAATTTGGAAATTTGCTTCTACAGAAGGCTGTTGTACGTACAACCAATTGCCTGGAAGGAAGGAGATTCTTGCACACGCGGTGAGCTGTATGTGGACGGATCGGACAGTGTATGAAGCTGCGTCTATGAAGATAGCTACCTGAGGCTCTATGCCTGAACGTTATCCTTGTTGTGTCTGTTTAGAACTATCTGTTTTATCTGCCTTGATGTTTTCCTGTGCTGTTCTTGATTAGGTTAATAAAATTACTTTCAAGTTATTCTGACGATCGCCATGTTATTTATGCGGCAGCCAGAAATACACCTTAGAGGGTAGGTCCCGAGGTAGAAAGACAGAGTGACAGTGAGTCCAGGGAACGGAGGAGGGTTGGCAAGCAAAAACCTATCCCAGCCAGGGCAATAGAATAACATTGAAATATTGTTACATAGTTACTTGGGACCCTCCACGTAGCTTGTTACACCAGCATTCATTTGGCAATGCATGTTCTTATCGAATGTAACCTGCACAATGAAGCATTGATGTCTGAAAGATGTGTGGCTCAAAGCGCGGAAGTAAAGACATCCATGCCTGCTCAACTTGTGACCCATTGTAAATAAATTTCGTTCGTTCTCTGTCATCTTCTGTCCCATCTATCTCTACCTCTCTCGGTCCTTCTCTTTGCTTTTCTCTCTGTTTCTCTTTGTCCCTCACTCCCTCGGCCCATCTATGTTTGTGTCTGTCTCTCATTGTCTCGATGTCTGTTTCTCTCTCTCCCTTCTCTCTCTCTCTCTCTCACTCCTCTCTCTCTCTCCTTTATCTCTCTCCCTCTCTTTCCTCTCTCCCTCCTCGCATTCCCTCTCTCTCTCTCCTGTCTCTCACTCCTGTCTCTTTCCTCCCTCTCCCTCCTCTCATTCCCACTACTTTCTTTCCTCTCTCTCTCCTCTCTTTCTCCCTCCTCTCTCTCTCTCCCTCATTTCTATCTCTCCCTCCTGTGTCTCCCTCCTGTGTCTCCCTCCTCTCATTCCCTCTCTCTCTGTCCTGTTTCTCTCCCTCATATCTCTCCATCGTCTCTCTGCCTTCTCCCTCTTTCCCTCCATTCTTTCTCCTTTCTCTCTCTCTCTCTCTCTCTCTCTCTCTCTCTCTCTCTCTCTCTCTCTAGGAGCATCACGGTGATGAGGGCGATGTTCTGCATAATCATCGCTGCATGATGATAACGATTCTTGTGGTGATGATGAAGATGATGATGAGTATTACTTACCTACAGAAACACTAATCTTCTTTACTGCTTCAATCCTGAAGTTTGGCAGTTTAGGAACCATGGCAACGGTGACGTTATATGTCCCAGTAGTGTTGAAATAAAATGAGGCAGTACATATTGCTCTATATTGTCCAGCGGCATTGACCACAACATTAGAAACTGTCTCGTCGTAAACAGTGACCTTCAGAAACAGATACAGTAATGAATAACTAGATCACAGTACATAGTTAGTTAGTTAGTCGCGGTTCCAACTTCACGGCAACGGGTCGTCCCCATTATGCTCCGTTCCTGCGCCAGTGAATATCACACACAATGCTCCTCACTTCCCTATATGAACAATGGAATAGACAGAAGTCGCTGCAAGCCAACAGCCCGCACAGGTACACTGTGCATAATGCCGCCGCCAGAATGCCAACACAAAAGACCTCCACGAGAAATACAGTTCATTGTCGATGGAAACGGCAGTCACCAGAAAGACTTCATTGACCCGAGTTTTATCCTATATGGCTCGGTCTCTTTCCGCAGGGCGACCCGCCGAAAACGTCGCCTAAAGCACGAACTCCGTAGTTCCAGCGACGACTCCCAGAAGTCTCCTGAAAAATGCGCTCGTGAACCGAAAAGGCAAACCATTCAATCCAGCAACAGCCGGCCGTCATCATTCCGAACATGCAGTTCACGCTACAAACTGCGAACAGATGTAAAAGCATTCCACGCGAAATTCACAGCTCATAGTGTCGCGCCACGCACTCACTCAGCAGCAGGGCGACGGAAAAATAGCTTCCTTAGCCGCCTCTTACAACGTGCATGGTAGGCAACCCTGCTACTATTCTTTGCTCTCCCGTATGGGCCCCGGCAACACACGGGCGACAGTACTCCTGGGAGTCGTCTCCGGAGCTACGGGTCGTCTTGCAGAAAGAGATCGAGCCATGTGGGATAAAACCCGGGTCAATGAAGTCTTTCTAGTGACTGTGCTGGCTTTTGGCTTTACGAGACTTTTGTCTGTTCTACTTTTCACATTGGGCAATGGTGAGCACATTATGTGATATTCACTGGCATAGGAATGGAGCATAATGGGGACCACCCGTTGTCGTGAAGGTTGAACCGAGACTAACCAACCAACCAACCAACTAACTAACTAACCAACTAACCAACTAACCAACTAACTAACTAACTAACCATCCAACTAACCAACTAACTAACTAACTAACTAATTAGATCGCAGTGCTTACAAGTAACAGGTATATTCTAATATGTACAAGTAACAAGCATATAACAGTACCTACAAGTAACAGGTATATTCTAATATGTACAAGTAACAAGCACATAACAGTACTTACAAGTAACAACTAGATTACAGTATTTACGAGCAATAATAGTAACAACGAGATTGTAATAATGACATAACCTTGAGACAAACTACGCTGTTCCAAGTAGTAGTAGTAGTAGTAGTAGTAGTAGTAGTAGTAGTAGTAGTAGTAGTAGTAGTAGTAGTAGTAGTAGTAGTAGTAGTAGTAGTTGTAGTAGTAGTAGTAGTAGTAGTAGTAGTAGTAGTAGTAGTAGTAGTAGTAGTAGTAGTAGTAGCAGCAGCAGCAGCAGCAGTAGTAGTAGTAGTAGTAGTAGTAGTAGTAGTAGTAGTAGTAGTAGTAGTAGTAGTAGTAGTAGTAGTAGTAGTAGTAGTAGTAGTAGGCCTCTTTCAGTCCCGAAGGACAATAGAGTTGTGCCTCTGGGGTGCTACCTGACAGCAACGCAGCACCAGTCCGTTTCGTAAATATCTTCTCCAGGAACATCGGTCTGTTGCAACTCTTTCCCGCGTGTCTGGATCTATGCTAAAGGTTTTCATATCTTGTTTACACACATCCTTATATCGCATTTTGGGTCTTCCGGTTAGCGTCTTCCCGGTGGCTAGTTTTCCGTATAGGAGATCTTTGGGAATACGTTCATCCTCCATTCGAGATGCATGGCCGAGCTACCGGAGGCGTCTCTGCTTGAGGAGGGAGTGCACTGTGATAACAAGCACGTGTTATGTTTGTTATGTGGTCTTTCCATGTTATGCCCAGGATACGTCTCAGACATCTCATATGCAAGGAATTCAACTTTCTTTCCTGTCGTGAGTACAACGTCCAGGATTCAGACCTATATAGTAGTATGCTAACAACACAAGCTTTATATACTTGAACTTCTGTACGCTTTGTTAGTCTATTATTCTCCCAAACTCTTTTAGTTAGCCTTGATAGTGGTGTGGCTGGCTTTCAAATACGTCTGTCGATTTCGGTCTCTAATGAAAGATTATCTGATATTATCGACACCAAATACGCAAACTCATGGATGTCACAGCCTCACATTATACGGTAAACCAACATAAGTTAATAGACACTAGCGAAGGGCTACAACTCCCGCCCAAGGGAAAGAAGTAAGACCCTCGAAGGCCAGAGTAATCCAGAGCCTTCTCGAAGGACTGGTCAGTGAGTCCACTGTCCCGTGGAAACTGATGTGGCCCGCCTATTGCGGGGTCCACGAGGAACTCGGACAGAGTTACCACCCGTGTCGGATTGCGACACGTGTGAACCGGCAGAGACAGACGGGACATCGGAGAGGCAACAGGGTCTGCCTTAGAGGGACTTAATAGTTCAGACCCATGTGTATTTAGGGTCATAGACATATGCTAGATAGTTTGCTTAGAATGTTTGTTATAATCATGTGTGATGTTAAACCTCTGTGATATGCAACTTATTAGTGCGGGCTTGTTAAACTCACTGCGCCAACGCACTGTATACCTAAATACAATAAATATTGTTATATTATATTTAACGGAGTTATTGTTGCCTGTTTGAGCCCGAGACCAGATCCCCTAGAGATCCAACACGCTGACAGGCTTTTTGGGGGCTAATCTCCGGTTTTGGCACAAGCTTTACGTTCAGACGGCTATTGATTGCCAAGTAAAAATTAAGTAAATGATATCAAATTGATTTCTGAACAAGTTTAATAACTTTGCAGCTATCTAGTAATGAACTAGTATTAGTAGTAGTCCCTCTGCAGATAATATCTCAATGATGTTAATACTATAAAATTTGACATGACTGTGACATTTGACTGTTACTAATGTTTTCTCATTCTACGAGCAGATTGTTCCGCGAATTGTCGTGTATGTAACCTATGTAACCTATCCAACAGTGGCGAGAGAGCAAGACAACATTCGCAAGTTCAGGGAATATAAGATAAGTTTCATATCATGCCCATTGCAACCCTAAGCGGTACTTATCACCATCCATCCATGTAACATTTTTGCTTTGCATTGATTTGTATGTATATTCATAACTTTGTAACCAACGTAACTTTGCATTTGTATTTGCTCATGTAAACAGTAAGGGAGATAACTAAATTTTCTACTCCCCAACATTTGTCTAAGGGATTTAACTTCAGTAAAATTACCAACAAGTAAAAGACAAGATGTCTACGTTAGAAAAATGTATTGAGTTAGGTATGAAATTAGGTTATAAAGAAGAGAAACTATCAGAATGGGCACAGAAGAAACACGCAGAGAACATTGCCCGTGAAGAAAGAGCGATAGAACGGGAAGAAAAACAGAGGCAATTGCAAGCAGAAGAAAAGAAGATGCAAATTGAGGCAGAAGAAAAGAAGATGCAAGTGCAGGCTCAAGAGAAACACATGGAGCTTGAGGCGGCGGCCAAACTAGCCCAATTGAATGCCGATACACAAATAAGACTAAAGCAGATGGAAATCGATTCCAACGTAGAAATATCTGTAAATAAATTGAAAAGCAAGGAAGAGGAACAAAAGTATAACAAGTATAAAGGCCTCGTCAAAGCATTTTGCTCAGGAGACTCTATCAGTGCATACCTGGAAAATTTTGAGTGTCTAATGTCCTACCATAAGATCGTAAAATCAGATTGGTCATTTATTTTAATGAGAAACTTAGCTCTGGAACCCTTAAAAGTAATAGAGAAAAGATTATGATTATTTAAAGCAACGCATTCTCCAACATTTCTCATTAGATACAGCAGGTTACCAACAACAGTTCGCAAAATTATCCCCACAACCTAACCAAACCTTCATAGACTACGTGTCTGCAGTTCAGGATGTTTGCACAAAGTGGATTAACTCAGCTAAAACTAACAACAACCATGACAAACTAAAAGAACTCATTATTATTGACAAAATAGTTAGTACAATCCCAACACCTTTTGCTAAGTTTTTGAAACAAATGGACTGTAAAAGTATCCAAGAAGTAGAGACAAAGGGGAACGCATTTTTCACAGCGAACAGAGATATTTTCCAATTAAGCCTAAGCCAAAACGAAACAGCAGCAGTGGTAAACACTAGATACTCGAAACCAACTGAAAGCAAGTTTAAACCACGCTCAAATGTCAGGAAGCCAGTTAAGTGTCAGTATTGTCATTTGACACACGAAGAGTACGCGATGTGCGATAAATCACCCAATTATCCACATCATCTCCAAATGATCGTGGAGAAGCAAAAGAACAAGAGAAATTCGTATCAGAGAGCGGTCAAATGCTATTTTTGCAGCAGCTTTGGACACTATTCTCGTTTTTGTGAAGGGCGAAAGATAATGAAACAGGCCAATGCTGCATTAGTTGAAAGTTCCTCAGATGAGGATATTGAACTACTGAATGAGTGTGACAATCAAAACGAAAGTTTGAGTGAGCTAGGAAATGCAGTGCAAATTAGTGACACCATTACAGACAATAAATGTAATACCTGTATGAAATTCCAACTTGACACAACATTGCTATGCGGCCACACGATCCCTATTTCTAATGAAATGGCCAACGCTGCCTTATCATCTACAGGCAAGCTAAATTTCTCAACAGGGTTTGTAAATAACAAAAAGTGCACATTAATTCGTGATTCCGGCGCAACGCTCTGTGGGATTAAGAAAACATTAATCAACGACAAAGACTACACACACAAACACGTAACTTGTCGCACATTCTCAGGCACCATCGAAAAATACCCCCTTGCTCTTGTCGAAATTCCAACACCGTTCATATCAGAACTAGTATTGTGCGCAGTACTAGAAAATCCTGTCGCTGAAATTATACTTGGGAACCTGCCCAACATACGATCTTGCTCTTAAAAGGAAATCAGAGACTGGGAGCAGAAAAAACGGTATCCAGAACCCAAACAGCGATTCTAAAGAGAAACACCACTCGTGCTTGTCTCAAACTGCCAAAAGCACAAGGGAGACAACCAATGAAGTAATTCAGAAAGAATTCACCGAGGTATATAATGCAGGGGCGGTTGAATATTTCAGTGATACGACCATCTTAAAACCTCGAATTGAGGATGCCAGCGATCCACAAATCACCAAGCCTGTAGATGTGCAACAACACACACAACACACGAATGCAATAACACGACAGACAACTCACAAAACCCACACCGACCAACTGCAGAAGTCACTAGAAATTGTATCACCAAACACTACCATCACTAAGTAAGCCAACAAAGGTGCAAAAACAATTGTATTAAAACCAGATCAGGATATTTTACTGTTGCTCCCTGACAAGAGAGATTTACTATCAACCTCTTGGCAGGGACCGTTTAAAATTGTTAGAAGAATTTCGGAAGTTGATTACGAAATTTCTTTGAATGGAAAGTTGAAAATATTCCATGTAAATATGTTAAAACCATACTATGCTAGAAAGGACAGTGACACGAGTAAGCAGACGCAGTTAACAGATGACAAAAACGAAACGACAATTACCCAACTGAATGACACCTCGACAAACGAAGCATCGTTAACGACGCACTCTTACGACAACAAAGACGACGAAGACATATTTACATTACCATCAATATGGAATAACGACAACGACGACCAATGTGACGACATATTGAGAACGATTAATCTCGACGACGACGACAATGACATTGAGGACAATTTACAAACAGTAGCATCTGTAATAAATCAGACAGACGTAGACAATACTGAAATTCCAGTACCGATTATGAATGACGACGGTAGTATAAAGGACATACAAATCTCTGACACTTTGACACAACAGCAGCGACAAGACATTTTGTCTCTCCTTAACGATTATAAATCTATTTTCTCTAACAAACCTGGACGGACTGACAAAATAACACATTCAATTGTGTTGACAGATCTGACACCGGTCAAATGTAGACCATATTCTATTCCTCTACATTATAGAGCAAATTTAGACAAAGAAATTTTGGATTTAGAGAAAAATAGAATAATTCAGAAATCTATGTCTCAATATTCTTCACCGATTGTCCTGGTGAAAAAGAAGGACCAAACGATTCGTTTGTGCATAGACTATAGAAGATTAAATACAATAACCACAACAGATGCGGAGCCAATGAACAGCTGTGAAGACCTCATTTTGAATATGTCTCAATCATCCTTATTTTCGAAGGTTGATTTAGCGAAAGGTTATTGGCAAGTACCACTACACCCTTCTTCTAGACATATAACAGCAATCGCAACACCTCTTGGTTTATACGAATGGAGATATCTTCCATTTGGTCTCAAGAACGCTCCCGCCACATTTGTTAGGTTAACTAGGTTGCTACTGCACGGAATTAAAGACGTGCAGGCTTATATTGATGATATATGCATTCATTCTTCTATAATGACTTCTCACTTACTTACACTCCAACAAGTCTTCAACCAAATCTTACTTTTTGGACTTACTATCAAAGCTTCCAAGGTTGAAATAGGCTATAAACAAATAGACTTCCTTGGTCATAGAATTTCTGAAGGCAAACTGTTGACAGATGATAAAATTATTTCGAAAATTCTCAATCTAGAAGTTCCTACTACAAAGAAACAAATTAGAAGTTTATTAGGTCTTATAAACTATTATGCTAAGTTTATACCAAACTGGGCAGAACTTACATCAGTTTTTTCTAATATGTTGACAAAAGATCATCCAGAAAAATTTTGTAAAAGTACCCGCTTAGAGGATGCAATATGCAGATTGAAATGCATTTTTCTAATCCACCAGTATTACGATTACCAAACATAGATTTACCCTTTATTTTGACCACAGATTCGAGTGCTATCGCAATTGGAGGATGTTTAATGCAAGAAGTGGAAGGAGTGAGACACCCAATTCTCTACGTAAGCCGTAAGCTGAAGAAAGCAGAGATCCATTATTCTACGGTGGAATTGGAGGCATTAAGTCTATTATTTTGTATGCTCAGATTATCTAAGTTCCTCTTGGGGTCCCATTTTGTTGTACTCACCGATAATTCGCCATTGTTGGTGCTTAAGCAAGATGTTCCGAAAAACCATCGTTTGCAAAGATGGTGTCTTCTTCTCCAAGATTTCGACTTCGAAATCCGCCATATCAGAGACACTGATAACATTATAGCTGATATTTTATCGCGGCAAACGAATGCGCCAGCAGAATAACATTTGGCACATTGACCATTCGCCATACCAGAAACTGTGATATTTTATTCTGTGGCATAGAACAGCGTAACTCTACACCTGCTAGAGAACTTTCATTTAAAAGTAATAACACCCCAGTGAATAGGTTACGTATAACACCCACGAACGTGAAACTTTGAGAACTACACTACCAATTACCAAAGCTCTAGGAACAATCCGAGCGAAAGACATTATCTGTGAAATGATTTCAACCAGTGAACTGACATTGATCACGAAAGCATTAAGAACACTTTATACTCGACATTGAGAACATTCCATACCTGCTGTTGCTAAGAGACTTTGCAAACAGCCGAAACAGAACTACGTCGATTACAACACTCAAGACACAGCCATACTAACTATTAACATTCATGGCACGACACGCTGACAACAGGAGGACAACGCGCACATCATCGTTGGATTTAGTTACTTAGATAATTAATTAATGTAGTATTGAATATGTATTATATTATTATGTATATAAAATATGTCAACCTGTAATTTGTACATTTTCTACCATAATATTACAGGTATTTCCATTCATAGGCGAAATAATCTTCCTATGCAATTTTCTCTATGTAAATTATAAACCATTCTTGAGTCATCGTACAAAAAGTACGTATTATCTTAAAGAGAACATATCGCCTATTCCGTTTTTTCTAAGGGCAATAACACTTACCTCAACTTTACTTATATATGTTAACCAGATACTATTTTAAATGAAAGATGAGTGAATGACAGGGTGAATGAATTAAATGAGAGAGCGTTATACTGAGCGGACAAATTGTACGCAAAACGTATTTATTTTAATTTGTCTGCGTCTTTCATGTAAATTGTATTACTTGTCTAAATTGTTGATACATGTTTAGTAGTTAGTTTAGTACTCTTAGTTTAGTATTTATAATACTACATCTAAGCACCACTGCTTGGAATTCCTGATCATGCATTACACACATTGGGGTAATTCATGATTAAGGATATCGCTTGGAGATAAGCCACACATTCAACACACACTTTACACAAAACTCAAAACTGAACACTATCAATTAAAATACAGTCACTTTATTAGAAGCAGCAATTTATTAGTCAACACACTAACAAGCCAACAGGGACACATGTAGTCAGATGGGATAAAATAACAGCGTAACTACATATTCAGCATTATACAACATACGAGAGTAAAAATGTATTGAAATGCACACACATGAGGTAGGAGGTTAATTATCTTGGTATCAGTAGGATACTTTGAGAAGGACGGGTTGTAGACACAACTAGTAAACGTCACGTAACTTCGGTCAGATAAGCATTTTAAGGACACAGGAGAGAGAGACCTCTTCAGCAAATCAGAGAAGTGGTGTATGGGAGAATACATGAGTGTTGATGCCAATATGTAGGTTACCAAGTTACTGTCCACCAAACTACAAACACCGACTTTATGTGATTCTGTGACAGAATTAGTACAGAACTAATTACCTTATAACAACCCATCAAATCAGGGGAGAGGGGGACTCCTGTCACAGCCTCACATTATAC